>CM036318.1:40275351-40377851 GCA_020567845.1 Rhododendron henanense subsp. lingbaoense
GTATAAAAAGTTTGATACTTTTATGACTAATACGGGTTTCAGTAGGTGTCATGGGGATCACTGTTGTTACTTTAAAAAACTTGGTACGTCGTATCTCATACTTTTGTTGTATGTAGATGATATGCTTGTTGCAGGTTCAAGCATGGATGAGATTGTGAATCTCAAGGCACAACTGTCCAAAGAATTTGCAATGAAGGATTTGGGTTCTGCGAAGAAAATCCTTGGGATGCGAATTAGTAGGGACAGAGCAATGGGAAAGTTGAAGTTGTCACAGGAAGAGTATGTTAAAAAGGTGCTGAAACGTTTTAACATGGAGAATGCTAAGCCAGTTAGCACACCTTTGGCAAGTCACTTCAAGCTTTCGAGTGAAAGGAATGCAGTAACTGATGAAGAACAGAGCTACATGGCGAGTGTTCCATATGCCTCGGCAGTAGGCAGTTTGATGTATGCCATGGTTAATACAAGGCCAGACATTGCTCATGCAGTGGGAGTTGTCAGCAGGTTCATGGCAAATCCGGACAAGGAGCATTGGGAAGCAGTCAAGTGGATTCTGCGTTATCTGAAAGGTACTACGGATTTGGCTTTGTGTTATGGGGGTTCTGATATTTGTCTGCAAGGTTTTGTGGATTCAGATTTGGCAGGGGACATTGACAGCAGGAAGAGCACTACTGGGTATGTGTTTACTTTGGGGAGTGCAGCAGTCAGTTGGGTCTCACGGTTACAGAGAATAGTGACTATTTCCACGACAGAGGCAGAGTATGTTGCAGCCACGGAGGCGTGCAAAGAGATGGTATGGTTGAGGAGCTTCATGAAAGAGTTGGGTAAAGAGCAAGACAAATGCAGACTGTTCAGCGACAGTCAGAGTGCTATACATCTGGCGAAGAATGCAGCCTTTCATTCGAGAACCAAACATATCGACATAAAGTATCACTTTATTCGCTCTCTGTTGGAGGAAGGGCAGTTCACTTTGGAGAAGATTCACACAAGTGAAAATCCGGCAGACATGTTCACGAAGGTGGTTACTGTGGGGAAGCTGAAGGCTTGTTCAGCTTCCGTGGGTCTCCAAGCTTGAGTGGGAGACTGGGTGCTGGTGGTGTTTATGATTGGTGGTGTTTGAAGATGATCGTTGATGTATATTTGGAGGTGCCGCTGTAAACAGTTTTCAAGTGGGAGAATTGTTGGGATGAAATCTATTTAAGCTGAGCGCGAACCGAGATGTGTGCGGGTCAGCCTTTTTAGGGTTTCGGTCCATTGTATGCTTATGATATAAAAGCAAAGTTAGGGCTGCCTCCTTTTGTAACTCTGACATATTTTACATCATAGTGAAACACCCCAGCACCCCGTGGACGTACGATTAAGCAATCAGCTTAAGTCGGAACCACGTAATCTCTGTGTCTTGTTCTTTTCTTGCTTTATATTGTTTTCTGTTCTTAGTTTGTTCTTCGATTGTGTGTGTGTTGATCGTGGGTTTGCGCGCTTGAATCCCCAACAACGCGCACCTCCATTAATCTGGGGGACTAATCCCGCCGTCTATTTGTGGGGGTCTCCTTTGTTGGTTTTGAACATAAGACCTTAAGAGGGAGCAAACTCCTACGTCTCAAACCTTGACCACTAGGCCAAACTCTTGGGGAAAATAACATAGATTAACCATGAGAGCAATTGTGTTCATTCACCTAAAAAGTGAGTGGATATTACTCACTTCGTGTGGGGGCGACACCAAGCTCCGGTTAATGACATAGATTAACTACGAGAGCAATTTTGTTCATTCACCGAAAAAGTGAGTGGATATTACTCACTTCGTGTGGGGGAGACACCAAGCTCCACTTCGATGCATATTGTATGATTTGATATCCAGCCGACCTTGCAAAAGAGCAACTCAATTCCATACCGCAAATTCGTGATAGAAAAATAGTGTCTTGTTTCAGATTTTGAGATAAACAATTGAATCCGTAGATAAACACTTATCGAAACCCTAACCTGAACCGATTTTTTTCAGGAAGCACTAAAAAATTCAAACCGTTCAAAATGAATCGAACGGATTTAAATAGAAATAGAAAAAACGAGGCTAGGTATGCAGCTTGCGCGAAAGTGAAAGTGTCCACATTTTTGGGAGGGTGAACAAAATTTCTCCCCATGATTTGGATCTCCTTTTATCTTAAAAAATTTCAAAGACTTTTGCGCCTTGGGTTAGGCCTAATCACTACTCCCCGTGATTCCAAGCGTAATCATGTGATTTAACTAAAGTTTAGTACTTGATTATTATGATATAAAAGTGAAAGCCTTTTAGGTTTGAAACAAGACAAAAATCAACAATGTTCGATTTTGTAACCTTTGGGAATCAACATCCATGCATATTCTTGGAGATTATTAGACCTCTGATAATTTTCGGAAACGACACGTGTCCCTCTAATTTTCTTCAGCATCATGATATCACGGACCGCAAAAGGTTGAAATAATCATTTACATAGTTAGAAGAATCAAGAAGTGTCGGCGTCCGTTCGGTTCAGCTCGATCTTTCGCAAAATCTACGGGATGAACGATTTTGAGTATCCTTGTAAGTTTGGGGTGGGGCCACCTCCGATTCACCTCCAGTTTCGTGTATGGGAGAGAGAAATAGCATTCTCGTATGCTTCGGTTGAAAAAAAAAAAAACTAGTATTTTTTTAACATAAAAAATATTTATTCAAATTAGCAGTACTATTGCAGGATTACACCACTACCCACTCAACCACCACCACCTACCGCCGCTCCGTTCCATCGCCGGCACCACCACAGCAATAATTCACCATCGTTTCCAAATGGTTTTTATGCTGAAGTATCCTTTGGTAGAATGGGTTATTGACGAAAAAGATTTTATATTAATTTCCGTTTGACAAAAAAAAAAATTCATATTGTATTTTATTTGTTGGGTTTACCAATGACATTAACGTGCTTATCTCTGTTTTGGGTTTTGCTCACGATTTCAATAGCTAGCAAAATTTGAACCTAAATCTCGTAGTAAGACTAATAAGCAAGATTAGCCTAAATAAAAAAACATCATATGCTGTAAATGTATTTTCTTTCAGTTACATATCTGCAAAAAAATTCAGTTCAAAAAAAAAAAAAAATAGTATCTGCAAAATTACCATTGAATTTTAAAAATTTATTGCCCATAATATGGCGGTTATAAATATGATTTTTTTTAATCTTTGTATTATCAAGATTCTATATACTACTATATTCTTTTGGATTTGAGGGAACAAGGGCCTACTTTAGATTTGACCAGGTCCTTGTGAGATAAAATAAGGTCAATACTTCAGCAACATAATACGCGTAGGTGAGCGTGGGTGAAAACGCGAGCGTGAAAGTATATTTTGAAATTATTCCAAGCTGTAAAAATTAACAAAGGCGAGGATTGAAAGCATAGGCACAAAAAAAATTAGAAAAAATAGGAGCGTAACACGAAAATATCGGGCACAGAATCAAAAGGGATTATGTGACTTAGGTCCACACACTGCATGTATAATTATATGCTATCCACTACATATGGTTTTGTTTAACAGCTGCCTCTTGTTATGTTTCATTTTTTAAGTTGTTAGGAGTGATAACAGCTGCCTCTAGTAATGTTTCATTTTAAAAGTTGTTAAAGCCAATAATCTCTCTCTCTGTCTCTTCTATATCAGAACCTCGTGTTGGTTTTGCTTTTTTCTTGAGCTCTTGGTACCTTCTCTCTCTAGCTGCTTCTTTACTGGCAGTTTTGAAGAGGAACACACATGGGTTGGTTTCCTTGCTCTGGACAATCAAGCCAGGAAATAAAGAAGAGGAAGAAGAAAGAGGCTCTTGATCCGATCCAACCCACTTCAGGTACTTTGTATTTGCAAATTATTTGCACACACACACATATATGAATCTATACACCTATACTCAAGACAAAGCTGGAATTCATCCCACATCAGTATCTCACTCTACTGACTAAATCTGTTGATTATAAGGTTCTTATGTGATTTTTACTATCTGGGTTTGTGTTGGATTTAGTTGCCTTAGGTGAATCATATGATTTTTTCAGTCGTCAGTGTGTGCTTGTCTTCTAGGGTTTAAAGAAATTGGGGGTTTGTGAGTATAATTTAATAGCTTTTTTTCTTTGTAGAAAAGCATCTTGCTCAGAGTGTCCATGTTCTTGAACACTATAATTCAAGGCTTTTTCTTTTTTATATTTTCTTTTCTGTTTATTGGTTGCTACAAATGAAAGGAAAAATTGGATACTCAATTGTATTTTGGCCGTCTGTTCTGTTGGTATGTTGTGGGTTGGCTTCACAATAGGGTTTCAAAAGGTTGTGCCACTAGATGAGACGTGTTGTGATTAATAACATGGAGTGAAAATATCAGCGCTAGTTATTCATGAAGTTTAGTTTATTGATTTTTTATTTTAATTTCGCCTCATGTTTCGTGAAGGTGACACGGTACAGTTAATGGCTAGTGATTGATTTGTATTGCATATGATGTGGACATGAATGGAATGGTAATAAAATTGCTTTGGGTTGTTTGCCAATGTCGATAGTTGATGATTTCACAAAGTCGAACAGTGTTGAATCCTCGATGAACTAGTATTCTTGAAAAGTATATCATATAATTGGATCTAACTCATAGGATAAGTGAGGCTTGATTGGGTTGTTGGTCTATAAACATTGTTGGTTCTGTTAATTTCTCATCCTTGAGTTAAAGAAGAAAGCCCTTAATTGGGACCTTTTGTATTGGTAATACATTTGGGGAATGCTTATCGAGACTATGAATGTGTGTCGGATATCCGTGATCATTGGTGTGAAAAGAGCACTTGTAATCTCAATGGGGTAATGGTAGCTGGGTTGCTTTGAGTTTATAGGAACTCGGAAGAGATATGGGCACATTTGAGAGGAAAATTCATGGGTACAAGTTATTTGTTAGTGCAAGTTCAAAAACAAGAAGAGGGTTATTTCTTAGTGGCAGCGCGATGTCTTTTTCATGAAGCTTGTTCCTTACCATGAATTCAGGATATTAATGAAAGCAACTTAATGACAATTGTCAGCATAGAATCTAAATCCTCTTTGAACAGTGATTAGTCTAGTTATTTCTTTGTGTGCATGTCGCTCTTATGAATCCTTTTATACAAATTTATATCATAATTCATACCTTTGTATTACCCATCTTTTATTGTTTATTTTATCCTTCTGGTTATCAGAGAAGTTCAAGAAAAATCCCCCTTCGAAGGTAAAGGATTCAGCAAAAGATGGAGGGTCGGGTCATATAGCTGCCCAGACTTTTGCATTTCGTGAATTGGCTGCCGCAACCAGAAATTTCAGGGGTGACTGTCAGCTTGGCGAGGGAGGTTTTGGAAGAGTATACAAAGGACGACTGGAAAGTTCTGATCAGGTTGGACAAGTTTGTCTTACTGAAATAAATTATGAAACAAAAAAGCCAATGTTGATTCAAATCATGTAAACACAACTAAACAAGTACTTCCAAAATGGCCAGCTAGATTGTAATTGCTATGGCTTTCTCATCCCCAAGCATTGAGCTCAGATATTATAGTATGATGGTAAATTCAAACACTTGTACTGCTTTTCATGTAGATTGTGGCCATAAAGCAACTTGATCGGAATGGATTGCAAGGGAACAGGGAATTCCTTGTTGAAGTGCTGATGTTGAGTTTGCTTCATCATTCTAACCTTGTTAATCTTATTGGTTATTGTGCTGATGGAGATCAAAGACTTCTGGTTTATGAGTACATGCCTCTGGGATCTTTAGAGGACCATCTTCATGGTATGTCTTATATCTTCCAGAGCCTAATTTGATTGCTGTTTTCAGAATCGGTGTTATAGAAAACATTTCACTATTTTTTAAAACAAAAATATTAGTTTCATCTCTCATTTACATATTAGCATAGATGTTTGAGCATTTGAAATCATCTTTCTATGTTTCCTCAAAATGGGTTCAAGACCTTCCATTACCAAACGTTTCGCAAACCATAACTGAACAAGTTTCTGTGATTTTTTTTCCCGTAAAGCTGGTTTTGGAAACAGCAACCAATACATAAATATCCCTTTTTTCATTTGTTAAAATGCGGTGACGGGTGGACAAACTCTGATTCTGATTGCGCAGACGTATCACCTGGCAAGAAACGGCTTGACTGGAATACAAGAATGAAAATAGCTGCTGGGGCAGCAAAAGGGTTGGAGTATTTACATGTCAAAGCAAGCCCTCCAGTAATATATCGTGATTTAAAATGCTCCAACATTTTGCTCGATGAGGATTATCATCCCAAACTATCTGATTTTGGTTTAGCCAAACTTGGGCCTGTGGGAGATAATACACATGTATCGACAAGAGTTATGGGCACTTACGGCTATTGTGCCCCGGAGTATGCAATGACCGGCCAACTGACTCTGAAATCAGATGTTTATAGCTTTGGCGTTGTTCTTCTGGAGATCATTACAGGCAGGAAAGCAATTGACAACTCAAAAACTGCAGGAGAGCACAATTTGGTAGCATGGGTAAGCTCTCTCTCTCTCTCTCCCCTTAACTTTGTCACAGTTTAACATTGTTGAACAAAAACCATAATGGCCGACTTGACGCAACAAAACCCAAAAGGGTTTGATTTGGATTTTGTTGCTGCAAGGTGAATTGTAGTTGTGGGGTAGAGGATTGCTAACATCTCAGTTAAAGACAAACGGTTTTGAATGATTGAAATAAACAAAAATCCTGATCCTTTGACAAAAGCATAGAAGTAAAAGCCTTAAAATTCAGCCATTATTGAATGAGCTTCAAAGCAACACATCAACTATCTCATGCATCGAGTTAAAGTCTTGATGACGATGGAGCTTCCACGAGGTTGGGGCTAACTACACCTTTGAACTTGGAAAACAACCAGAACCCCAAAACGAGAGCAAACCCCACTTCTACCTTTCTTGCTATCCTTTCTACTGCCGTTGAAGGAAAGTTGATTAGTTGAAAGTGAAATAGGATACCTCAAGCTGCCATACTCGACTGGAACCAAGGAAGATCTCTCACCTATAAGCGGGTAGTGGAAACTATATGTCAATGAGCGGCACATTATTGTTGGAAGGGGCACTGCCTCATTATTAGCATGTTCTCGAGTGATAGAACCTCTCGATCCTACAGTTTCAATTGATTAAATTGAGCCTTGAATTCAATATTGTCTACAGCATTCCATTTGACGTTGAATCAAACGAATGCTAATTAATTCAACCAATATGACTAAATGTAGATTCAACCGTCTTTACCCAGAATGTAAATTCTAAGACTGAAGCAGGAAAAATGAGAACACTGATTGATGTTGCTTTCATGATTTTGTTGTAATCACTGACCACAAATTTGTGGAGCTGTCACATGGAATTGGGTACCAGTGTTGGGTGCAGTGTTTAAGTGTTGGGTTGATCTGTTCTTATGTCAATGGACACTTGGACACAACTAATGTTCACATTTCTGCATATACTTGTTTTGTGTTTGCTATAACTGGCGTTTAAATGGTACGATAGAGCTTTTTCATGCATACAATGAGACTTCTACCTACCCTTCCTTAATGCAGGCAAGACCTTTATTCAAAGATAGAAGGAAATTCCCTCAAATGGCCGATCCCATGCTCCAAGGGGAGTACCCGGTGAGGGGATTGTACCAAGCTCTTGCAGTTGCAGCAATGTGTGTTCAAGAGCAGCCCACAATGCGTCCAGTCGTAGCCGATGTAGTAACGGCTTTGAGTTACCTTGCTTCACAAAAGTACGACCCTGGAACCCAGCCTGTCCAGAACTCCCGGTGGGCCCCTACTACTCCCCCTAGGACCAAAAGGGACAGTGATAAGAAACTCAATGGCGGTAGTAGTAGTAGTGGGTCGGAGAGAAACCGAACCAGAAGGTTAATCTGAGATTTCATTTTCCACCATCAATTTTTTGTGTCGCTTCAAGTTACAAGTTCACATCAAAGCCTCTTTACGATTGTTATGTGGTCAAATTTGTTATGCCTCGTCTCCAAACATGATGTTTTCCACTCTTATGTATGTTCCTCCCGATAATTTTGTGCCCTGTTGTATTTGTACAGAAACTGTGTTCCATCATCACGTATGCCTTGTAAAATTATTAAACGAATCAAACCATGACAATATTGCATTCATGGATTTGTAATACATATGGTGAAGATCATAGTGAGGGGAGATCTTTTGTGGGGTTCCATGAGTTCATTTTTCTCGTCTTAATCTGCTTTCTAACTGTCTTTCGTTGAAGCAAATTATATCCGGAACTGGTCAAGTTAATGAGTTTTTTCGCCCCATGTTCGGGAATGGCAACAAGATGATATATCCCACATTCGTAACTGAAACAGTTTCCATCCTGGAATCCAAAATGGTAGACCGAAAATGGTGAGTCTGGATTTTCTGGGGTTAGCTCAGTGGCAATAACCAATTCTACGTTCCATACTGCATGTCATTCCCTTTTTTGCCCTAATGAAACAACCAACTTGGCTGTGTTTGGATCAAAGATATACTGAGAGATTCATCAAGGATTTTAGCCTTCTCACTTCATCTCTCTCTCTCTCTCTCCATAATCAAGCACCACACAACCCAACCAACAAAAAACACAACACTAGAGTCTACCGACGTAAACCTAATAGGAGTAGGAAAAAAGTCTAGGGACGCACCTCCCGGACGCAACTGTGTTGTGAACGGTTTGATGTACATGAACCCACAACGGCACTGGAAACAGTTGTGTTAGGAGTTGTGTTCATATCATTACTCATCGGAGTAGTTGATAGTTGTGTTGTATCAATGCAATAACCACAGGAGATGGTTTTACGGCATTTGTCACCCACTCACTCCCAGGTCTCCCACCCCTTACTCTGTTTTGGAGACTTAAAATAATAACTCCTATATTATATTAGAAGAACAAGTTTCGGGAATGCAATTATTCACATTAACTCCAATCCTTATTTTCCATTTCCATCAGTAATATTACCCTTCAAACTTTTCCTTCAGTTCTTTTAAATTTCAAGTAAAAATGGTCAGTATAGATTTTATTGAAAAGATCTTACCAAGCTTATAATTCAGTAAATTTATTTAATAAAAGTTGTACTTATTTTGCAAAATATATCTACAGGTGCCGACTATATGGTTTGTATTGAAATTTAAAGTCTGAAGATAAAAAGGGTAAAGTAGAAATTTTAAATCCTATTGGTTTTGGAGAATCGAGTCGCCAAATGTCTCATAGGCCTCAAATTGAGTCTCCATTATGGATCTCTTTCTTTAGTAAAGAAGAGATGGTTTTTTGTTTTCTCGTAAGAGAGCCTCTGACAAATCTGTTGGCAGGATCCTCTGTACCAAAAATCTTTGTGTCTATGTGTTGAGGGATTTTTCGGCCGTTGAATTTAAAACATAAAAAAAAAATCAAACAATCCAACGGCTGGAAAACCTCTCGGCACAGGGGTTTTTGGGACAGAGGAGATCAGACCCCCTTCAATCCATCTCCATAAAATTTTATGTGAGGTTGACACCTTTCCTATTTCTTAATAGACGTACAAGATGGCCTTGTCTTTTTTTAGTTAGATATCATTTTGATTACTTCATACGTAAATTTTAATTACTTCTACAATAAATTATGTGCAACGATGTTGGTATACCATGAGAGAGTATTTTACTGGTACAAGCATGTAACTATACTTAAAAAAATAAATAATCTTTAGGAGTCAGGATTGTTTTTTACTGAAATAAAATAAGAAATGTTTTAGGATAACAATTTAGTAGAACCGTTGACATTGTAATCGGTTGTTTTTGGGTTGCAGTATTAACAGTAAAATCTTATCCTAGATAAGCATCGCACTAGTAAAAATACTGTTTTCTTTTTGTGAATTTTGATTATTTTATGCTTGTAGTAGTAAAATATATCTCAAATTGTACTGATATTTTTGCACACAATTTTTGGTTGAAGTTTAAAAGTAGTTACTAGTACAAATTTAATCAAGCAATCAAAATGTTGTAGTTTTATTTAAACTAGGGAAGTCAAGATGATCTTGTCACAAAATAAGTGAAATAAGTGAGGCGTCGACCCAATGGAATGGAGATCTCCATTTCCACGGATGGAATGGAGAGGATTCGGATCGGATCCGAGGACCAGCATCTTGGAACCAAATCTCAAAGTGAGAGATAAAATAAGTATTGTGCTTATTACTCATTCATCATAAGAATCTGTTACCAATTTCCGACCGGTTGGTGCACAACAATTAATCTTATTTAGACTTGAAAAGTAATAGAGGGGGAAAAAATGCCCTCTTTTGTGTATCAACTAGCTAAAATAATTAAATAAAGAAATTACAACGAATAGATTACATGTTTTACATGAGGGAGTATGGAGGGAAAAAAAGGTCGATGTACCCGAAATATGAAGGGTACGGATTTGAAAAGAAAACTAGGCAGCTATTTACCAGAACATGTACAAGGAGTAAGGAGCCCAGTACTTGAAACAACAATGTCCATCTTCAAAAAAATCCTATTCGCCCGTAAAAGAGTGCGGATTCCCGTTATTTTTCCTGCTCTTGGTGGCCATTCATTTCAACCGACGTAGTGCTCGGAATGTGTCCCTCACTGGTAGATTTGCTTTGACTGGGCTCCTCTACGTTAGCTGGTTTTCCCTGTTACATTCATGTCATTTTGGTTTAGAATCTCTAACAACCTGAAAAAAATAAAGCACAAGGTTCGGACTTCGGCGTGTGGGTCAAGTCTGACTCTAGAAGAGCAATGTCCACAGAGTTGTAGAGATGATCCGAATAATAGATCATTGAGTGGTGATTACATCCCTAGCTGTTGAAGGTTCTTCATAGTTAGTTATAAAACCAGCTGAACTGTTCCCCAGGGGACACCACCAGTGGCAATCCAGGAATTTTGACCATAGTTTTTCAAGCACAGTATGATTATGCTACAATAATAATTGTTCACAAAATATACAAGCTTTGCATTAATTATGATAGACCATTTTGATTACTACCTATATATGGCTCACCGGGGGGATCATGTGTGCCCCCTCTGGTCCTTGACTAGATCCGCCTGTGGACACCACAATGGCATCGGTAGCATTCCTCCAATAAAGAGACAAACTCAAGCATCCTAATGCTGTGTTAGAGGACTTACGAAGTGTGAAGACACAAACTTTTAAATTATCTATTTGCTTTTCTTTTCCACAATCAAAACCCATCCACAAATCCTCAGTCCAAACATGGCCTAATTTACCTACCAGGGAAAAAACACATGTGGTATCTTATGAAGGACATAACAAGAAATGTCAGCCAACCAACAGATTCATATGTGTAGCATCCCCTAAAGTATGTGCATCTCATTTTGCAACACATGATAATTCATGAATGAACATCTTGTGCGGGCCTAACTAAGCATGAATGTTGGCGGGCGAAGTAAAAAATAGAAGTTACCTTGTTCCTGTCACGCCAGCCCAGTCCAAACGAGAGTAGACCCATCTTTCTAGCCGGTACTTCTTGAGAATCTGGACGCATAGACCTATAAACATGCTAGATCATAAGACAGAGTCTTCATCCAGAAGGAGAAAAACCAACACCTTTGTGCTTACAAAAATGGACAGAAACCAACACCTTTAGCTCAGTATGTATAGAATACAATAGATCAGTTTGTATAAACGAACACCTTTTTAGCGGCTAATTACTCTAAAGGTTTGTGGGTAATTCGTCGCAAGAATTGGTGGCGTTTCATTCTTACTTGGCGCAAGTCATCAAAAAACATAACTTGAAAACTACCTGAACCAAAAAATAAAACAAGGCAGACGAGAACTCCTGAACATATTCAGTCTTTGTATCTCAAGGCAGATCAGTTTGTTAAAACTTAAGAATGGTTTATGGATCTTTTGAGCATCGAGTCGCACAAACATTCTTCAAGTGAACGATGATTCAGGGGTCTAGAAGAAATTCTATAGTCTTCTTCTGCTACTAAGTATACCTAGCCCTCAATAGTAAATTCACATGTTGCGCTATCTACTGTTGATTCAGCATAACATATTAGTGCCATTACACAAACAAGTAATCCTTTGGTGAAAAACATTTAGGGTGATCTACCAGCAAGTACAACTACTAAAATTTCGCATGCTCTTTGCTACAAAATAAACATTTTCATGAACTCATTAATACAAACTGGGAAACAGAGAGAAACAGAATGCCAACAGTCTTGAGAATTCCTTATATACCGTGGGGAAGATACTGCTTTAACTTGGCCGTGCTCATATTGCACTGTAGCCTCCAACATGGTTTCTGCCATTACTGCCCTCTTCTCCATTTGAGCAAGCGAAGCCACAGCCTTTTCACATTTTTCCTGCTTAAAAATTGCTTGGATGAGAGGAAATATAACCATGTCCCAGAAGATGACAAAGTGAGTGTAAGATACCTATTATTAAACCAGACATGGATGCAAAATAGATAAGATTGAAAAATTAATCGAAACGAGATCATCGGTTTTCGATTGCTTTCCCACAGAAAACACTGGAACTGTGAGCTCTATCCCCCTTTGAAATGGTAAACTAATGTGGGTTATCTTGGGTTGCAAATGACATGGGAGTGATGAAGAGATAGTCGTGCTTTGTTATCATGCTTTACAGTACATGACTTCCGCTTAGAAAGAGGTGGAGAAAAGTCTATGAATTTTAAAGAAAATAACCTAACTAGTATGCCCATACCTTCACAAGAAAACGGACTATTCAATTCGCCAATCCCACGTTTAACAACCATCCATTATAATTCTGAACGAACACCTCTTTTTTTACATGTTTTAATCCTAATCTAGAGTAGTATTCAGGGGTAAAGTAATTAGAGAATTCAGGTCAGATAAGTAAGACCTAAAACCCACTGACATTTTCTTTCAAGCCCTCCTTGCATGCCTCTGATTCTCATCATATAATGGATTAAGTTAAAGAGTCTTCTGCATGCAAATATATTAGGGAGATGGCCTCAAAATACATGAATTGTCACATACTATGGTTTGTTGCAACACTTGACCTGCAAGGAAGAAAAGGTTCCGCAAAGGAATTTGGCCGAACATAAGTCAATAGTTATTTCATAAATTTCCTCCCACGTGCAACAAAACGTCATTACACTCTCCCATCCACAGGTGGAGAATCAAGTGAGAGCAATATGTCTACTTTCTGTTTAACAACATGAAATGCATAGAGGAGAAAGAACCTGAAGCATTTGCACTACATATCTCTGAGCAGCTGAATCTTGCTCAGCAAAGAAGCGAGCATCTTCAGTTAACTTCTGTTCTTGCTCAACCCGCATCAGGACCTGTAATTGGTGGATGTTAAGTAAAAAAACAGTAACACTAAATAATAGAGGGGTATATCAGGTGGCATTTTCCAAGTAGATGTCACAGAAAAGAATTGGCAAATTTAAACCTGAAGCATCGCTTTTTCCTGTTCTTTCTTGTCAGAAAGGGCTTGCCGTAGTTCAGCAACCTCTTGCTCCAACTGCTCAACCTGCCAACCCTCGACATGTAAGAACGAAAACTGACTTGGTGATGCAAATGGGTAGGGTAAAGAGATATGTGAACTAGCTAAATTCAGTGCCAAGGATGGAACAGTTCTAAGATCATCAGAAGCCTTAAGATCATTGCCATATTAATGTTGCATCACTTTCTTTTCTTTTGAGCAAGAACATAGTACTTAAAAAATAAGCAGCTTATTCCCGTTCCAGAAACCTTCTTAAAAAATAAGCAGCTTATTTCACATTTTCAAACTCAAAAATAATGTAAATGAAAAATAATTTTTCAATTTTTTTTGCACCGTATTAAAGATCTCAATGAGATCTATCAAACAAGATCCATAGTGGTAGGAAAATTATTTGCGTAAGCACATGATTTTTAAGCTTGAAATTGCCTTCTTAAAAAATAAGTACTTATTTTTGTTTCCGGAACGGAGCCAAGTCACTAGCAACCGAGCAGAGTATACATAATATCAAAAGACCACTCGAGTGTTTGCGCTTTACATAAAGAAGTGTGCTTGTCTCTTATTACTTGCACAAAGGAATATGCATAAAATGCCAAGAATAAGGGAGGCCCTCAAATCTAGTAGAAGCAGATTTCTTCAAGCATTACAACCTAGACCAAGGTGAATTCATTTTGCGACCTTTGCGGCTAGTCTATGAATGATGAATCGAGAAATAAACACACACAAACACAACAGAGAGAGAGAGAGAGAGAGAGAGAGAGAGAGAATTTTATTAATGCTATATGATAGGCAGATGATACGCCAGAAGAAGAACAGTGGTCAAAAGTGTTGCTTCAATTTACCCGAGCACTCAATTCTCGTCGATTATCTTGCTTGACCATCTCCATTAGTGCTGTCTCAAGCTCCTCAGCTCTGAAAGGAACAAGAAGAACTCTTATGGATGTAGTGCAGCTTTCATGAGCTCCATCAATTGCATTAATAGATAATACAGTTCATGCAAGGGAGTCCAATGTTTACAATCGAGCTGAGTCATTTCAAAATTGACTACCATCCGCAACTAGTTCCTGCGAATAAAAGAATTGGACAAACACATATACGTCTGCTAAGTGATACTGTTGGAGTTTGTCCCACATCGGTTAATTATCTCCTCCAAAACTAGTACATGAGCATGGGCGGCCTATCCCCGCCAATTGGTTTTGAGTTGGATGCTTTAACATGGTATCATAGCTAGAATTTCACAGGTTTTTCTGCTTTGTTTGTGCCATAGTTGTACTTTGTTTCGTTGTGATTCATATGTTCCGGATCTTTTGTTGACCTCTTCACATGCAGGGGAGAGGTGGAATTTGTTCCACATCGGTTAATTATCACATCAAAAACTAGTATATGAGCTTGGGAGGCTTCTCCCTTATTGTCAATTGGTATTGAGTTGGATGTTTTAACAGATACCATTAACGCAATGTTAAAGAAGGCTAAATCATATGTTTGCTCTAATTTATATAGACTACAAGCACAAAGAACAGATTACAAGCAGAATGAAGTTTAAATCAAAAGTTGCTGTCATGAAGGAAACTCTGAAACTTCAAGAAATAGATAGACAACAGAATAGCAGCCGGACATGCTAATTGCATAATGCAAACCAGGTCTCTAATACACTACGTGGGCACTGAGACTGATTAACAACTTGTGCATTTGTTTATCTTATCAAGTGGTCATAATCATCATCCCATCTTCAACATACTAACATGAGTCTAATTAGAAGCGCCAACCCAACGGAAAGATACAGATACAACACACCTTAGTGTAGCAGATCTCTTCTCCTCCAACAACTTGCACAACTCAACCTTCAACCAAACCACCTGCACATAAGCTGTTAATAGTGAAACTTAAAAAAAGTTGTGCAGTGTTTCCTTAAATTTGTCAACTGCTAACAAGTAGTAGGCCCTTATTTACCTAAGCTCCAACTGGAAATCCAGTCATACCACCCACCATATCAAATAAGTTACAGAGAAAAGAATGTGTGGGCCAAAGGACGGAAAATTAATCAAGCAAATAAACAAAGCGCAGCCACTGTATAATTGCACAGTCAAACTATTGCAAACGAAAGAGTCTCGTCCTTCAAACATTTCATTGTCTGCGTATAACAGATGAGATTCCTGAATTTCCTAGAGAAACTGATTTCCCGTCTTGAAGAATGTTTTAACACTGCCAAGGAAAATATGTATCACTGAAGAGATTTGTCATTAAAAAGTTGAACTCCAAATCTATGCATTAGTAGCTCAATCTCCTAAACATGGAAGTTGAAAAGGTAATTGTTACCAAAATTTCTCCTCTGGATTGAGATCAACAGAGGATTCAAACAAAGGCAACAAATTATGTGCTAAAATGTGGTTTGTGAGAAAAGGTGGAATGAGCGGGGTCGTATTTCAGAACTTCTTTGGATGTAATATGGTAAAACACAACAATGTAAATTTGAAGACTAATAAAAGATTTATTAATCTCCAAGACTTTACACATTCTGGACAGAGAGTTTAGGACTAAGTTACCGCTACAAACTACTCCTAAAAAGCTATGCTAGTCCTAAGATAAGCAAAAACTACGTTTGAAGTGAATTGATCGTGTCTTCTCATTACATGTCATCTGCTATTTAGGAGGAATGGCTTCGAATTTGAAATCAAAGGCAGTTTCTTCTTTGCCACTGTCTCAGATTTTGTACGGAGTAACTGTTTTCCTTCACATTTTGATGCCACCTAACTAAGCAAACTGAATTATCATGGTTTTCCTTCAAAATGTTTGAGTGAACAAATGGCCCTTGACAGAGCTCAAAGGAGAAAAAGAATTCATGTAGCCGACCCCAATTGATTGGAACATAAGGCTCAATTTGGTTTGGTTTGGTTTCGAAATGGATCAACTCCTGTCTTGCACGAAGTTTTAACTGGATCCATTCTCCTCATTTCACTATCTGCCCTATACTCTTCACAGGTGAATTTTGATATATGTTTAGCACTTCGATTCGTATATTACTGTCACCTGTCCTATTATTTCAACAGCAGTTTATTTCATGGTGTAAACAGTTATGTACGTCAGGTTGTGAGCTCATAACAATGGCAAAATGATAGTACCCAATTCACTTTGCTACTAAAGCACTTAATTTTTTGTACCTAAGAGCAAAGAATCTATCTAAAATTTATAAAGGAGATCAGTAAGAGCCATTTCTATGACACATGAAGACTGGGGAAGAAACTGTGAGAATTGGTGTTGAATAATGAGGGCAGCCACTTGGTACAACTAATGCAAAACAGCCAAGTTTCCAATCAAGTTCCAGTCACCCCTTCGGGAATTTTGGAAACAACGCAACCACAAAAGAATTTTGTCTATTGGGGAAAAAAACTGTTATGCACTCGTGTCTAATCCAGTCTTGCTTCTCCTAGATACTTTGATTATCAAGGACCAATATGGAGTAATATCCTTTTCCCCCTCAAATAGAGTGCAAACGTATTGAAATAAGCATAGCCTTTCAGTGACCCACCAGTTAATAATTAACACATGAAAGGATTTTTCAATCAAACATATGCATGAAATGATAACCAAATATAATAAGATAGTGAAAATTACACTGAAAGAGAAAATGGGAAAAATAGCGCCAAGAATAGATCACAACAGGACATAAAATAATTTAGCCATCAGAATTTCACTAAAATTATTGATATACATCCTCAGTACGATACGATATACCACAGAAGTGATTCAAGTAGATGGATGGTAATGCTTTAAAATAGACAGTCTTAGCCAACACAGTCATTTCAAATCCACATGCGGAGAATATATTCCTAGAGAAAGTAAAGAAAGAATACTGAATTCAAGATGAGAACTATAACAATTATCATGTGAACCAAACCAACTTTGAACTACAGTTTGCTGTTAATAATTGCTCAAAGACGTCATACCATTACATGTTCTACATGATGCACTATGCAGTTAATTGTATGAGGAAACAAGCGAAGCTGCAACTATAATATGGCATATGTTAGGAAACATCAGAGATATGTGAGCTATACAAGATCAGAGAAGAAATTAAACAAGTCTACCTTGCAAATATTCATTACAAACAACATATTAAAGTCAGAACCTAATGCGATTAAATAGATGGAGACAAGTAAGGTACCTGTTCTTCAAGATCAGGAAGAGAATCTACTTTTGATTCAATGGTTGCACCACTGAGAAAGTCATCCAGATTAGCTGAATGACACTCCAGATGAGAAATACTCCCGTCCATTAACTTATCACCTGACTCCGCTTTTGAATTTGTTTCCTTTGTCGGTGTTCCAGGATCATGCTTGAAACTAAATAGTTTCGTCGCAAGGCCTTTGGAATTCCTTGACACTTGCCCTTTTGATCTTTCCTTAATTACTTCTAGTACAGCTGGTCGATGCTTTTCTCTTAGCTCTTGCAATCTACCTTCAGTTACAGCCACAAAACCCATGCAAGCAGTCAAAACAAGCTGGCTGCTATCAAATGTTGAACCAGCTAGGGATTGTAGTAAAGTAATGGCATCCCCAGCATCCTTAGTAGTAACTACAGCCGGACCTGCAAGAAGTTGAGCCTGATTAATATGTATCACTTAAACCATACCCGATTGGAATGGAATGACAGCATTAACCTTTCAAAAAACAAGACATAACAGAATTCTAAGTACCATATAACTCCATTAAGGCAAGTGCAGTTCGAAAAAGCATAACTCGATTTCCTTCAAATAGAAGCACATCCCAAATTCGGAGAACTGAAGTCAAAGCAAACAACCAAAATAACTATGTCTCAGACAAGTTCTGAGTCAATCTTACAACGACAGAAGAATAAGTTCTGAAACGGAATGATATAGAAAATGCCACAACATTAGTCTCACCACTTTCCCATGGAAGCATGTTCACAAAGATGGAAAGGAACCAAGGTCCAGAAACCCATGCAACCTGCACTCCCAAGTAATCCAGATGATTGACTGCAGTAGAAGCATTTTAGGAATAAGAAAGCTTTAATGCGACATGAGATATTATAACATCTGAGAGGATGATTATGAGCAGTTGACGAACCTAGTTTAGGAAATCTTTCACGTATCAATTCCTCAAAAACAAGTTGGTCCACCTGACAACAGAACCAGTTCTAGGAATAAAGGACACTACAAAGTACTTTGTCCAGTGGTCATTTATCATGGAAAATACATCCATTCTGTTCACGAAAACAAAAATAAAGCCATGAATTATTGATAAACAGCACCAGAAAACAGAAAGAAGTACCTGAGATTCTATCATTTCCTCTGAGTAGTAGCCGTCAAAGTAGTCATCAATAATACCGACCAAAGTCCTGAGAGATGTATATCAAACTAGTCCATAAGGCTGACTTAGTAGCTACAGGAAAAAAATATGTACAAAACATATATAGACAAACTCTTCTGGCAATAGAACACAGGTAAGTAGTTCTTGATAATTGATTCCTAATTTTTGGCATCTTATTTAGGAAGAGAGGACTTCCCTGTCTCCACCAGTCATACATTTGTTACAAACTATAAAAATACCAAAAAAATTCACAGAGCCAAGATCTTGCAAAATCCAAAAGGGGTACCTTCTTAAACAACCAGACTTTTAAGACTGCAAAAACCTATACATTCAAAAGAAATATGCCCGCAAAAACCTATACATTCAAAAACCTATACGCTTACCAAAAAGCATTTTCTTCAGGCATCATAAGTAGTAATATGCCCGCAAAGAAGTTCATCGCCTGCAACAGTATTGATACCACAGAAAAGATAAAGAACACATCATGATATTTTGGGTGCCAATATTATCAAACAGATTGAAGAGTTCGAAGATGGGAGTTGTAGTGAATAAAATAAGAAGAATAAAACAAACAATGCATTTTAAGAGAGGAACCTGTTAGAATATAGTATTGGTATTAGTCCCACATTGGTTAATGTAGTCTTATGTTATGATTTCCCATTATATAAATAAGAGTTGATTGTGTTAGGGTTAGTTAACACAACACCCTATACACTTTTCCTTATTTCTCTGACAATAGAACCCTCAATGGGATGTCATCTAAACAGTTTCAACGATGAAAGGAAATATGATTATTCTCCCACTCTTCAACTTCATTTAAAAACAATAAAACATCATTTACCTTCCGTCCCCCTAATGTAAAATAGCATCTACGTCCTAGCAATGTTGAACAAAGGTGCCACAAAGATGGACATAAATAGGTAATAATCCGCGAGATTCCCCTGGTCAATTTATTTTCCACTTAGGAACCACTTTGTTTAAAAGCAGTCAAATTTTTATACTTTTAATTTATCAAGACGCAACCAGGTAGTTGGTTGGCGAAACAGCATGAACATTGTGCCAACCACAAGATCATAGAGCAAATGTTAACCACAAGTTAAGAATAGCAAAGCATAAATAGTCCTTGCCAATTACCTGACAATACCCAACGGACGGGTTATGTCGAGCATATGCTAAAAGTACACGTCTTAAGGAACTCCTACCATTTTCATCTAGTGCAGGATGACCTGGGAAAGTTCGGGGCAGATCCTGCAAAGATAAAAGGTAACAACTTAAGTCCAGGGAGAAATCCTTTATTGCAAAGAAAGTAAGAGAACCAACACCTACAAATTCAAAATAGATTGAATGATAAAGTCCAGGGCCCATGCATCAATAACCTTCTCAATCTGCCTTCTCCATTTTTCAGGTACACCAACTCTGTCCCCATTGAGCCCTTTGCTACCACCGCCAGATTTATCCTGCTCCTGGGAGTCACTATCTGGAGCTAGCAAATTCTGGTAATATCTCTCCACCCGTCGTGCCCTTGCACCAACAAAGGCTTGCCATATCTGCAACAAGGTTTCATGAACACTACAATTTTCTGCAGAAATATATAATTAGTAGACTATACTAGTGGAAGCTTCGAAGTTATACCTCTCCTCTCAGGTCCCGTGGTACTCCCCCATGAACAAGGAACTCCAGTTCTTCTTTCCAAGGGAAGAAAGGTTCTGGAGAGGCCCTATCACTACCGTCATTTTCATCTGCAGGAGCATTCCTAGTCTCATCTACTATCTCGTTGTCATAAAACTCTTCTTCAATGTCCTCTTCGGATTCCCCTCTTGAAGTTCTTGCCTCTTCAATTGGTGGAAGATGATTTTCAGCAGTGGTCTTTTGCTCTTCTTTCATGTCCTTTCTCTTCTTGATACGAGCACTCATCATATTCTCAATGGCATGAAGTGATGGTCTTATCTGGGCCCATGTTTGCACCTTAAGCGGTTTTGTTTGTATAGGTACCTGTAACTCCTCAGGATCCCTTTGCCCTTCAGTATCACGAGCTGACTTCCCTTCACTTGAATCATCCCCTTCCCCATCCAATTGTGGCCCAGTCTCTGCTTTCTGCTCTGTAACTTCAGCATGCAATCTGTTGTTACTTCCCTCCTCTGTTTCCTGCCCAGTAACTTCAGTATGCAGTCTGTTGTTAGTTTCCTCAGGTGGGCACGACTCTGCTTGGTGGTCAAAGAACCTCTCCCACTTTTCTGATCTTTCTTCTTCCTCTTCCTGAAACATAATGATAAACATACAATTTAAAGAGATGGAACTTAAAAGGCTTCAATGTATGACCAACAATCAGGGACAAAAAGCGGATTAGACTTTAGAGGGATGAGAATTTTTTGTTTCAATGGAAGAGTACCAGAGGGACTGAGGGAGTACAAGGAAAAGCATCCAGATACAAGTTTGCGGTTGTCATTGGAAAGGCTTGTGGAAGCAAATTAAAATCTATGTGAAATAGGTGCAACTTTGATGTCTTTTGTGTGGTTTTGCCATGTGTTTACTTGTTGGGTTTGGTGTCTTCCAGTACTCACTCTCTCTCTCTCTCTCTCTCAGAAAATACTAGTGACGTGCCCCTGGGCACGTTCTCTAATACAATTCAGTTGTTGCTCATCAGAAGCAAGACAAAAAGAAAACCTAAACTTTCTTTCCAAAAAGGTTACCATTCTATGCCTTTTCCATATTTCTTTACTTCTTACGCTATTTCTAAATCGCTGGGAGTATAGTTGTTCACTCTTCTATCCTCACGCATACTGGTTGCAACCTTGTGATGATATCGAAGACTACTCTTAATTTCAAGAAAATTATGACACACTCCCAATTTACTTAAATGATGCATGTAACAAAAAAACTGTTAGAAGCATAAAAAGAATGTCTGGAATCAAGTACCTTATAGATATCAGTGTACTCTCTGTATCTTTGAAGGTGTTGAGGTCTCACAGTAAATCCATAGGCATCCCTGTCAAGAACAATATGTATGTGATTCTCAAACTGAAAAGACCAGTGAACCTGATTCCAGTATTGCCCACTCTTTAAGATTCGATTATTGCCGAGAGGCAAGAACAACAACCATCATGATTTTGAAATTTTGGAACGCACAACATGTACATAGACCTAAACTGCAATGCAAAGCCAAACATCAGAGATCCCTCAACTTTACCTCGAATCAGCGTCCAATATGCGCTTACTCAACAAGGATAACAACATACTTCGAAAGGAATCCCGATTCTTCCGCCCATGTCGCTGTTTTATCCGAAACCGGTCTCAGAAGACTAAATCTTGCGCCACATTTCCCTATCCGTAACAATATCAAGACTAGATCTTGAACATCTACACAGAACCTAATCCTCGGTGATGGATCCAAGGGCGATGTAGAAGTCGACTCGACTGCACCCCCGTAGATTCTAGAAACCCTAATCTACTATTATTTCCTATCCAAACACGAAATCATAAAAGTTTGCACCCCAGAAGCACAGGGGTTTGAAATCCTGGATCCGTCGCTGCTAATCTTGAATTTCAACACAAATCACCTACATTTTCTCGGCGACTCCGACTTTACGACTAACACTATTCAGGACTTAAATTAGGATTGAAATTAGCACATCATCCATACTACGGAGTATATCTCTACAATTGATCAATATAGTACAAAGAAGCCAAATATCCAAAAGCCAAAATTTAAGAAAATAAAAGCAAAAATGATGGAAAATTCAGCTAACCCCAAATGTAAAAACGTAATTTTCTTCAAACTGAGCAACTTTGTTGTAATTTTCTTCGACGTAATTTTCGAGAAAAAATTCAGCTCAAACAGCATTACTAGAGTATCGGCCTTACAGACGCGTGTAAAGATCCCACACTAAGCATACACACAGACAAATAAATACGCATAACCGTATCGACATGACATACGCGAGATTTACGAATGGAGAGATGTATATATGGATGTTTTACCTCTTGGGCTCGAAAAAGGGGAGGAAATTGGAGGTCTTAAGAGTCATCTTTGTTCCGATCGGACGGGCTTGATCTGGTTTCTCTCACTCCTGAAAGCTCTCCTCGTTCGATTCGGGATGATCAAATGGCTAGACGCTCATTTCTGCAACTGATTTTCCCTCTCTCTCTCTCTCTCTCTCTCTCCCTCTCTCCCTCTCTCTTACGTGAGTCAGCTATATACTTCTAGTATCATGGACTGGTAAAACTTGTCATTGATGAAAAGTAGTGGCGTACTGGTAAATAAAAAACAAGTCACGTGTTAATTACATAAAGGGCCTTTTTCCAGTTTTTTTGTTTTTTTTTTCTGAACGGAACTCTAAAGGGCCTTTTGGTGCTACTATTACAAACAAGAGGGGGATGCAAACCGGAGGGGTTTTTGTCAGTAGGGCATGAGAAAACAACGATAATATTATGGACACGTCTACTGGCCACTCCTCGACACTCCTCTTTCGCATGTGCGTGAGACCGACATATGTATATGGGAGGAGTGGTCGGTAGGAGCGTACGTAGTATCGTTAAGAAAACAAATACTCCTCCGTCCCATTTTGTTTGTTCTTTTTTATGTTTGTCATTTTTTGATGTTCGTATCAGTTTTCAATCGTTTACATCTTCCAATATGAATTTTCAAAAATATGCAATATTCATTTTATTTGATAGTGTCCCATTTTGTTTGTCCTTTTTTTTTTATGTTTGTCATTTTTTGATGTTCGTGTTAGCTTTCAATCGTTTATATATTCCAATATGAATTTCTAAAAATATGTAATATTGATTTTACTTGATAGTTCTTGATTAAACCTATAATACAAAGTTTTTAAAATTATGAAAAACATTAAAGATTGGAACATAAAAGCGTTTAAAGAACGACACGAATAACAAAAATAGATAAAGCAAAATTGGACGGAGGGAGTAGTAAGTATTATACTCCATGTGGTCGTATGTTCGGATCTCATGGAGGCTAAAAGTACCAAACCTTGGGATCACTAGAAACCTCGGGATCACTGGAAGATTTGTTCAATTATTAACTTCAAGACCCCGATATTAGTCAAGGTGCACGCAAACTCGCAATCGACTTGTGATTATAAAAATGGAAAAAAACAAGGGAGGTGATGCTTAAAAATGGAAAAACCAGGGAAGGGGATGCTAAATGGACGGAGTAGCACATGGGAGTCGTGGGACTAAATGGTGCTACTGCTTTCATCGGAAGTAACGTGTATAACGTAATCGATTTGCAAGCTGTGAGAATTTCTTGAGAATGTAACCGCAGGTCACGTTAGCACGTAGTACCTTTATATTGGAAAATTTGTTTTTTTTTGGTATTGAGCACCATCACGTGGTGCCGCAACGGCCAACGCTCTTTTCTACTACACATTCTGAAAGTCCGGTAGTAAATAAACGAATTCAGCATGGACACATTTGCCCGATTTATGAGATCAATTCGTGTGAAATCCCGAATGGTCCTTCGTGTTATTGTTGGGGCCAAATTTGTATACTCCGTGCTACTGTACTAGGACAAACAGAGAAGTAAATTTTTTGAAGGAAATTGGTTTTAGCACTCCAGTTTTTACCACTGGCACTTCACTTTGTGTGTTAATCATGTGAGAAAACAAAACTAATAGTAGAGTGCCATTGGCTAAATTTGGAATGTCAAAATCACCTTCTTTTTTGAACTATTATTATAGAGCTTTCTATCTACCTTTATATAAAGCCTTATAGGTAGGATAGCATATAGATCACACCGACACATGATTGCTCCATATTTATCTTAAATTAATTAATATATTAAATTAAAAAAATGATAAATAACTAGTAGTAGTAGTACGGGTAGATTTAGCTTTGAAAGTGTAATAATAATTTATTTTGTCATTATTAAAAAAAAATCGCATTTGTTAGTTTAGCGTCAAACTTTTGTGATTTATTGATTCGTTTTAGTGAGAGGAATCGGAAAAGTATAAAATTTTGATCGAAACTCATAATTTTTTTCAAAAAGACAACAATAAGTAAAAAAAAAGTTGTCTTTTGACTTAATTTTGTCTTTATTCAAAAAATCATGAGTTTTGATCAAAATTTTTTGCTTTTCCGATTCCTCTCGTCGAGACAAATCAATAAGTCACAAAAATTTAACGCAAAACAAATAAATGCCAAAAAAAAATTAATTAAAAATAAATTACAAAACTTTTCCATCCAAACTCATCCGTACCAATAATCACCGTGCTTTTTGACATAATAGTATCCTTGACTAGCTCTATGGGATGATCAATTCCAAATTCCAATCATGGTCTAAAAAGTAGTAGTACTTGACAGGAACAGCTATAATTAGAGTTTGAAAGAGACTTGAAAGGATCTCTCGAAAAGTTAGGTATAATTTTTTTTACGATAACCTGATGTTTATGTTAGCTTGCACATATTACGACTAATTCCGAGGTGCTGAAATTAATGACCGGATAACTTTCTAGTGGCCCCAAAACTTGAAATGTTTGGTCTTAATAAAATTCGAACTTACGATCTCATGAAGAACAAACACTTGTTGTGTCTCTTATGCTTTCTTAGCCCAACCCCTTGGATTAGAGATGGATGCACACTTCGGCTTATAGGGGCCACATCCCGCGTGGTTTCGGATTTTCATAATTATCAAAGTTTTTTTTTAATATCAAAATTATAAATGGTGGCCCCCACAAAATAAAAATAGCGAATGAAAAGGGTATTTTCAACTATGAATATTGTCAGAACACATTCTTCGAATGGATGATGAGTTTCTTACAAATGTGTTGGCTATATTTATTGAGAAGGAAATTACTGTAACAATTAGTTCCAGCTCAATCATAGATGACTTTTGGAACTAAGGTATCGTTAAATTCCATTTTGATACATACTTTTTATTTTTCCACATTTTAGTTGTTTTTTTGTTTGTTAAGATCGCCTAGATATTATATTTTGTAATGGATATTATTTTGTCATTCAGATATCTTATATTCTTGAATATCGGAATTTTAAAAATTTATTGTTCATGTTGTGGCCGGCTCTCTCGTATAGAAAATCCTAGTTTCATCTCGGCCTTGGGTTGAAAAGTTAGGTGAAGTTACGATATTTTCACAGTAAGTAACCATGTTTCATGGGTGCAAAAGTAATCGAATCAAATTGAGTAGATGTAGCCGACATTGATGAATGCAGAATGGGAGAGCATCTCATTGTACAGCGATGCAGAGCGGCTGGATCAGCTACTCATCTCGATAATCAATGGTTCGAATCTTAACCGAGCAATGGACAGTTCATATTTGTATATGCTCATATTCGATCAAAATTGTTCGTGCCGAGATGAACGGCTGGATTGACCGCTCTACACCCGCTCAGTAGGAGCTGCCGAGCAGCATCCCTGGGATGCCACATGAAACCATGGATTGGGTAATGTTTCAAAAGGACTGGGCTCCTCTGTTTCCTTTGGGTCTGAAATGATCATATCCAAACGTATAGCGGGTTTTTTTTGGACTCATTTTGATAATCGAAATCATTCATCTAATTAAAACTCATTGACAATCGATCACTTCGACTGTTATGTTTTCAAATTACGTTTATGTTGTGAAAGTGGGTTTCAAGTTAGTGTTCCAATTATTTCCTTACTTTTGCGACACAAATATGTTTCGAAAAATAGGTCAATTCATATCCGATGAACATCATTTTTTGATGTAGTTGATGGCCTTGCCAAGTTATATAAATGAACATTTATGATCATCGAATTAGAACAAAAATTGACTCATAAAATGATTGGACAGGACTTCGGAACCAGAGAGGATTCCAGTCCGTTTCAAAAATAGGAAAATTACGGGCCAAAGGTACGTGAGTTTGATGGAATTTAGTTTTTCTCAAGGACAGCAGATATTATTGCTGCTAGTGATTTCTGGTACAATTTATTGTCAATTTTTTTTGCCCGAGTTATACGAGAGCAATCGAAAAAATAGAAAATATGTACCGAAGTTCAGAAAAGATCATCAGACAACACAAACTTTGTTGATTTTTTTGCTTTGGTCATAATTTTATGATTTGTAGATTCCACTTGTCAAGACGGATAATTAATGGTATAAAATATTTACCGCAAATGTGAATAGAATTCAAAAGACTACAAAAAGACAATGACAATAATAAGCAAAGGTAACTTCTTCCACAAATCCTGCCATTTAATTTGGAGATTGTTCCTCTCCGGTCCATTCTCCAAAAACATTCGGAAAAGATAAATAAATGGTTTAGATTCACTTTGATGTTTGGGTCTTACACATCAAAGTGAATCTCAATAATTCATTTCTCTTTTTCAAACATTTTCGAGGAAACTTTTTATAAATCTTATTAATATTTTCGTTGTTTTGGGCTTCATTCAGTTGTCGGGAATGTTGTGTGGAAAATAGATTTCCAGGAGAAGTGAAGTAAAGGAAAAAGAAAAGGAAATTTATTTTCATGTGTGTTCTTTTGACAAGAAATCTTGTAGGAAAACTAAAAAATTCCTTCATTTTGGGAAGATCTATTTTGCATGAAAGTGTTTCAATGGAAAAATTAAACTTTTCTGGTAACCGAACACATGAAAAGTTACAGAAAATTAAATTTTCTCGTGTTTTTCCATCTTTTCCGTGCAACTAAACGGGGTCTCGTAAGGAGCAGGGATGTAATGGTCAGTTGACCTTCATTTATAGCACTTCTTGGAAAAAGGGAAAAGTTTGTTGAGCAGGGATTTTGTTTACTTAAGTTTAGTTAGGCCTTGGAATTTGTAACTGATTTCTACTACTCCAGTACCTAATTTCCCTAGCATAACTGCATCAAAAGGAAATTTGGAGCTTAGAAACAAGAACATGCCTACATATGTATAATTCTTCAAAACAAGTGCCTGTTCAGACAACGACTTCACATGTTTTGATCAATACAAGTTTTTATCTGTCATCTTGGCTAACAATATTCAACCACTCCCACCTTCGGGCCGCCTCCAATCACACTTCGACCTCATATCACCACCTCCAGCCACTAATGCCACCACCATGTGACCATCTACGTCTAGTCCTACAATCATTCATTGACTATCAATGATTACTTCCGGGTAGTACTGAAACACCCTCTTTTTTTTCACTTATAGATGAATATGCAAGTAAATATGAACCTCCAACTAATGGGAGAGCCTGAGATTCCCATTGAAAGGGTTGCACCCTAGGTCACCTAATCTTCCCGTATGACTTCCACTCTCGCAAACTTTTGTAGTTTGAGATGTCTTCGAAAGCCGCTTTCACCCTTGTGTTCACACTCCCGCTCATGCTTGCAGTTCGCACATACATTGTGTGACTTAGGACTTACACCACCCGAATGTGTTTGGATACCTTCCATTTTGCAATTCATTTGCTACCCGGATGCAATGATCAATGGGTTTAGGTGTAAACTCACATTACAAAACCACTACTACTATCATTTTACTCTGAATAGACATGTAATAAAAGAAAATAAAAAGATTTGAGTGATAATGCACAAACATCTCTCACCAAGGACAATGGACATGACTTGATCTTATTAAACCAGAAAACAAAACAAAATACAAGTATGATTATGCAAAAACATCTCAAAAAAGACAATACACACGTGAGTTGATCTTAGTAAGCTAGAAAAACATTCTAACCACAACCTTTGGGACGCTTGCACAACAACAGTATCTATGTAATCCCCAACCGATGAGGGTATGGGCATGAAAGGACTAGAGCCTGAGTTATAAAATAGATACAACATAGGTAATCGGCATTAAGCCAGTTATTTAATAGACAGTTCTGAACAGCTGCTGGAGTAGCTTAAGGGAAATTCACTACTGACCCTGCAAAAAGAGAGATGCATATTGTAAGTGTTCGTAATTCTGTTTGATATCTCACTATGAACGAATAAATCCAAGTGCCATTGCGTAGGTCTTTTCAGTAGAAGGCATGAAGGACTACCAGAAAGCGCTTCTTGAAGTATTCAACAAGTTTTGCCGGATCATACTTTGTCTGCATGTAAGCATCAATCTTGTTTATCTCCTGCACAGAATTCAGCACCAAGAACTGAATTTTCGAAGTTTCGTTCAATATAGTGTTAGATTCAAATTTTCCATTCAGACCAGATTTAACTCACTTCAATCCATGCTCCTAGTTTAGGTCGTCCTGCTGTGATGTCATACTTAAACACGTCTTGGAAGATGAGTTGAAAAGTTCTAATAAAAGGACCATAGGCTATATCCACCTGTAGATCATGAATGTGGTAGCAAAATAGAGAAAAACAGTAAAATTAAGCACATGATTCCATTGACATGCATGCTTGCTTCCACCCGGCAGCACAAACAGAAATAATCACTGAATGAGTTGTGAATGCACAAAGTTCCACACGATGGAGCACTAAGAAAACCAACAGAACAGGAATGGGGCATACCAGACTGAATTGGCCAAGGAAAAAAGGACCATCCTCGAATTTGTGTAGAGCGGTTTCCAAGTAGTCAAAAGCACTACCTGAAGCAGAAACTACTTAAGTCAGCAAGGTTTTGAGCGATCACTGTCTTTTATACTGCGACAAATGTTGCAGAACATGGCAAGTATACAATCTCACCAGTTTCTTTCACTGGATCTCCTTTGATAGAAGTAAACATGGTTTTGTTGAATGTGTCAGTGTACTCTAACAACTCTTCAGCAAACTGTTGTTTGGAAGGATCCTATAGTATTTTCACATTGTTGATCATCAAAATCAGAAAACGTGAAGAGTGAGAGAGACGGGGAACGGGTGTTAATACATAATCACATCTTACATTAGGCAAAAGTTTGGGTCCTTCAAAGTTATCCTCGAGATATTTAAGTAAATCTAGACTCTCTCCGATGACTTTGTTGTTGTGCTCCAGTGAGGGCACCTAAGGAAAAAGAACTGCATATGTGAACAAGAAATTCTCAAGTAGGTAGTATAATGTTAGGCAGTAGCTTTGAAGAGTGATTTCAAACTTTTCATGACAGTGCAAAATGCATCACAGACAATTCAAAAGGCATTTACAAATAACTTTGCAGACAATAGGTCAACTTGACATTCTACAAGTATTTCTGGCGAAGCCAGATTTTATTCCGAACGAAGCTGAATCAGAGAAATGACACAATAGGACAATGCCAAGTTTGGACTTATGTTGTAGTGATTGTTTAAGATAGGTAATTTTTTCAACTTAAGTATTATCACCCACATTACTATAACTGCTAATATTTAGTAAGACGGATTCAAAATGAACACTTCCATAATACTTCCCATACCATTGATGAGTTCCAGTAAAAGAAGAGCTTTATTCAAGATGATTGTAACTACCACCTCTAGGTCTAGAATGACCAAAAAAAAGAAGAAGAAGCTTACTTATCGGTAAAAGTTGTCCCATTTATCTCCCCATTCAAATTCACATTATACATTATCCTCAGATCATTGCTATTATGGCCAAAATATACCCGCAATACCAGTTCTCCAGCTTTATTTTACCACAAATTGTTCTCCCTGCCAATGAATTTCAACATTTACATATAAGAAGTTCCCACTGGAGCACCATATTGTGGCAGCGTGTAAATGATAAGGATCCAAATCTTCAATTGTATTTTGTATCCATTTTAATCCTTACAACTTCTTTTTTGATGTCCATCAACAGCAACATCAGCACACCGCAATGTCAAAAATATTTGTGAACAACGTATATTGCATTCCAAAAGTACATTACAGCACAAAGCACAGCCAGCAAAATAGTAGGAGGTCTTTACCCTCTCATTGTCAAGAAGAGTTAGAAAATCTTGATGACCACATAAGAACATTTATGTTTTTCTTTGACACTCAGTTTGATCAACAAATAAGAGGCAATGGTGATTAAAAAAACTGCACCAAGTACTTCACTAACACAAGAGAAAATGATCGGAAGAAGGATATTGTACAGAGAGAATGCTACCTTATTTTCTGGGTAAACTTTCTCTTTGTACCATGTAGGCTTGCTTCCAAGGTCAATGGCAACCAATTTTATCTCGTCTTGTAGACCCTACATCTCAAAGTTTACACAAGATAATCCCCACGAACACGTTGAATTGCGCACAAAACTGAGAAATCTTGCACATTAATCTTTTGTTAAGTCCTTCGGATGACTAGACATGCATCCCCTACTACCCCGTGTGCCGATAAGCAAGCTCAATGTTTTAAACTTCGTTGAGAGGCATTATCAATCAACTGGACATTATGCACATTTGACAAGCAGGATAAAAGCTTTGCATCCAAGGTGCAGACTTAGCAACACGATTCCCACAAAAGATTCTCCGGTGGAAATGTAGATTTCTCCTTTGTGAATCGTAGACGACTCTATATAAATAATGTAAAGCTTTCACCTTTACAGCATGCAAGCAGACAGAGGACATGGAGCAAAATAGGTACTCAAGAGCAGGAAAAACAAACCTTGTAGTTTCTTGCAATCCAAACACGCTGCGCATATGGGCATACATAAGCGATATATAACCTTCAAGAAGATACCCAATTTGAATTTGATAAGAAGTATGAACTAACTGCAGTCTAAGCTCAACAAATCTTCTCAAAGATATCCGATAAACTATAATATGTGAAACTGAAATCTATTAACTCTAATCAAATGAAATTACACTGAGTTTAATGTCCCAATAAGTTAGTGTCGGCTATATGAATTCGTTTTAGTATTCTGTATCCCACTTTGTCAGTCAATGTTACATGGACCCTTTAAGCTGTATAAAGTACCCTGGTCACACAATTGACACAGAAATAAGGGTATAGTACCCGTGAAGTTAATGTTTAGCTGGACAAAAACTTGTCAAGCGTATTTTGTAATTCAATTTTCTCATGAGCTATGCATAGAACTCCTATAATAGGTATACACTATACGCATGAAAAGAAAAAGACTATGACAACTCCTAAACACCATTTAAACTTGAAAACAAAAATTTTGTATTGAGGATTTTAGTTATCCAGCCCGGTGTGTCCCCCTAGCCTTGAAATGAAGATTAGATGAATCCGATATACAAGACACATACCTACACCCGACATTAGCACCCGCGTTCATAAAACATAGTAGTAGCTGTCAATCCCATATGTTTACTACTACTAGAATTTAATAATTCACCTCCTCTTTTCCCTGGCATCCCATGTAAAATTAAAATCTTCCCCACCCTAGCATTTCCATTCACACAAATGGTACACACACAAACATATTGAGAGAGAGAGAGAGAGAGAGAGACCGAGAGCATACCTGGTAGTTCCATCAAAGAGGGGAGGGGGTTCAAGAGAAGTAGAATCCAAAGTTGGGGGAAGATCCTCTTTCACGAAACTAGACAATTTTTTGAAACAAAAACGATAAAAAAATCAACACACACACAATCCATAACCAGTGTTCATCACAGATCAAAACTAACACTCCATGTACTCATTATGTATTAAGAAAACATCCTTTTGATGTGAGGGTCAGTTTTGAGGTTGTCCCATACTCTTTTTTTACTAAAAACTTCTAACTACTTAATGAAAAGAAAAAGAAAAATAAAAACTGTCACCCCAAATCTTTTCTCCACTCTTTTCTACCTTCGCATCCTAAATTTCATTACAAATTCATCTCAATTTTTTAGATTTTCCTCCACGCATCTTTTGCATAATTGCGTGCTGGCGTCTGGTAGAGTTGCAAGAGAGTCGAGCCGAGCCGAGCTTTGCAGTGTTTGAGCTCAGTTTATTTACTAAACGAGCCTAAAAGTCGAGCTCGAGCTTGGCTTGTTCGTTGTTTGTAGACGAGCCGAGTCCTTAACGAGCCAAGCCCGGTTATTTTACTCAATCAGCCTCTATAAACGAGCTGAGCCTAAACGCCGAGTTTTTGAGTGTTGAGATCGACTCGTTTACTAAAACGAGTCTAGAACTCGAGCTCAATTGCTAAACGAGTTGAGAGCCGAGCCGGGCCACGAGCTGCTCGAATTGTTAATTTGCAGCTTATGTAAACACAGATACTACGTACATAGAATAAGAGAAAAGAGCCAAAAAAGAGCTTACGGAGAAGTCATGATTGTTGCTTGATCGATTTCTAGCAGCTGTTTGAATTTCAGCTTTCGGGTGCTTGCTGTGGGCGTTGTGTGAAGGGTTACATTCGAAGTCCCCAGCCTTTATATAAGGAGAGAGACAGATTGTTTGAAGTCGCGAGCAGTGACGAAAATGGCGGGGGGAGTAAATGGTAAATTTGCTCAACAGTCTTTCGTCACGAGGGAAGAGTCTTTCGTCACGTGGGAATTCACTTCCTCTTGGTTTCCGGTTCATTAGAGCATGTACACCAGTGGGGAGGTAAATTACCTATGAACAGTTGACAATATTAAGTTTAGCTATCAATTTTTTTATTCACAACTACACCAATACTATCTATTTTACCTAATCTCAATTAAAATATATATTTTTCTCACTCCACCCCTTCTACAGCCCCTCCTCTTTCCCTTCCCTGAAAACCCACCGCTCCATGGCCATGGGCCGCTCCCTGCGCACCATCCGCTCCAACCTCTACCACACCCGCTCCTTCCCGGCGACCAATCCCCCCTAATCAACCAGTTTCTATCTCGAAATCGAGTTTGTTCATGATTTTAGGAGCCCAATCGAGTGTGTTCAAGTTCAATTTGTTGCTGCGAGCTTGGATTTGTCGATTGTTGTTGTTGGGTGTTGTTTGTATCTACCTGAAATCAAACCCAATAATTACACCCCGCAAATGATCAATCATCAAACAAGAACTTGAAATCCCAGAACAAAAAAAGAGCAAATAAAAAAAACCCACAAAACTTACTTCAACCTGGTACCGAATGATTCGTGAAAACCCTTGAGCTTTTCGTTGAAAACATTATGGGTTTTGAGCGATTTCTTCATACTCAGCTTTAGCAAGAGGATAAGATTTCTTGTATTTGTGATCGGAGGAGTTGGGTTGCCCGCAGATGAAAGAGAGAAGTGAAGAACGGGAGAGAGAGGAGGAGAGAGAATCAATAATTGTTTAAAGGATGGCTATGAACAGTTCCTCGGTAATAGTAGAGAGCTTTTTTCCTAAAGGTAAAATAGCTTCCTCTTTACAGAGTCTGGTGTAGGCTAGTTTTAGTGTCTTGATTAGGTAAAATGGCTACAAAGGCTTGTTTTGCTAGGCTGATGTACATGTTCTTACATTACATCTGGACCATTTTTCTTTCAAATAAAGTAGTACATCCGTGCATTGGAGAAAAACTTTTTTACGGCGTTTTCCGTGAGAAATGGTTCATGGAGGTGAATTCTATGCGTTTAAAGTGTTTTGGACGGTTAGAATTTTGAACGAACTTTTTCGAAAAAAGAGTTTCCGAAAAAGTTGTTTTAAAATCTGGAGCGTCAATTGCCGAAACGGATGGATAAAATTTGCCGCTTCAATGAATAACTTATCTACGGCTCCTCCATGAATAAGTATCTCTCCCCTTCATTATGAACAATTTACACTTTTTTCCCTTTTTTTTTGTGATTCTATTTGATGTCACAGATTGACCAAAGATAGGGTTTTGCTAGTTATTGCCCACAGAAAGTCTAATGGTACAGTAGCTGCTGTACAGCAACTGTGTACAGACCCATTTGCGCCCGTCTCGGATCCCGCAAAGACGATCGGAGCAGCTCATTTTGTTCAAAATACTTCGTTTATGGTCCCTGTAAAAAATCACCTCAATCCGATATCGGGAAGAATGTTTACAAATCATCCAACTTTACTTCAAAATTTCGATCGTCTTTGCGGGACCCGAGACGGGCGCAAACGGGGTCTGTACGCGGCTGCTGATTTTGAAATAAAGTTGGATGATTTGTAAACACCCTTTCCGATATCGGATTGAGGTGATTTTTTACAGGAACCATAAACGAAGTATTTTGAACAAAATGAGCGGCTCCGATCGTCTTTGTAGGACCCGAGACGGGCGCAAACGGAATCTATACGTGACTGCTGTACAGCAGCTGCTGTACCTGTAGCAGCGTTCTTATTGCCCAGCGGATCCAGTGGGCAGCCCCTCGGTACAGGGGTAATTCCCACAATTGTACAGGAAAGTCTGATTTGTCAGCCTTTTACTCAGGTTTCTTCTGTTTTTTGTCAACCTCTATGACACTAGGGGCCTGTTTGGATAGGGGATTTCTCCCCGGATTTGACAATCCCCTGACTTGTTCTCCCCTCTCCCTCTTCTCCGGTGTTTGGCTGAGCGATTTATCTTAATGCCGATTTTAACCTTAGAGTATATGCGAACTTTGAAAAGAACTCAAGCTACTTTTTTTTGACTTTTCTCTCTTCTATTCCTTTCACTTTTTAATTTTCGGACGGTGCTATGCACTCTAATTTTATTTCACAGTTCATTTTTTGTGGGACCTATCTTAGGTCTTACAAAAATGATTTGAACTGTTTATTTTCTATTTTTTCAATGAATTTCTATAAAAAAAATGAACTCAATCAAATATTGAGAAGGTTTTTTTTAATTTAGAATTCATAGTGTGCAACTGGGTGGTTTGCCCTATAAATTTTGAAAAGATTCTTATTAATATTTAATTGAGCTGATTTTTTGAATGGACCCCGCAAAAAAAAATATTTAAAGAAAAATGAATAGTTCATATCATTTTTAAGGGATCCGAGGTGAGCCATACAAAAAAATATGTGCATGATCTGTCAAGTAGAATCTATGCGCAAAGACCTTTTGTCCATTTTTGCCTTGAAATCACAAGAACCACACTGAACCACACTGAACATACCACAACAATTCTAGACTTGACACCTACAGTTTTTATATTATATTATATTTTAAATTTTTTATAGTAGACCACTCAATGTTTAAACCCTTGTTTTTAGCAGCATTTTGAAAGCCTAAGCCAGATAATCAACAAAAAGAAAAAGAAAAAAAAGCCTAAGCCATAAAAACGAAGAGTACAAGCAGTTTGCTTTGCACAGATTTGTGCAAAGATTTTTTATGGGACCCACTTTTGAGTCTTACACAAATGATTCGATCCGTGTATTCATTTTAAAATATTTTTTGAGGGACCTTGTAAAAAAGCAGTTCAATAGGATACTGTTTGCTCCATAACTGTAATTTTCTTTTTACCCATCGATTGGATGACACGTGGCAAGGGCAAAATTGGAAAGATGAAGGGTGACTTTGGTTCACCATAATAAAGTAAGATTGAGTTGGATAAACTGATTAATGTTAATAAAACTATGGTAAAGTTTTAAGGATTATTCACCCGTCGAGTGGCTAGTACATGGCATATTCCCTTTTGTTAATTGAATATTATGTGGATTGTTTCTTCCGTCGATCAAGTGACAGGTGTCAGAAGGGAGTATGTTTGATTCTCCCATGATCAAAGGAGCAGTTATTCACGATTAAAGAGGCAGTTTTTCCAAACGTGGATCTCTCATTGTTCGTGGAAGTTATGTGCCAAAGTTTGAAGAAAGTTCAACTGTCGTTTTGGGGGGAAGATTCGAATTCAAATCTAAGAAGGCCTCTATTTATGTTTGAGATCGTGACAGTTTGAAAGACACACAAATAACGCCAACAGGCCTTTATCTTTTCTTTTCTAGGAGTTGTTATAACTTGTAATTGTTCACTCGACTATCTTAGTCGGTTGTTCTTCTACTTTGGAGATTAATAAAGTCCATTTTATTATTCTCCTTCCATAAATCCATCCACTTCATTGTTTGTTTCCAAAGAAGTCCTGAAAACGATAAGGAAACAAACTCCACTTTTCACACCCACATTCCAGCAAATCACAATACAATTCCCCGTCGATTGGATAGAAATCAGAAAATTAGGTAACAGATACATGTAAGTGCTTGATCCAATCTTACAACTTTCATTCAGAACTTTCATGTATTCTATCGAGCTGATTTTTTAAAAGATCCTTTAAAAAAATATTTTAAAATTAATGAACGGATCGAATCATTTGTATAAGATCCAAAAGTAGATTTCGCAAAAAATCTGTGCAAAGTTATTTGTGTCAATACTCAATAGCACTCTAATTGAAGATTAACGGTTTGGAAAGGGAGCTGATTTTGCCACACCCTAAATTGTTAACGCCACTCCCCTTTTTGTTTTTATTGAGTGAAGTTACTGAAATACCCTTGTTCTTTATTATGCCTACTTTCTCTCACTTGCCAAATGACTGACTTGCCCCTTTCTCTCCCGCTACAAAAAAACACCTTTTCACTTCTTTTCCCTTGAGATCGAGATCCCAGTCGAATCTGGGGAATCCCCTTTTTCAAGGGCAGCAAGGGAGGAAAGAGGTTTGGATAGGTTGCAATCTCCAGCTAGTGCACGTCCGCTATTCTTCCTTATTCTACCAGGTAAGTGTCGATTCATCTTTACCAGTGACCATTTTCCTCTTCATCCTCTTCCAATTTATTGTCTATTCTCTTTCTGAGTCAGTCTCTTGTTTGTAAGTTCAACAATGGATGATGATGGTGAAGACCTCTGTGACTTGCCACAAACCATGGAATTTACACATGAAGATTTCTCTGAACTGAATGATATAATAAATCTCACCGCCACAAATAACATTGAAGAAATATCAGAGATGTACAAATCATTCAACTCTACAATTGATTTTGGTAATATCCCTTCATTTATGCTTGGGTTCTAGATCTAGGGCTTCTTTTTTTTTAAATTTATTCTTCTTCGGCTTATGCTATAATAGAGGAATTTTACTTGTGAAGTTTTCCCAAGTTCTAACTGATTCTAGGTTCTTCTTGTTTTTGGAAACACTATGGATATTTTGCACCTCATTTATATACGACTGGTTTGGTCCCCACCTACAAACTTGGTTTTGGACTATAGTTTGATTAAGTCAATTTTTTATACCTACTATCAGGACCCCACATTCATATTATAATTTGACTACTTCAATTAGTTCAATTTTTTATACCTACTAATTTGCTTAGGTTAATTTCTTATTCGTATGATAACATTAGAACTCTAACATTGAATATCCACTTTGTGGATTCGTACTATAACAGGTGGTGACATAGAAAATGAAATGACCAAAGTGGACAATGTCGAGTCTAATGGGCTAAAATCATTGTTAACCGAGAATTTTTCAACTCGAGAAGAGCTCCTTGATAGGGTCCGCAAGGTGGGATTAATGGAAGGCTATGTCACAACAATCAGGAGATCGAAACTAGGTCGTTATGTTGATATTGGTTGTGATAGAGGTGGGAAATATTGAGCTCGTGGCACTAGTGTTTCATTGGATGAAAGGAAAAAAATATCGGCATCTCGCCTTATAGATTGTCCTTTCCAGAAAAAGGGAAAAAAGAAAGTTGGTGAGAGTTGGAAAGTGGAGATTAAAAATGCATCTCATAATCATGGATTGTCAAGTGATATGTCCAGACATCCCTATTGCCATCGTTTTTCACAAGAAGATATGTTAAGCATAAGACAAATGACGTTGGCCGGTATACCACCTCGACAAGTTCTTTCTTCATTGCGGCTGAGTGATCCAAGTTCTAAAGCAATAGCAAGGACAGTGTATAATGCAAAAAATGCCATCACAAAAGAAGTTTTAGCAGGTCGTACAATGGTTCAAGCATTATTTGATGAATTGGGTAAAGGGAATTTTTCTTAATTTCGACGTAGAACGTGATGGAGATGGCCATTTGACTTATTTGTTTTTTGCACATCCTTCTTCAATTGCACTAACCAAGAGTTATCCATATGTCTTTGCATTGGATTGCACATATAAGACGAACAAATATAAGATGCCATTGCTTGATATAGTGGGAGTTTCAAGTTTTAATGGATCATTTTATTCTTGTTTCGCCTTCATGCAAAAAGAGGAAGAAGGAGATTATGTGTGGACATTGGAAAGATTCAAAAAACTTTTGGGTCATGACCAACAACCTTTGGTGATTTTATCAGATAGAGAATTAGCACTAATGAATGCTATTCAACTTGTTTTCCCTGGAACTGCTCATGTTTTACGTGTGTGGCACATTGAGAAAAATATTTTATCGAAATGTAAGTCACAATTTGAAAGTGGAAAAGATTGGGAGACTTTTTTTATCGACTTGGACTAATGTGATTGAGTCGGTTGATGAATCTTCCTTTCATGAAGCTTGACATCTGCTTGAAGTTCAATACAAGGAGAAGGAATATGTTATCAATTATCTCAAGAATACTTGGCTCCCTTTCAAAGAGAGATTTGTAAATGCATGGATAGGGAAACATTCACACTTTGGGCATCGTGTCACTTCAAGGGTTGAAGGTCCACATTCAACGCTCAAGAGATATTTGACAGTTTCCACAGGTAATTTCCGCGAGGTAAGGGAAAAAATTTGCCTTGCAATTGACAATCAATACAATGAAATCAAGACGAAGATTGCTAGTGAAAAGCTTCGTGTTACCCATAAATTTCAAATTCCTATGTTAAAGGAACTTGTTAGTCATGTTTCCTTCTTTGCACTTGGAGAGCTTTTCAAGAAATGTGTATTGGCTCGGACAGATTATGTCTTGGGTCATTGTACTAGCCATTTCTTAAGAACCATGGGTCTACCTTGTGCACACATGATGAGAGATAAGATAGATGGAACTTTGCTACTTTATGATATACATCCACAATGGAGAATTGATAGATCCTTTACTGATATAGATGGTGGAGTAGACACAAATGGGAGTGAAATTGAAAGTCTTCTCAAGAGGTTCCATGATAAATACAAACAAATGCCTCTTGCTCAAAAAGAAGATCGCCACAGGCAAATTGCTGAACTTGTTGGCTGTGAAATTTCGTTGACTCTTGAACCTAACATTCAACCCCACAAAGGACGCCCATTGGGTTCAAAGAAAAGAAAGGGAGATTCATCTACCACTCGTCATCCTTAAGCATTTGAGATCGCGGAAAAGACCCATAAATGTAGTGTTTGCCACCGTGTTGGACACAATAGCCGCACCTGCCACACAAGGATAAAAGCAGTAGCTCGAACCCTCATTTTGTCTTGGCCAACCAAGATGTCTCTCTAAATATGCTAGAAACACCATGTAAGTTATCTATTTATTCTATTTCATGATACTTGAGCATATTTTCCTCAACTCATACATGTTTCTACCTAGCTTTACTACTGATATACTTTTTTTTTTGATCCGACTGATATACTTTCCAATTACTTTTGTGCAGCTCAATATGAGATCAATACGTCATTGCAGTTATAAGTGTGATGGAGATCATTATCGTGTAGGTGCTCAATTTTTCTATTTTTTGCAGAGCACAAATTAGACAAAGAAGCATCCACTTTTTGCAGAGCACAAGTTAGTTGAATGAGCAAAATCAGTTTGTGGGGAACTTGTTGAATGTTTTTGGACTGGTTGAAGAACTAATAGTCATGTGGAACTTGCTAATTTTTTGTGGAAATGTATGTAGAACTAATGAAATTGCATGACTGCATGTGATGGATGATAAAGCTTCAATTGGAATTGTATGGTTTTAGTAGTGAAGCACGTTTTTTAATGGAGTTTTCTGGATGTTTTTTTTTTCTAAGTCAGTTGCAAGAGAAAGGAGAAGAAACCTTTTCTGGGTCTTTTTAGTTCTTGTCTGCCCCTTTTTTTCTAAGTCAGTTGCAGGAGAAAGGAGCAAATTCGGGTTGTAATTTTCGTGTGCTCTTTTATTTCCTTTTTAGCGGGAGAGAAAAGGGCAAGTCAGTCATTTGGCAAGTGAGAGAAAGTAGGCATCATAAAGAACAAGGGTATTTTAGTAACTTCACTAAATAAAAACAAAAAGAGGAGTGGCGTTAACAATTTAGGGTGTGGCAAAATCAGATCCTGGTGAAAACTAGTGAAAAAGGAGAAAGTAAAAAGAGTAAAGTAAGGGGGGGAAAAGGAGGGCTACTAATGTCTTTTTAAGCCAAACCTTTACATCATGTCCCACTGCCATTTTACTGTGCGTTGCAGGCACATGTGTCAAAGCAATAACTCTTTAAAACCCACATCTAAGGATGCCCAGTGGCTAGTTTGTAGATATTGCCTTTTCTTTATGCAAAAGAAGAAACATTACAACATCTGGAATATTCGGCCAATTATATATATATCTAGTTTTTAGTAGTGGCGGAGTCATGATTTTGTTCTGAAGGGGACCGGCTTAATAGTTATATCATAACGTATACTTATTATATCATAAAGTGTTTGCTTTTCAACAAATTAAATTTGTACATTGAAATAATTTTAGCCTAATGTAGTTAAAGTATACCAATCATTTTGCTTTTTTCTTTAGGCTATTTCAACAGTCATGTGTTTATTTTTTATTTATGAAAAAAATTGAAAAATGAGAATGTAAAATAACCGATTTTTTATCAAATCAAAACAAAATTATTAAGATTATAAGTAGCTATACATGAATAATTATCGATAATATTCAAAATTAGGTATATAAAAAATAGAAAATTTAAAACTCTGGTGTTTTTTAAAAACTTTAAAATATCTAGCTCTAGAATATCCTTGTGAAATATCTAGAGTTTTTTGTGAGAATTTCATGTGTAATTTTAGAATTATTTCAAAATTTATCTTGTATGAAAATATCTTTGTACTAAAGCTTTCCATGAAGTAGTATAAATTGGGATAGGTTCTAACAATTTTGTACCAAGCCAAAAACAAAAAATTGAGTTCAAATGTAATACAAATACTCTCCTTCTCCACCCTTGTCTTGTGAACGTATTTTAAGATACGCGATTCGTATCTGATACGTTTTATACAATTGAAAAAAAAATAAAATTTGCTCATCAATTCCTGGTTCCGCCATTAACCACTTCTAACCACCACCGGCGACCATCTCTAGCTACAACAAATCTGACTTCTGGCGACACACCCAAAAATATGTCGCCGTTGGGTATGTATTGGCGACACACTTTGATGTCGCCAATAATTTTCACATTTGGCAACACTACAAAAATGCGTTGCTGTTGGATATGTATTGGCGACACATTTTGATGTCGCCAAAAGTCTTCACATTCGGGGACGCGAGGTGCGTCGCTGTTGGGTATGTATTGGCGACACACTTTGATGTCACCAACAGTCTTCACATTCGGCGATGCAAATCGCATTGCCAAAGGGCAAATTTTTTGGCAGGATATTTGGCGCCAATAATCTTCGCAATTGGCGACGTGAAGTGCGTCGCCGTTGGGTATTTAGTTTTTCATCGGTACGAAAATTCATTATTAGAATGATATATTTCGTTCGATCAAATATGTAACGATAAGAGATTTATTTCATTTTGGGCAAGAATGATTTGATCTCTCTTATGTAAAAGATAGACGGTTCCGATTTTAAAAAATAGCCCAAGTGGCCCTCGAGTTGTGCACTATAGGATTTTAATGCCTCTAGAACTACCAAATATGTTACGATCATATAGTTGCCGAGATCAAATTATCACCGATTTTGGCGAGAATGATATAATTGATAAGACGTTAAATTCTAACGGTTTAGATTGACCATTCGAAAAAATGAGCCAGCAACTACGTATCATTGGAATCTATACATTTAATTTACTTGTTTCTAAACCAATGTCTTATGCTATAGTCTAATGTACAGTAGCCAGATAACCGCAGCACAATCACGACGATCGATACCGTTCATTTTGTTGTGGTTAGTGTTTTAATCATTCTCGTAAATTTTTAGGTCTATCGGGTTTTCAAAGCCCCTTCATCGGGACGCAGATTCATTATTAGAATGATATTTTATGTCTGATCAAGTATGTAATGATAAGAGATTTACTTCATTCTTGATAGAAAATGGTTTAATCATTCTTATTTATAAGATAGACGGTTCCCATTTAAAAGAAAAATAGTTCAAGCGGCCCTCAAGTTGTATACTGTAGGACTTTAATGTCTCAGAAACCACTGAATGTGTTACGATCATATAGTTGCTGACATCTGATTATCACCAATTTTGGCGAGAATGATATAATTGATAAGATGTTAAATGCCAAAGGTTTAGATTGATCATTTAAAAAAATAGCTGACCACTACCTTTAAAAGGTATACATTGAATTTATTTATTTCTGAACCAAGGTCTTGTGCTAATCATTCTTGTAAATTTTTGGGTCTATCCAATTTTGAAAGCCCCTTCATCGGGACGTAGATTCTTTATTAGAATGGTATTTTACGTCTGATCAAGTATGTAATGATAAGAAATTAAAAAAATCTAGTGAACCCGTGAAATTAATACATAGATATAGTATCTACTCCCTCCATCCCAATTTAAATGTCCCCTATGAATTTTTGTGCATTTTCACTTTAATTTAGTGTAAGAAAATAAAATATAAAAATATAAAAAAATATTTTTTTTGGGTTTGAAAATGAACGAAAATCCGTGGTAGACATTTAAATTGGGATAGAGAGAGTACAAGAAATTAATAATCGCAAAAAGAAATTATTAAAATACAATAACATAAAACGACGTCATTTCGAGTAGACCCAGTCCTTTTTCGGTCCAAAATACTTAAATTGCTTCACCCAATTTGAATTTTGATAAGCATGAAAGTTGTTAGCCCTTTGTGTTATTATTCAAACCCAATTTGAATTACCTCAATCAAAATTATGAGTAAAAAGTTATGTCCGAAATATTAAATAAATTAACTCTGATTGGGGGTAATTCAAATTGGGTTTGAACAATAACACAAAGGGCTACAATTTTCATGTTTATCAAAATTGCTAATTTTAATGTTTAAAGGTTCAAAATCACGTTCGATTCAACTTTAATTGCTATTTTAATGTTAAATATATATATTAGATATTCCAAATATATAATGAAAAGTGTGTATAGTGCTGTTGGTCAGAGCCTTGCACACAAAGGCTTGTGTAGTCGGATGACTCGGGTCCTCTTGAAAACCTCACCTTTTTTAGTGAATTGGTAATTGCATATCAATAAGCAAAATCGCCAAGAACCATGGGAAAGTTTGGAGATTCACATCGGGTGGGTTACACCACCAACGTACCCCAAGTGTATGTCGTGACTTCATCTCTTACATTGATTGATAAAATCGTGCATATTTTTGGATCAAAAGCGGGGTCTAACTTTTTCGGTTCCATCTGTTATGCGATTCATTAACTTCCAGCATAAAGATACATTAGAGGTCCACGCGATACGTGTGCAAGTTAGATTTTGTCAAAATTTGTGAAAATTCAAACAATAAATAGGATGTTATTGTAAAAATCCGACTTGCACCCCGACCTCTAGTCTTAGTGTCATCAAACTTGAAAGTAGAATACAACAACAGAAACAAAGACAACAAAACACAGCCAAAAACTAACTTCCACATTGAAAACCCTTCTTCTGAAATACAAAAAAATATGCACTGCAATAAAATCAGTTTTTTTTGCTATTTGTTTGACAACGATATATACAAGTAATTGTTTAGGATAAAAATGTAAAAATTCCTCTAATTTAACCGCCAGAAACCCACGTTCCCCTGGATTTTCAGTTTACAAAGAACACCACCTGCCACATTCCCTTGAAACCCACATTCCCCGTTCCCTCTTTTTTCTTCAATTCTGTAAATTAATGGCGAAATCCATGTTTTGAAGGAAGGCAACTTGGGTAAAGGAGACAACTTCTATTTCATGGATCTTGACAAACAAAATCAAATCAGGGTAAACAAAACTGTATTTGGAAAAGTACTCTCTTTGATCTATGGTACGTTACCCATATCTTCATTTTTCTTTTTTGAGTCAGTCGTACAATTTTAATCTGGGCATAATCTGGAGTTCATTATTTTCCTTCCATCTTCATCTTTATGCAAATTTTCTCAATCACTTTGCTAATTTGCTTTATAATACTTGAGACTCGACTTGCACCTGCATCGTTGTAAAATTGAGAGGCACAAAATGGCATTCTGAAATTTGAATAAGGATTTGAGTCTCCATTGATTTGAGTGATTTTTTTTTTTTAAATACAATTCACTTTGATATAAGTTTGAGTAAAGAAATGGAGTGGATTTTGAGGTGTTTTTTACTTGAATTTTCTCCATTGATTTGACTGAAAAGTATTAGTACAATTCACTTTGATATAAGTTTGAGTATTGAGGTGTTTTTTACTCGAATTTTGAGTTGAAGTGGAAAAAAAGACAGTAAGGGCTGCTCTATTGTACCCAACAACAGAGAGGGAATTGTTCTCAAATATATCCTTCTTATTGTTTCCAATAGAACAGTTTCACTAAGGCAATGTTTGGTTGGCTGGAATGATAGATGTAGATGATATTTTCGGTGAGGCAGTGTTTGGTTGGCTGGAAATAATGCATGTGCAAGTCCAATTTTCACAGTTTTTGTTAAAATTCAAGTTGCACATGCATCTTGTGTGCCCCGCCCGCTATACTAAAAGTGTTACTACTGCTATGCATATTTTTTTTGTATTTCAAAAGAAGGGTTTTCAATGTGGAAGTTAGTTTCAGGGTATGTTTTGTTGTCTTTGTTTCTGTTGTTGTGTTCTCCTTTCAATGCGTGTGCAAGTCGGATTTTGGAATTTTGAAAAGGTGATCTCCCTTTATATATTAGATTAGAATAGATATTGTTTTGGAATGTACATAATCACATTACATAACTACGATTTTATGCCAAATTGCTATGTAACAAGCGAAAGAAAAATACAAGTACGATAATACACCAACATATCACAGTACACCATACAAATGAGTCGATCTTATTAAGCAAGAAAAACATTTCGACCACAAGCTTCGAGAACACCAGAGTTACAGAATATATACAACATAGATAGCATGAAGCCACTTATTTAGTACATAGTTCAAAACAGCTGTTGGAGTAGCTTCTGGGGAATTCACTACTGACTCTGCAAAAAGAAAGATGTATGTATGGTGTTAGTTAATTCTGTTTGATGTCTCAATGTGACTGAATATATCCAAGTGCCAATGGGACTTTTCAGTAGAAACTAGAAAGGCATGAGGCACTACCAGAAAGTGCCGCTTGTAGGTTTGAATAAGTTCTTCGGGATCGCACTTTGTCTGCTTGTAAGCATCAATCTTGTTTATCTCCTGCACAGATAAGCAGTTTGAGATGTCATGAAAAATATTATAAAGTTCAATGCTTATTGCAATGGAAATTCGTAGCTCCTACTATACCCTTGATTGAGAAATCACTAGAGCGAAAAACAGAAAGTTGCAAAAGATCTCGTTGCCTACGTTATGCTCAGAAACATTGGACTCACAAATTTATTATGTTAGCACACCAGAGAGAGAGAGAGGGACCATATTTCTTTTATGTGCAACCGTGAAACAGAGAGATCATAAACATCAGGAGAGATGATCCTACAAAACACAATCATATACATTTTCATTTTTCATTGCTTCCATGCCCTTCCAAGTGAAATGTCCAATTCCACCATCTCAATCAGAGTTTGGTGTCTCACAGCAGCGATCAAACTTACATGCTCAATTACTCAAATCAAACTAGTGAAGAACGCATGGCTAGGCATCGAAAATCATATGATTGATGTGCATTAAACCACAATGCACCACATCTGTATAGTAATAAATTCAAATTTGCCTTCAAGAACGAATTTAATTGATTAACTCACTTCAATCCATGTTGCTAGTTTTGGTCGTCCTGCCGTGATGTCATACTTCCACACGTCTTGTAAGAAGATTTGAAACCTTTCGACAAATGGAGCATAGGCTATGTCCACCTGCGGATCATGAATTTGTTAGTAACATGGAGAAAAAAACAAAAATTAAGCACATGGTTTCGTTGACATGCATGCCTGTTTGCCATAAAAAGTTAAAATGATCTCCAAAATAGCACCCCGCAGCACATAAAGAAATACTGACTGCGAATGCACAAAGTACCACACAATGTAGCATCATTAAAACCAACAGAACAGAGATGAGGCATACCAGACTGAATTGGCCAAGGAAGAAAGGTCCATCCTCGAATTTGTGTAGAGCAGTTTCTAAGTAATCAAAAGCGCTACCTGATGCAAAAATTACTGAAGTCAGCAGTGTGTCGAGAGAGTACTTTCATTTATTCTGTGACTAATTTCCCAGAACACGCGAAGTTTAGAATCTCACCAGCTTCTTTCGCTGGATCTCCTTTAAAAGAAGTAAACACGGTTTTGTTGAATGTGTCAGTGTACTCTAACAATTCTTCAGCAAACTGTCGTTTGGAAGGATCCTATAATATTTTCACATTGTTGATCATCAAAATCAGAAAACATGAAGAGTGAGAGAGAGACGGGGAAGGGGTGTCAAATTGTCAATACATAATCACATCTTACATTAGGCAAAAGTTTGGGTCCTTCAAAGTTATCCTCGAGATATTTAAGTAAATCTAGACTCTCTCCGATGACTTTGTTGTTGTGCTCCAGTGAGGGCACCTATGGAAAAAGAACTGCATATGTGAGCAAGAAATTCTCAAGTAGGTAGTATAATGTTAGACAGTAGCTATGAAGAGTGATTTCAAACTTTTCATGACAGTGAAAAACGCATCACAGACAATTCAAAAGGCATTTACAAATAACTTTGCAGACAATAGGTGAACTTGACAATCTACAAGTATTTCAGGCGAAGCCAGATTTTATTTTGAACAAAGCTGCAATCAGAGAAATGACACAATAGGACCAAGGTCAAGTTTCGACTTATGTCATAGTAATTGTTTAAGATAGGTACTTTTCCAATTATGTATTATCACCCACATTACTATAACTGCTAATATTTGGTAAGACGGATTCAAGATGAACACTTCCATAATACTTCCCATACCACTGATGAGTTCTAGTAAAAGAATAAAGAGTTTTATTCAAGATGATTGTAACTACCTCCTCTAGGTCTAGAATGACAAAAAAGCTTACTTATCGGTAAAAGTTGTCCCGTTTATCTCCCCATTCAAATTCATGTTATACATTATTTTCAGATCATTGCTATTATGGCCAAAATATACCCGCAATACCAATTCTCCATCTTTATTTTACCACAAATTGTTCTCCCTGCCAAGAATTTCAACATTTACATAAAGACGTTTCCACTGGAGCACCACATTGTGGTGGCGTGCAAAGGATAAGGATCTAAGTCTTCAATTGCAGCAAAATCTTTCAAATAAGTTATAATACACTCCCAAATGATTAAATATTTTGTATCCATTTTAATCCTTACAACTTCTTTTTTGAGGTCCATCAACAGCAATATCAACACACCGTAACGTCAAAAACATGTGTGAACAACGCATATTGCATTCCGAAAGTACTTTACAGCATAGAGCACAGCCAGCAAAATAGTGGGAGGTCTTTACCCTCTCATTGTAAAGAAGAGTTAGAAAATCTTGATGACCACATAAGAACATTTATGTTTTTCTTCGACAATCAGTTTGATCAACAAATAAGAGGCAGTACTGGTGATTAAAAAAACTGCACCAAGTACTTCATTAACACAAGAGAAAATGATCGGAAGAAGAATATCGTACGGAGAGAATGCTACCTTATTTTCTGGGTAAACTTTCTCTTTGTACCAAGTAGGCTTGTTTCGAATGTCAATGGCAACCAATTTTATCTCGTCTTGTAGACCCTACATCTCACAATTTACACAAGATAAGCCCCACGAACACGTTGAATAAAATTTAATGCGCACAAAACTGAGAAATCTTGCACATTAATCTTTTGTTAAGTCCTTCGGATGACTAAACATGCATCCCCTACTACCCTGTGTGCCGATAAACAAGCTCAATGTTCTAAACTTCATTGAGAGTCATTCTCAATCAACCGGACATTATGCACATTTGGCAAGCAGGATAAAAGCCTTGCATCCAAGGGGCAGACTTAGCAACACGATACCCACAAAAGATTCTGCGGTGGAAATGTAGATTTCTCCTTCGTGAATCGTAGATGACTCTATATATAAATAACATAAAGCTTTCACCTTTATTACAGCATGCAAGCAGACAGAGGACATGGAGCAAAATAGGTACTCAAGAGCAGGAAAAACGAACCTTGTAGTTTCTTGCAATCCAAGCACGCTGAGCATATGGGCATGTGTAAGCGATATACAACCTTCAAGAAGATACCCAAATTGAATTTGATAAGTATGAACCAACTGCATTCTAAGTTCAACAAAATAACTCTTCTCAAAGATATCAGATAAACTATAATATGTGAAACTGAAATTTATTTACTCTAATCAAATGAAATTATACTGAGCCTAATGTCCCAATAAGTTAGTGTCAGCTATATGATTTCCTTTTACTACTCGGTATTCCACTTTGTCAATCAATGTTACATGGACCCTTTAAGCTGTATAAAGTACCCTTGTCACACAATCGACACAGAAATAAGGGTATAGATAGTACCCGTGAAGTTCATGTTTAGCTGGACAAAAACTTGTCAAGCATATTTTGTAATTCAATTTTCTCATGAGCTATGCATAGAACTCCTATAATAGGTATACGCATGAAAAGAAAAAGACTATGACAACTACTAAACACCATTTTATAAACTAGAAAATTAAAAAATTTGTATTGAGGATTTTAGATATCCGGCCCGGTGTGTCCCCCTAGCCTTGAAATGAAGATTAGATGAATCTGATATACAAGACACATACCTACACCCGACATTAGCACCCGCGTTCATAAAACATAGTAGTAGCTGTCAATCCCATATGTTTACTACTACTAGAATTTAATAATTCACCTCCACTTTTCCCTGGCATCCTATGTAAAATTAAAACTTCCCCACCCTAGCATTTCCATTCACACAAATGGTACACACACAAACATATTGAGAGAGAGAGAGAGAGAGAGAGAGAGGGCATACCTGGTAGTTCCATCAAAGAGGGGAGGGGGTTCAAGAGAAGTAGAATTCAAAGTTGGGGGACGATCCTCTTTCACGAAACTACACAATTTTTCGAAACAAAAACCATTAAAAATCTTCACACACGCAATCCATAACCAATGTTCATCACAGATCAAAACTAATACTCCATCTACTCATTATGTATTATAAGAAGAAAACATCCTTTTGATGTGATCAGGGTCAGTTTTGAGGTTGTCCAATTCCCATACTCTTTTTTTTTTTTAAATAAAAACTTCTAAACTACTTTACGAAAAGAAGAAAAAAAAAAAACTGTCACCCCAAATTTTTTCTCCACTCTTTTCTACCTTGGCATCCTAAATTTCATTACAAATTAATCTCAATTTTTTAAGATTTTCCTCAACTCATCTTTTTGCAGCATAACACCGATTTGCACACACATCACGTGTTTGGCGTCCGGTAGGGTTGCAAAAAGAGCCGAGCCAAGCTTTTGTAGTGTTCGAGCTCGGTTCTATTTTACTAAACGAGCCTAAAAGTCGAGCTTGTTCGTTTGTAAAAACAAGTCTGAGCCCGATTATTTTACTTAACCAGCCTCTTCAAACAAACAAGCCGAGTCTAAAACGAGCCGAGCTTTTGAGTGTTTGAGCACAGCTCGTTTTTTTAGTAAAAAAACGAGTCTAAAACTCGAGCTCGGCTTGATTTGTTTGCAGCTTAATATTGTAAACACAACACAGATATATATGTCCATAAAGGCCCCGTTTCCACTAACAAAAATCACTAAAAATTTAATGCATTTCACCTTTTCGTTTCCACTAACAAAAAAGTTGTCAACAAACATTTTTTTTCTACATTAACTCTACTTACAAACCATTAACAACTTATTCACTACCGAAAATAACTTGACATTTCTCAACAACTTATTCATTATCCGAAACACTTAACAATTTCTTGACCACAAATAAAAATCTACAAAATTTTCACTAACGGAAACACCACCAAAGTCAGAGCAAAAGAGCTTACGGAGGAGGCATAATTGTTGCTTTCGATTTCTGAATTTCCAGCTTTCGGGTGTTTGCAGTGGGAGTTGTGTGAAGCGTTACATACAGAGTCCCCCAGTATTTATAGGAGGTGATGAGACCAGCCAGATTGTTTGAAAGTCGCGAGCAGTGACGAAAGGGCGTGGGAGTGGATGGTAAATTTGCTCACGAGGGTTTTCCGGTTCATTTACGGACCCCGTACCATAAAACCGAAACGGACGGTCCGGATTCACCGAACGGGTACCACGTGGTACCCGCTCGGCACTGAAAATCTTCTCGTGCTATTGACACCGATTTTCCGGTGCACATATTGTACGTAGATCAACGATCCGAGTCGTTCATTAAATTTAAAACATGTTTTCAAAGGTCCATACGAAAAAATCAGCTCAATTCGATACTTATAGGTGTTTGATCCAATCATCTCTAACTTTTCATTTATATTTTAGGATCCTAAAACCTAAATAATAAAAAGTTAAATAATTGGATCGAGCACCTATAGGTATTGGATCGAGCTAATTTTTTGCATGGGCCCTTGAAAACATTTCTAAATTTAATGAATGACTTGAATTATTTTTGTGAGACCTGTAATGGACCCCACACGCAATTTGTGCACAGATTTGTGTGGATAGACATTGTACGCCACTTGGCCTCCACTAATGCTATTGGTACATATTGAGAAGAAGAACAAATTCAATGTACAAATGATTTTGGAACCCGTCTCGGATTCCATGAACATAATCGGAGCCGTTCATTTTGTTCGAAATATTTATGTTTAAGATTCCTGTAAAAATCAACACAACTCGATATCAGTAAGAGCCTTTACAAATCATCCAATTTTGTTCCAAAATTCAAGCCTAAGTTTTGGGACAAACTTAGAATATTTCGTAAAAGTTCTTGCTTCTTACCGACAGCGGGTTCACCGTCACAAAAGACAAAAAAAAATCAGAATCTTTAACACCCCAAGCTTTATCTATCCCTTGTGGCCAACCTCCCATAATTGACCATCTAGGATCATAGCTAGTGCTTATACCAGATCATGATCTTACAGCTTTTTTCAGATCATAATCATAATCAGTTTTCATTTCATTCGCGGCCATTGCAATCTCTCCCTCCCAGTAGTCCATGAGAAGTTATCTCAGAGGGCATGTTTGATTGTAGAATAAGAGAGGTGGGGCCGTGCGACTAAGGGGTGAGACTCAGAGGTGGGTCCATACGTTCTCCCTTTTTCATAGTTCGATGCTTGGTTGCACACGGGACTAAGGAATGGATCGGATCAGATTATTTTTCGATTCAGTATCCCATGTGGGGTATTGACTAATACCAGGGAGAGGGGTGGTGTTACCTAATACCTATAATCCCCTTCTTCGGGTTATCTCCCTTATCCCAACTGTCAAAAATAATCTCCATCAACTTTATCCATTCTAATGTAACAAATTACAACTAATCCCAATATTCATATAATATTCTCATCTATAATCCCGTGGATCTCACTTATCCTCTCTATTCCCACTCTCAAAATAATAATACAATCAAACGTGCCCAGAGTGTATGGGCATGCATGCACTTTGTGCATGCCTTTCTGTGTGCGCTTCATGAACCCTTGTGAAGAGTTTTAAAAGAAAAGGATAATCGTATTTGCTTTGGTCTAAAAAGCCTACAAACTAGAAGCAATAACATGTCTAAGTAGGTGCAATTTTCGAAATATTATTCAGAGACTCCAGACAATGAATTTCACAAGTTTTCAGAACAAGTTTATATTCATTCTCTCTTTCTTGCCCGCTATATTCAACCACTCCCACCATCCGCCACCTTTCCAAGCCATAATAACCTCCAACCACAATTTTCAACCACATATCACCATCGGTGACTCCTCCAACGGTACGGTCCAACCAATGGCTACGTCCCGTCAATAAATAATTCCTCCGTCCCATTTGGTTTACTTGGTATATATGGGGAATCCAACTTTTTAAGGAGTCAAAGTCGAAAATTGATATCTTCACCGTCACCGCACAATTAAACTTGAGTATCTACTTCAATTTGAAATCCATTTTCAACATAGAAAAATTACGGATGAAAGTTACTTAGGTGAGTTCGGTAAAAATTATATTGACTTTAAGGACACTAGATATTATTGATGTTTAGTGATTGTCGGTGAAGTTTTTCTGTCAAAATTTTTAGAACTATTCATTCGCCTCGATGAGAGCAATCGAAAAAGTATAAATATTAGTTGAAGCTGAAAAACTTTCAGACAAGACAAACAAAAAGACAATTTTTGTTGAACTTTTTCATCTTTAGTGAAATTGTGGTTTTTACTTTGGTCATAATTTTATACTCTGAAGGTTCAAATCGAATGGATCATGACTTGTGACCCATTCAATTTGAACTCACAACACCCAGAGGTTCCGGATAACTACCATACGTTTGCAATTCATTTACGACCCTGTGATAACCCAATTTTTACCTTTAAAATAAAAGTACGATTATTGATTTTTTTTTTTGGAAATATTGACATTGCGGCGGATAGACCCGAAATAATTTTTCCGGTCTACGGTAAATTTTAGCCAATTTTCTGAGAACGAAGTCCGGATAACGTAACCGATTGAAGACCAAATGTACCGTGGGAAAAAATATTCCAGAATAATCAGTGTCGGATAGATATTTTTCCTTCCAAATCAATCTGGCACTAGATTTCTGTTGGGCATAATTCCAGAGTCCTGCTACACACACAGATAATCTGTGCACAGATTTCGTTGTGGGGTCTACCACGGGTCTCACACAAGTCATCCGAGCCGTTCATTAAATGTAAAACATTTTTTTGAGGATCCCCGTAAAAAATAAGCTCAATCCGATACCTATAGGTGCTTCATCCAACCATCTAACTTTTCATTTAGATTTTCGGATAGTGAAAAGTTATACGGTTGGATCGAGCACCTATAGGTATTTGATTGAGTTTATTTTTTAACGGGAACCCTTGAAAAAATGTTTTACATTTAATGAACGGCTCGGATGATATGTGTGGGACCCGTGGTGGATCCCACAACGAAATCTGTGTACAATCTGTGAACAGATTGTGTGTGTAGACTTTCTGATAATTCCAGTAAATTTTAGCCAATGAAGTGAAGCGTCGGTGGATAACTTTGTGCTTAGTGGAAATTTCTTATATATCCCTTCGACTTTACATAAAAGTTCAATTTAGTACTTCAAGTTCCAATTTCAACAAAATAAAACTTTAATTTTCGATTTGGTTTCAATGTCATCCATCAGTTGAGTGTTGTTAATAATTTGGACGGAAAGTGAACATGTGCCCATCACGTGATATTTTCCTAGGGGCTTATTTGCCCATTCCCTGCCCTATAGCTACAACATCAACCGGGAAAAAAAAAAAAAAAATCCTTCTATCATCTTAGAGCTACAACATCAATCAAAGGCTGAGAGCTCTGCTTCATCTCGACGATCGACGCCTACACACAACCAACCACCGAAAACCCAAACTAAAGAGCATCCCACCCAGTTCAACAAAAAGAGCACCCCCATCGCCATACAATTAACCATGTATAGATATGTTTCGGCGGCCACCGTGTAAGGCCGTGTGCGCCGAAACGGCGCCGTCGTTGGAACTGAGGAATCAGCAACAGCAACGAGGAGGGAGCTTGTACGAGGTGAAGCAAGTGAAGAGGAACGCGTCGTTGACGGAGATCAAGACGGCGTACAGGAGCCTGGCGAAGCTGTACCACCCGGACGCCGTCGTTCCGATCGAGATTCACAACGCCTAAGCCGCTTAGCTACAGAGAGAGAGAGAGAGAGAGAGAGAGAGAGAGAGAGAGGGGACAATGGCGTAAACTTATTTCTAATGTGGTTTCTTGTGGGTTTCAACTTTCAATTGTTGAGTTAGATTTATTTTTTTTTTTTTTGAACTAGGATTATGTTGCCTATCAGCTTATGTTGCTAGGTTTCCATTTTTACCAGCATGAGGCTTATGTTGCCGACTTCCCCCTTCCTTCGTCTTGTTCAGTAGAATAAAACAGAGACGAGAGACGCACGATTTACGTGGAAAAAAATTTTAGATCCTAAATAATTCTAAGCCAAAATCACGGCCTAACACTACTGATTTATTCTATTAATCGAAAAGAAGTACAGATTGCAAAATAGTAAAAACCTTACCCAAGCTTTTATCTATTCTCGCCAATCTCCGATGCTCCCAGAGCTTCTTTAAAATCCAATAGATCAACCGGCTCCGAATCAATCTCCAAAAGATTGGGCCACAGTAGCAAACAGTACCAAGAACCTCGAATAGTGAATAGATGAATGATATGAGCAAACAGCACCAAGAACCTCGAATAGTGAATAGATGAATGATATGATGCGTAACGTGATTTTGAAAAACCCAAAAACATTCAAGGAATTTTTAAAACCAAGAACGTAATGGAAAAATAAGGTTTTCTCCTTAAAACTCTCCTCGGGGAGACAAGAATAATAGAAAACGGAAACGGAATACGGGCTGCGTTGAAAACCTTTCACAGCCGTGCCACCCTTTATTTCTTTATTTAATGTATAAACAAAGAAAACTCTCTCTCCCTTTACCAAAAAATCAAAAATCAGTGCAACCCTTTCTTTGTTTTTGTTTTTTGTTTTTAAACTAAAGCTCCCTCGAATCTTTGTATTATGTTATAGAAAAAAAATAAACAAGGGTTGATGCCGAACAAAAAAACTCTTTTCGGGAGGGGTGTTTTTCCTATGGTTGAACAACCCTATTTTATACTAATAAATGGAAAGTAAATTTTCGGAATTTTTAAAACAAAATTGATTTAGGATACATATTTATGTGGAAATCAAATTTTTCGGGTGGTTTTATAGGAAAGACAAACGTGCACAAATAAAATTTCTAATCTTGGAAAACATATGCATTATTTGTTGTGTAATGCTTTTACCTCTCACGCAATTGGATCGATGTCGCAGCGGTCAACTTGGCGCAGAAAATGGGAAGAGTATCGAGCGAGCAACTACCCTCTACAAACAAAAAGACAGGTTTTTGAACTTTGTTGATTTTTTTTCTTTGGTCATAATTTTATGATTTTTAGATTTCACTTGTCAAGAAAGATGATTAATACTTCTTTGGAGTATAAAATATTTACCGTGAATATGAATAAAATTCAAAAGACTACAAAAAGACAATGACAATAATAGGCCAAGGTAACTTCTTTCACAAATCCTCCCATTTACTTTGGAGATTGATCCTCTCTCCGGTCATTGCAAATTTATTGGACGGTAGAATTCAATAATGTTAGGATACATGAATTGTTTTCGAAAATGTCCGGAATAAAGAAATGAATGGTTCAGATTCACTTTGATGTTTGGGTCTTACACATCAAAGTGAATTTCTATCATTCATTGCTCTTTTTTTTGACATATTCAGAGAAATTTTTCCTGAATCTTACTAATTTTTTCGTTGTTTAATGGTTAGTTGACTTCATTTATAGCACTTCTTGGAAAAAGAAAAAATTTGTTGAGCAGGGATTTTGTTTACTTTTCTAGTTTAGTAAGGCCTTGGAATTTGTAATTGATTTCTATACTTTTCCCTAGCATAACTGCATCAAAAGGAAATTTGGAGCTTGGAAACAAGAACATGCCTTGCCTACAAGTGTTTGTTCAGACAATGACTTCACATGTTTTCAATACAAGTTTTTATCTGCCATGCTTGCCTTACAATATTCAACCACTCCCACCTTCGGGCCGCCTCCGATCACACTTCGACCTCATATCACCACCTCCGGCCACCAATGCCACCACCTTGTGACCATCTACATCTAGTCCTACAATCATACTATCAATGACTACTTCCGGGCAGTACTGAAACACCCTCTCTTTTTTTTCACTTATAGATGAGTATGCAAAGAAATATGAACCTCCAACTAATGGGAGAGGCTGAGATTCCCATTGAATGGGTTGCACCCTAGGTCACATAATCTTCCCGTATGACATCCACTCTCGCAATCAGTCCTCTTTCTCGCAAACTTTTGTAGTTTGAGATGTCTTCGAAAGCCGCTTTCACCCTCGTGTTCGCACTCCAGCTCCCGCTTGCAATTCGCACATACATTGCGTGAATTAGGACTTACACCGCCCGAATGTTTTTGGATACCTTCCATTTTGAAATTCATTTGCTACCCGGATGCAAAGATCAATGGATTTAGGTGTAAACTCACATTAACAAACCACTTCTATCATTTTACTCTGAATAGACATGTAATGTAATGAAAGAAAATAAAGAGAATTTGAGTGATAAAGCACAAACATCTCTCACCAAGGACAGTGGACATGACTTGATTTTATTAAACAAGAAAACAAAACAAAATACAAGTATGATTATTCAAAAAGATCTCACAAAATACACACGAGCAATGCTACATACACCTCTTACCGACCACTACTTTCTCACATATGTGTCAGCCCCACACATTTAATTGTGGGATGGGCCCCACACATATGTGAGAGAAGAGTGATCGGTAAGGGTGTACCTAGACCCAATACACACATGACTTGATCTTAGTAAGCTAGAAAAACATTCTAACCACACCCTTTGGGACACTTACACAACAACAGTATCCATGTAATCCTCAATCGATGGGGGTATTATGGGCATGGAAGGACAAGAGACAGACCTAACCTTTGGAACACACCTGAGTTATAAAATAGATACAACATAGATAATCGGCATTAAGCCAGTTATTTAATTGACAGTTCCGAACAGCTGCTGGAGTAGCTTCTGGATTTACTGGCCCTGCAAAAAGAGAGATGCATATTGTAAGTGTTTGTAATTCTGCTTGATATCTAGCTCACTACGAGTGAAAAAATCCAAGTGCCATTGCGGTAGTCTTTTCAGCAGAAGGCGTGAGGGACTACCAGAAAGCGCTTCTTGTAGATTTCAACGAGTTTTGCCGGATCATACTTTGTCTGCGTGTAAGCATCAATCTTGTTCAACTCCTGCACAGAATTCAGCACCAAGAACTGAATTTTCGAAGTTTCGTTCAATATAGTGTTAGATTCAAATTTCACGTTCAAAAACAGATTTAACTCACTTCAATCCATGCTCCTAGTTTAGGTCGTCCTGCCGTGATGTCATACTTCCACACGTCTTGAAAGATGATTTGAAAAGTTCCAATAAAGGGACCATAGGCTATATCCACCTGTAGAAAAACATTAAAATTAAGCACATGATTCCATTGACAATTGACATGCATGCTTGCTTGTCAAAACAAGCTAAAATGCTCTCCGAGAAAGACCCCGCAGCACAAACAGAAATAATCACTGAATGAGATTGCGAATGCAGAAAGTTCCACGCGATGGAGCACTAAGAAAACCAACAGAACGGGAATGGGGCATACCAGACTGAATTGGCCAAGGAAAAAAGAACCGTCCTCGAATTTGTTTAGAGCGGTTTCCAAGTAATCAAAAGCACTACCTGAAGCAGAAACTACTTAAGTCAGCAAGGTTTCGAGAGATCACTGTCTTTTATACTGCAACTAATGTCGCAAAACACGGCAAGTATACAATCTCACCAGTTTCTGTCACTGGATCTCCTTTAAAAGAAGTAAACACGGTTTTGTTGAATGTGTCAGTGTACTCTAACAACTCTTCAGCAAACTGTCGTTTGGAAGGATCCTATAATATTTTCACATTGTTGATCATCAAAATCAGAAAACATAAAGAGTGAGAGAGAGACGGGGAAGGGGTGTCAAATTGTCAATACATAATCACATCTTACATTAGGCAAAAGTTTGGGTCCTTCAAAGTTATCCTCGAGATATTTAAGTAAATCTAGACTCTCTCCGATGACTTTGTTGTTGTGCTCCAGTGAGGGCACCTAAGGAAAAAGAACTGCATATGTGAGCAAGAAATTCTCAAGTAGATGGTATAATGTTAGGCAGTAGCTTTGAAAGAGTGATTTCAAACTTTTCATGACAGTGCAAATCGCATCGCAGGCAATTCAAAAGGCATTTACAAATAACTTTGCAGACTATAGGTCAACTTGACATTCTACAAGTATTTCTGGCGAAGCCAGATTTTATTCCGAATGAAGCTGAAATCAGCGAAATGATACAATAGGACCAAGGCCAAGTTTCGACTTCTGTTGCTAACTTTTCCAATAATGTATTATCACCTGCATTACTATAACTGCTAATATTTGGTAAGACGGATTCAAGATGAACACTTCCATAATACTTCCCATACCACTGATGAGTTCCAATAAAAGAAAAAAGAGCTTTATTCAAGATGATTGTAACTACCTCCTCTAGGTCTAGAATGACAAAAATGCTTACTTATCGGTAAAAGTTGTCCCGTTTATCTCCCCATTCAAATTCACGTTATACATGATCCTCAGATCATCGCTATTATGGCCAAAATATACCCGCAAAACCAATTCTCCAGCTTTATTTTACCACAAATTGTTCTCCCTGCCAATGAATTTCAACATTTACAAAAAGACGTTTCCACTGGAGCACCATATTGTGGCAGCGTGCAAAGGATAAAGATCCAAATCTTCAATTGTAGCAAAATCTTTCAAATAAGTTATAATATACTCCCAAATGATTAAAGATTTTGTATCCATTTTAATCCGTACAACTTCTTTGTTGATGTCCATCAACAGCAACATCAGCACACCGTAACGTCAAAAATATGTGTGAGCAACGTCTATTGCATTCGAAAAGTACTTTACAACACAAAGCACAGCCAGCAAAATAGTTGGAGGTCTTTACCCTCTCATTGTCAAGAAGAGTTAGAAAATCTTGATGACCACATAAGAAGATTTTTTTTTTTCTTAGACAAATAAGAGGCACTGGTGATTAAAAAAACTGCACCAAGTAACACAAGAGAAAATGATTGGAAGAAGGATAATGTTCGGAGAGAATGCTACCTTATTTTCCGGGTAAACTTTCTCTTTGTACCAAGTAGGCTTGCTTCCAAGGTCAATGGCAACCAATTTTATCTCGTCTTGTAGACCCTACATCTCAAAATTTAAACAAGATAAGCCCCACGAACACGTTGAATAAAATCTAATGCACACAAAACTGAGAAATCTTGCAAATTAATCTTTTGTTAAGTCCTTCGGATGACTAGACATGCATCCCCTACTACCCCGTGTGCCGATAAGCAAGCTCAATGTTTTAAACTTCGTTGAGAGGCATTCTCAATCAGCTGGACATTATGCACATTTGACAAGCAGGGTAAAAGCCTTGCATCCAAGGCGCAGACTTAGCAACACGATTCCCACAAAAGATTCTCCGATTGAAATGTAGATTTCTCCTTTGTGAGTCGTAGACAATTCTATATAACTAACGTAAAGCTTTCACCTTTACAGCATGCAAGCAAACAGAGGACATGGAGAAAAAATAGGTACTCAAGAGTAGGAAAAACGAACCTTGTAGTTTCTTGCTGTCCAAACACGCTGCGCATATGGGCATATGTAAGCGATATACAACCTTCAAGAAGATACCCAAATTGAATTCGATAAGAAGTAGGAGTATGAACTAACTGCAGTCTAAGTTCAACAAAATAAATTTTCTCAAAGATACCCGATAAACTATAATATGTGAAACTGAAATCTATTTACTCTAATCAAATGAAATTATACTGAGCCTAATGTCCCAATAATTTAGTGTCAGCTATATGAATTCCTTTTAGTACTCGGTATTCCACTTTGTCAATCAATGTTACATGGACCCTTTAAGCTGTATAAAGTACCCTTGTCACACAATCGACACAGAAATAAGGGTATAGTACCCACGAAGTTCATGTTTAGCTGGACAAAAACTTGCCAAGTATATTTTGTAATTCAATTTTCTCATGAGCTATGTGTAGAACTCCTATAATAGGCGTACACATGAAATGAAAAACACTATGACAACTACTAAACACAATTTAAACTAGAAATTAAACAAAAAAAATTTATTGAGGATTTTAGATATCAGGTCCGGTGTGTCCCCTAGCCTTGAAATGAAGGTTAGATGGATCCGATATACAAGACACATACCTACACCTGACCCGACATTAGCACCCGAGTTCATAAAACATAGTAGCTGTTTACTACTGCTAGAATTTAATACATTCACATCCACTTTTCCCCGGCATCCCATGTAAAATTAAAACTTCACCACCCTAGCATTTCCATTCACACAAATGGTACACACCACACACACAAACATATTGAGAGAGAGAGAGAGAGAGCATACCTGGTAGTTCCATCAAAGAGGGGAGGGGGTTCAAGAGAAGTAGAATCCAAAGTTGGGGGAAGGTCCTCTTTCACGAAACTACACAATTTTTCGAAACAAAAACCATCAAAAATCAACACACACACACACACAATCCATAACCAGTGTTCATCACAGATCAAAACATATACTCACTATGTATTAAGAAAACATCCTTTTGATGTGAGGGTCAGTTTTGAGGCTGTCCCATACTCTTTTTTTACTAAAAACTTCTAACTACTTAATGAAAAGAAAAAGAAAAAGAAAAACTGTCACCCCAAATCTTTTCTCCACTCTTTTCTACCTTCGCATCCTAAATTTCATTACAAATTAATCTCAATTTTTTAGATTTTCCTCAACGCATCTTTTTGCATAATTGTGTGCTGGCGTCTGGTAGGGTTGCAAGAGAACCAAGCCGAGCTTTGCAGTGTTTGAGCTCAGTTCATTAACTAAACGAGCCTAAAAGTCGAGCTCGAGCTTGGCTCGTTCGTTTTTTTAGACGAGCCAAGTCCTTAACGAGCCGAGCCCGGTTATTTCACTCAACCAGCCTCTATAAACGAGGCAAGCCTAAACGCCGAGTTTTTGAGTGTTGAGATCGACTCGCTTACTAAACTGAGTCTAGAACTCGAGCTCAATTGCTAAACGAGTTGAGAGCCGAGCCGGGGCACGAGCTGCTCGATTTGTTAATTTGCAGCTTATGTAAACACAGATACTACGTACATAGAATAAGAGAAAAGAGCCAAAAAAGAGCTTACGGAGAAGTCATGATTGTTGCTTGATCGATTTCTAGGTTTCGAATTTCAGCTTTCGGGTGCTTGCAGTGGGCGTTGTGTGAAGCGCTGCATTCGAAGTCCCCAGCCTTTATATAAGGAGAGAGACAGATTGTTTGAAGTCGCGAGCAGTGACGAAAATGGCGGGGGGGAGTAAATGGTAAATTTGCTCAAGAGCCTTTCGTCACGAGGGACTTCACTTCCTCTTGGTTTCCGGTTCATTGCATCTGGACCATTTTTCTTTCAAATAACGAAAACGATATTGGTACCGACGGGGTCGGTACAGAAATCGTAGGGACGGTTGCGCCGGGCCGTCTCCAGCCACTGGACGGCCGATCTGAGCCGTCCAAAAATTTAAAAAAAAAAAACAAGGGAGAACGCTTGAGAATCAACGGCATCCGAGGTGTGTAGGATGCTTGATCCGAGCACCCTTTTTCGTGTATATGTAGGGTGCTCGGATCAGGCATCCTACACACCTCGGATGCCGTTGATTCCAGTGAGGGCCCCCTCGTTTTTTTTTATAGAATTTTTGGACGACTTGGATCGGCCGTCCGGTGGCCGGAGACGGCCCGGCACGGCCGTCCCTACGATTTCGGTACTGACCCCGTCAGTACCAATAGTAGTACTTAAAGTAGTACATCCGTGCATCGGAGAAAAACTTTTTGACGGAGTTTTTCGTGAAAAAGTGTTTACGGAGGTGAATTTCGCGCGTTTAAAGTGTTTTGGATGGTCGAAATTTTGAAAGAACTTTTCCAAAAAAGAGTTTTCGAAAAAATTGTTTTAAAATCCGGACCGTTGATTGCCGAAACGGATGAGTGAGATTTGCTGCTTCGATAAATAACTTATCCACGGCTCCTCCGTAAATAAATTTCTCTCCCGCTCATTACGTTAACAATTTAAACTTTTTTCCTTTTTTTTTTTTGTGATTCTATTTGATGTCACAGATTGACCGAAGATTGCAGATATCCTGTCCTCCAAATCAAGTTACAGAGAAGAAAGAAAATTTGATTTTGTTTATGCAAAAGAAGAAACATGACAACATCTGGAATATTGGGCCGAGATTCTGAACGTTGGCCTGAAAAATAAAATAAAAAAAGTCAATGACTTCAAATGACGTTTAGAAATCGAAAATCAAAATTACATCATTATAAGGCGAAATCTTATTAGAGCAAAACCGTCGAGCCGGTTCAATTCTAATGTGGATCCCGGTTCTACCCTGTTAGCATCCAAATTATTCGCAAAGTAGTAATTCATGAACTCAGACTAAATAGTTGTAGCAAATGTAACCCTCAAAATATGAATTACAAAATCACAAATTAAATAGTTACTAATAGTTTTCCCCCACTAAAGCAACTCACAAAAATGAATTGTACAATAACTCAACTTTTTTACCAACTAAACACACAAGCAATGTAATGTTTGAGAGAGAGAGGGCAAACCCGTTGGTTCGGCTAGAACCGTGGTTCCTTGTATAGAATCAATAACCAAACCACAATTACCAGTTCTAATTTTTTTCAAAACATACCACTGTATCGGAGAACCAGACCAAATAGGACCGTTCGGTTGGATTCATATCGGAAATAAATTTTTCAATTTTCATGAACACCCCTGCGTACAAATCTTTTTTGTTTTCCTACAGCTTTTTTTTTCATATCATAATCGGTTTTCATTTCCTTTGCGGTCCCTTGCAATCTCTCTCTTCCCTGTAGTCCACGAGAGACTTCATTTGCTTCTCTCAATCATGTTATCTCGGAGGGCATGTTTGATTGTAGGATAAAAGAGATGAGACCGTGACACTAAGGGGTGAGACTCACAGGTGAGTCCACATGTTCTCCCTTTTTCATAGTTCGGTTCCCCATGTGGGGTATTAACTAATATCAGGGGGAAGGGTGGTATTACCTAGTCTCCTTTTTTAGATTATCTCCCTTATCAATTCAACTGTCAAAAATAATTCCCATCATCTTTATCCATTCTGACTGAACACATTAGAACTTACCCCAGTATTTATATAATCTTATCTATAAACCTGTGGATCCCACTTGTCCCCTTTATTCTCATCCTTAGTTTTCTCTTATCCAATTCCTCGCAAAAATAATACGACAATCAGACATGCTCAGAGTTTATGGGCGCTTCATGAACCATTGTGAAGAGTTTCAGAAGAAAAAAATTGGATAATAAAGTTGAGTTGATTTGTAAGAAAAGAAAACTTTTATTGTCGAAATTAATTTATCTTTATTCCTCAAGATCGCACTTTAAAATTTGTTTGTGGTGACATTAACCACGACATAGCATTTACAAATAGCCTTTCTTGGAAAAAGGAAACAAGTGTGATTAGTAGGTCTTTTATTTGCCTTTTCTATCTTATTTTCTAATTATTTTATTTGGGACTTGAAATTATATTTGGTTTCTATTGACGTGACTGTATTTGCTTTGGTCTGAACAAGTTTATATTCTCTCTTGCTTGGCCCGCTATATTCAACCACTCCCACCGTCCGCCACCATTCCAAGCCATAACCTCCGACCACAATTTCCAAGGGCAGAAGTACACCCACAATGGATTGGGTTGTAGCCCAGGTCCACTTTAGTTGCAGAGTCATGATTTTGATCTAAAGGGGACGGCTAAATAGTTATATCATAACATATACTTATTATATCATAAAGTGTTTGCTTTCCATCAAATTAAATTTGTACATTCAAATAATTTTAGCATAATGTAGTTAAAGTATACCAATCATTTTGCTTTTTTCTTTAGGCTATTTCAACAGTCACGTGTTTATTTTTTTATTTATGAAAAAAATTGAGAAATGGGAATGTAAAATAATCGGATTTTTTATCAAATCAAACCAAAATTATTAAGGTTATAAGTAACTATACATGAATAATTATCGATAATATTCAAAATTAGGTATATAAAAAATAAAAAATTTAAAACTCTGGTGTTTTTTAAAAACTTTAAAATATCTAGCTCTAGAAGCTCTAGAATATCCTTGTGAAATATCTAGAGTTTTTTGTGAGAATTAGTCACATATGTAATTTTATAATTATCTCAAAATTTATCTTGTATGAAAATATCTTTGTACTAAAGCTTTCATAAAGTAGTATAAATAGGGATAGTTTCTAGCGATTTTGTACCAAGCCAAAACCAAAAAATTGAGTTTAAATGTAATACAAATTAATACTCTCCTTCTCCATCATTGTCTGAACAAATTTTAAGATAGGGGACCACTTCTAACCACCGGTGACCATCTCCGACAACTCCTCCAACGGTCCAACCAATGGCTACCTCCCATCAATACCACACCTCCTTCTCAGTAAGACAACCACCTCACCTCCTCTTGAAAACCTCGCCTTTTTTTACCCATCTCAATAAGCGAAATCGCCAAAAATAACCATGATCGTCCAACAACAGCCATGGGAAGGTTTGGAGGTTCGCATCGGGGTTACACCACCAACGTACTTCAAGTGTATGTCGTGACTTCATCTCATACATCGATTGATAAAGTCGTGCATATTTTTGGATCAAAAGCATGGTCTAACTTTTTCAATTCCATCTGTTGTGCGATTCATTAACTTCCAGCATAAAGATACACTAGAGGCTGGGGCACATGTGATGCATGTGCAAATCAGATTTTGTCAAAATTTGATAATACAATGAGTAGTATGTTATTATAAAAATCTGACTTGCACCTGACCTCTAGTCTTAGTATCATCAAACACTTGAAAGGAGAATACAACATAAACAAAACAACAAAACACAGCCAGAAACTAACTTCCACATTGAAAACCCTTCTTCTGAAATTAAAAAAAAAATATGCACAACAATAAAATCAGTTTTTTTTTGCTATTTGTTTGACAACGATACAAGTAACTGTTTAGGATAAAAATGTAAAAATTTCTCTAATCTAACCGCCAGAAAACCACGTTCACAAACAATACCATTTGCCACATCCTCTTTCCCTCTTTTTTCTTCAGTTCTGTAAATTAATGGCAAAATCCATGTTTTGAAGGCAACTTGGGTAAAGGAAACAACTCCCATTCATGGACCTTGACAAATGAACAAAACTGTATTTGGAAAAGTACTCTCTTTGATCTATGGTACGTTATCCATATCTTCAATTTTTTTTTTTGAGTCGGTCATACAATTTTAATCTAGGCATAATTTGGAGTTCATTATTTTTCTTTCTTCTTCATTTTTATGCAAATTTTCTCAATCACTTTGCTAATTTGCTATTTGCTTTATAGTACTTGAGACTTGTCTTGCACCTGCATAGTTGTAAAATTGAGAGGCACAAAATGGCATTCTAAAATTTGAATAAGGATTTGAGTCTTCATTGATTTGAGTGATTTTTTTTTTAAATACAATTCACTTTGATATAAGTTTGAGTAAAGAAATGGAGTGGATTTTGAGGTGTTTTTTACTTGAATTTTCTCCATTGATTTGAGTGAAAAGTATTATTATAATTCACTTTGATATAAGTTCGAGTATTGAGGTGTTTTTTACTCGAATTTTGAGTTAAAGTGGAAAAAAAGACACTAAGGACTGGAGATGCTCTATTGTACCCAACAATAGGGAGGGAATTGTTCTAAAATATATCCTTCTTATTGTTTCCAATAGAACAGTTTCACTAAGGCAATGTTTGGTTGGCTGGGATGTGGTTGGCTGGAATGATAGATGTAGATGATATTTTCACTAAGGTTGGTTGGCTGGAAATAATGCGTGTGCAAGTCCAATTTTCACAATTTTTGTTAAAATTCAAGTTGCACACGCATCTTGTGTGCCCCGCCCGCTATACTAAGGGCTTGTTCGAACAAATAATTCTGCCAGCTTTTCCGTCACAAATGAGCCAAATAAGCCACAGTGACAATAGCAGTTGTGTGTGTGTCAAGAGGGGGAAAGCAACAAATGGCTTTGTTGGGAATACCAATAAGCCAAGTAGTATTTTTTGTCCGAACAACCCCTGAAAGTGTTCTACTGCTATGCATATTTTTTTTGTATTTCAGAAGAAGGGTTATCAATTGTGGAAGTTAGTTTCTGGCTATATTTTGTTGTCTTTGTTTCTGTTGTATTCTCCTTTCAATGCGTGTGCAAGTCGGATTTTGAAAAGGTAATCTCCCTTTATATATTAGATTAGAATAGATATATTGTTTTGGAATGTACATAATCGCATTACATAACTACGATTTTATGCCGAATTGCAACGTAACAAGCGAAAGAAAAATACAAGTACGATAATACACCAACATATCACAGTACACCACACAAATGAGTTGATCTTATTAAGCTAGAAAAATAATCCGACGACAAGCTTTTGGACCCCAAGCAAAGTTCCACCCCCAACCGCCCACATCTGATCACTCCTCCATTCTCTCTCCTCCAAAACTCATCGATCTCTGTCTTCCCCCCTCCTGACGAACTCTCTTCCTCACCTGCGACTCCCTTCCCCAGCGAACTCACCTGCAACTCCGGCGACTCCCTTCCCCGGCAAACATGAATGCTACCTTATTTTCGGGGTAAACCTTCTCTTCGTACCAAGTAGGCTTGTTTCCGAGGTCAATGGCAACCAATTTGATCTTGTATTGTAGACCCAACATCTCAAAATTTATACAAAATAAGCCGCGCGAACATGTTGAATAAAGACTAATGCACCCGAAAATTGATAAATCTTGCACATTAATCTTCTGTTAAGTCCTTCGGACATGACTATACATGCATCCCCTGCTCCCCCCGTGTGCAAAAAATCAAGCTCAATGTTTCAAACTTTGTTGAGAGGCATTGTCAATCAACTGGACATTTTGCATGTTTGGACATGATCATTAACAATCAATCACTTCGACTGTTATGTTTTCAAAATACGTTATGTTGTGCAAGTGGGTTTCAAGTTTAGGCTATGTTTGGTAACGCTGCCACTTTTTTGTTTCCTGTTTTCAATTTGCTGAAAATCAGTTTCTACTTTTTCTAAAAAAAAAATGAAAACAGAAAACATGTTTGTGTTAATTTGTTTTCCAAAAAAAAAAAAAAAAAGCAAATTAGTTGGTACGTGAACGGTGACACAACAAGAAAGGGACCAACACAATCAAGCTCAATTGAATACACATTTTTGTTTATCTACGCTCCAACTAACATTGTCCTCGGAATCATTATCAAATCCATGTATCCACATCTGAATTTGCCTAAAGATCTGAATGATAGTTCTTAGTTAAAAGAAAACATCCAAAGCAAAACACCCCCCAATCGATGGAAAGAGAGACGTCCCAAACACGAAGATGAAACTTCGTGGTACATATATAAACAGCAAAGAATGTAGTGACAGAAGATCAAACGAATTGTACGGAGGAATAAGGGACTGTTGAAGCAAGCATCCGATACCCGAAGATTTTCTGTCTTCTCTCTCACTTTTTTAACAGAAAATGCAGCTCGCCGTTCCGGGCTCGACGCAAGTGATCCGTCGGCTTCTCAAGGGTTTTGAAGCTCCATAGGCTCCCATCCGAAACAAGTTTTTGCAATTTCTCTTGGTCTGTATTTGGAAGAGAGGGCAGGAGATGGGTTTCTTGAGAACTGTATTTGGAGAGAGAGAGAGAGAGAGAGCTCCAAGATTCTAACCAACGAATAGGCTGGGTTGAGTGCCTGACACTGTAGCGGTCCTAGCGGAGACTTTTCTTGGCAGCCAGTTTTTTGTTTTTGAAAATAGTGAAAGTTGGGTTTTGTTACTTCCTCAAATTATGAAAATAGTGAAAGTGATTACTAGAATTTGGAAATGGAAGTAGTGCACCAAACAAACTTTCAAATTTAATTTTTGAAAATTCTGAAAATGAAAACTGAAAACTGAAAATAGAATGACTACCAAACATGACCTTAGTGTTCCAATTCTTTTCCCTACTTTCGCGACAGTCTATCCATATCCAATGAACATCATTTGTGATGTAGTTGATGGTCTTGCCAAGTTATATAAATGAACAATTATGATCATTGAATTAGAACAAAAATTGACCCGTAAAAATGATTGGATAGGACTTTGGGAATCGGAGAGGATTCCAGTCCGCTTCAAAAATAGAAAAATTACGGGCCAAAGGTAGGTAAATTTGGTGAAATCTAGTTTTTCTTGAGGATAGTAGATATTATTGTTGCTAGTGATTTCTGGAACAATTTTTTTGTAAAGTTTTTTGGAATTATACGAGAGTAATCGAAAAAATAAAAAATATGTACTGAAGTTCAGAAAAGATTAGACAACACAAACAAAAAGATAGGTTTTTGAACTTTGTTGGGGTTTTTTTTTTGTTTTGGTCATAATTTTATGATTTTTTAGATTCCACTTGTCAAGATGGGTAATTAATAAATAGTATTTTCCACAAATATGAATAAAATTCAAACACTACAAAAAGACAATGAAAATGGATTGATCCTCCCATTTAATAGATTGATCCTCTCCGGTCCATACAAATGGATTGGACGGTCGAAGTTGGCAATGTTAGGATACATGAAAAGTTTTCTCGAAAATGTCCGAGGAAAAAAAAATGAATGGTTCAGATTCACATTGATGTTTGGGTCTTACACATCAAAGTTAATCTCAATCATTCATTACTCTTTTTCGGACATTTTCAGGAGAATTTTCCTAAATCTTACTAATATTTTCGTTGTTTAATTGGCTAGTTGACCTTCATTTATAACACTTCTTGGAAAAAGAAAAAGTTTGTTGAACAAGAATTTTGTTTACTTTTCTACTAGTTTAGTAAGGCCTTTTAATTTGTAACTGATTTCTATTGATATTAACTGCATCAAAAGGAAATTTGGAGGTTAGAAACAAGAACATGCCTTGCCTACATAGGTACAATTCTTCAAAACAAGTGTTTGTTCAGAGTCTTCAGACAATTACTTCACATGTTTTCAATACGAGTTTTTATCTGTCATGCTTGCCCAACAATATTCAACCACTCCCACCTTCTGGCCGCCTCCGATCACACTTCGACCTCATATCACCACCTCCGGCCACCAATGCCACCACCGTGTGACCATCTACGTCTAGTCCTACAATCATTCATTGACTATCAATGACTACTTCCGGGCAGTGAAACACCCCTTTTTTTTTTTTTTCTCTCTTCAATAGACGAATATGCAAAGAATGAACCTCCAACTAATGGGAAAGTATGCGATTCCCGTTGAATGGGTTGCACTCTAGTCTCTAGGTCACATAATCTTCTTGTATGACTTTCACTCTCGCTCTCAATTCTCACTCTCGCAAACGTTTGTAGTTTGAGAAGTCTTCGAAAGCCACTTTCACCCTCATGTTTGCACTCCCGCTCACGCTTGCAGTTCGCACATACATTGTTTGACTTAGGACTTACACTGCCTGAACATTTTTGGATAGCTTCCATTTTGCAATTCATTTGCTACCCAGATGCAAAGATCAATGGGTTTAGGTGTAAACTCACATTACAAAACCACTATTATCATTTTACTCTGAAGAAACATGTAATAAAATAAAATAAAAAGAATATGAGTGATAATGCACAAACATCTCTCACCAAGGACAATGGACATGACTTGATCTTATTAAACTAGAAAACAAAACAAAACACAAGTACGATTACGCAAAACATCTCACAAAATACACACAAGCAATGCTACGTACACTTCTACCGACCACTCCTCTCTCACATGTGTCGGCCCCACACATTTAATTGTGATATGGGCCCACATATATGCGAGAGAGGAGTTGTCGGTAGGAGTATACCTAGACTTAATACACACGACTTGATCGATCTTAGCAAGCTAGAAAAACATTCTAACCACAACCTGTGGGACACCTACACAACAAATAGTATCGATAAGGGTATTATGGACATGGAAGAATTAACTAGAGACAGACCTAACATTTGGAACACCTAAGTTATAAAATAGATACAACATAGATAATCGGCATTAAGGCAGTTATTTAATTGACAGTTCTGAACAACTGTTGGAGTAGCTTCTGGAAAATCCGCTACCGGCCCTGCAAAAAGAGAGGTGCATATTGTAAGTGTTTGCAATTCTGTTTGATATCTCACTCTGAACGAATAAATCCAAGTGCCAATGTGGTAGTCTTTTCAGCAGAAGGCGTGAGGGACTACCAGAAAGCGCTTCTTGTAGCTTTCAATAAGTTTTGCTCGATCATACTTTGTCTGCGTGTAAGCATCAATCTTGTTCATCTCCTGCACAGAATTCAGCACCAAGAACTGAATTTTCGAAGTTTCATTTCAATATAGTGCTGGATTCAAATTTCCCGATCAAAAACAGATTTAACTCACTTCAATCCATGCTCCAAGTTTAGGCCGTCCTGCCGTGATGTCATACTTCCACACGTCTTGAAAGATGAGTTGAAAAGATCCAATAAAGGGACCATAAGCTATATCCACCTGTAGATCATGAATGTGGGAGCAAAATAGAGAAAAACAGTAAAATTAAGCACATGATTCATTGACATGCATGCTTGCTTATCAAAACAAGCTAAAATGCTCTCCAAGAAAGACCCCGCGGCACAAACAGAAATAATCACTGAATGAGATTGCGAATGCACAAAGTTCCACACGATGGAGCACTAAGAAAACCAACAGAAAAGGAATGGGGCATACCAGACTGAATTGGCCAAGGAAAAAAGGACCATCCTCGAATTTGTTTAAAGCGGTTTCTAAGTAATCAAAAGCACTACCTGAAGCAGAAATAACTTAAGTCAGAAAGGTTTCAAGAGATCACTATCTTTTATACTGCAACTAATGTCGCAGAACACGGCAAGTATACAATCTCACCAGTTTCTTTCACTGGATCTCCTTTGAAATAAGTAAACATGGTTTTGTTGAATGTGTTAGTGTACTCTAACAACTCTTCAGCAAACTGTTGTTCGGAAGGATCCTACAGTATTTTCACATTGTTGATCATCAAAATAAGAAAACGTGAAGAGTGAGACACTGAGAGAGACGGGGAAGGGGTGTCAATACATAATCACATCTTACATTAGGCAAAAGTTTTGGTCCTTCAAAGTTATCCTCGAGATATTTAAGTAAATCTAGACTCTCTCCGATGACTTTGTTGTTGTGCTCCAGTGAGGGCACCTAAGGAAAAAGAACTGCATATGTGAGCAAGAAATTCTCAGGTAGGTAGTATAATGTTAGGCAGTAGCTTTGAAGAGTGATTTCAAACTTTTCATGACAGTGCAAAATGCATCACAGACAATTCAAAAGGCAATTACAAATAACTTTGCAGACAATAGGTCAACTTGACATTCTACAAGTATTTCTGGCAAAGCCAGATTTTATTCCGAACAAAGCTGAATCAGAGAAATGACACAATAGGACAAGGCCAAGTTTGGACTTATGTCGTAGTGATTGTTTAAGGTAGGTAATTTTTTCAAATTAAGTATTATCACCCGCATTACTATAACTGCTAATATTTAGTAAGATGGATTCAAGATGAACACTTCCATAATACTTCCCATACCACTGATGATTGTAACTACCTCCTCTAGGTCTAGAATGACACCAAAAAAAAAAGCTTACTTATCGGTAAAAGTTGTCCCGTTTATCTCCCTATTCAAATTCACGTTATACATTATCCTCATATCATTACTATTACGACCAAAATATACCCGCAATACCAGTTCTTCAGCTTTATTTTACTACCACAAATTGTTCTCCCTGCCAATGAATTTCAACATTTACATATAAGACGTTTCCACTGGAGCACTATATTGTGGCGGCGTGCAGGATAAGGATCCAAACCTTCAATTGTATTTTGTATCCATTTTAATCCTTACAACTTTTTTGATGTCCATCAACAGCAACATCAACACACCGCAATGTCAAAAACATTTGTGAATGACATATATTGCATTCCAAAAGTACTTTACAGCACAAAGCACAGCCAGAAAAATAGTACGAGGTCTTTACCCTCTCATTGTCAAGAAGAGTTAGAAAATCTTGATGACCACATAAGAACATTTATATTTTTCTTCGACAATCAGTTTGATCAACAAATAAGAGGCACTGGTGATTAAAAAAACTGCACCAAGTACTTCACTAACACAAGAGAAAATCATCGAAAGAAGGATATTGTACGGAGAGAATGCTACCTTATTTTCTGGGTAAACTTTCTCTTTGTACCATGTAGGCTTGCTTCCAAGATTAATGGCAACCAATTTTATCTCGTCTTGTAGACCCTACATCTCAAAGTTTACACAAGATAATCCCCACGAACACGTTGAATTGCACACAAAACTGAGAAATCTTGCACATTAATCTTTTGTTAAGTCCTTCAGATGACTAGACATGCATCCCCTACTACCCCGTGTGCCGATAAGCAAGCTCAATGTTTTAAACTTCGTTGAGAGGCATTCTCAATCAACTGGACATTATGCACATTTGACAAGCAGGATAAAAGCTTTGCATCCAAGGTGCAGACTTAGAAACACGATTCCCACAAAAGATTCTCCGGTGGAAATGTAGATTTCTCGTTTGTGAATCGTAGACGACTCTATATAAATAACGTAAACCTTTCACCTTTACAGCATACAAGCAGACAGAGGACATGGAGCAAAATAGGTACTCAAGAGCAGGAAAAACAAACCTTGTAGTTTCTTGCAATCCAAACACGCTGCGCAAATGGGCATACGTAAGCGATATACAACCTTCAAGAAGATACCCAAATTGAATTTGATAAGAAGTATGAACTACCTGCAGTCTAAGCTCAACAAATCTTCTCAAAGATACCCGATAAACTATAATATGTGAAACTGAAATATATTAACTCTAATCAAATGAAATTATACTGAGCTTAATGTCCCAATAAGTTAGTGTCGGCTATATGAATTCGTTTTAGTAGTATTCTGTATCCCACTTAGTCGATCAATGTTACATGGACCCTTTAAGTTGTATAAAGTACCATTGTCACACAATTGACACAGAAATAAGGATATAGTACCCGTGAAGTTAATGTTTAGCTGGACAAAAACTTGTCAAGCGTATTTTGTAATTCAATTTTCTCATGAGCTATGCATAGAACTCCTATAATAGGTATACGCATGAAAAGAAAAAGACTATGACAACTACTAAACACCATTTAAACTAGAAAACAAAAATTTTGTATTGAGGATTTTAGTTATCCAGCCCGGTGTGTCCCCCTAGCCTTGAAATGGACATTAGCACCTGCGTTCATAAAACATAGTAGTAGTTGTCAATCCCGTATGTTTACTACTACTAGAATTTAATAATTCACCTCCACTTTTCCCTGGCATCCCATGTAAAATTAAAACTTCCCCACCCTAGCATTTCCATTCACATAAATGGCACACACACAAACATATATATATATAGATAGATAGATAGATAGATAGATAGATAGAGAGAGAGAGAGAGAGAGAGAGAGAGAGGGAGGGAGGGAGGGAGGGAGGGAGGGAGGGAGAGAGAGAGCATACCTGGTAGTTCCATCAAAGAGGGGCGGGGGTTCAAGAGAAGTAGAATCCAAAGTTGGGGGAAGATCCTCTTTCACGAAACTACACAATTTTTCGAAACAAAAACCCTCAAAAATCAACACACAAACACAATCCATAACCAGAGTTCATTACAGATAAAAACTAATACTCCATGTACTCATTAGTATCTACTAAGAAAATATCCTTTTGATGTGAGGGTCAGTTTAGAGGCTGTCCCATACTCTTTTTATAATAAAAACTTCTAAATACTTAATGAAAGGAAAAGAAAGAAAGAAAAAACTGTCGCCCCAAACTTTTTCTCCACTCTTTTCTACCTTCGCATCCTAAATTTCATTAATAAATAATCTCAATTCTTTAGATTTTCCTCAACTCATCTTTTTGCATAATTGCGTGCTGGCTTCTGGTAGGGTTGCAAAAGAGCCGAGCTTTGCAGTGTTTGAGCTCAATTCATTTTACTAAACGAGTCTAGAAGTCGAGCTCGAGCTTGGCTCGTTCGTTTGTAGACGAGTTGAGTCCTTAACGAGCCGAGCCCGTTTATTTTACTCAACCGGCATCTTTAAACGAGCAGAGCCCATAGAAACGAGCCGAGTTTTTGAGTGTTGAGCTCGGCTCATTTACTAAACGAGTGTAAAACTCAAGCTCGGCTTAATTGCTAAACGAGTTGAGTCAAGCTTATGTAAACACAAACGAAACAGTTTTCTTCTCCTCTGCACCATTGACAGCAACCGAGGGGAAAAAAAAAAGCTTCAGATGCTCATGGTTAATTTGCTTCAAGGATGCTCATGGTTAAACACTGATGTAGTTTTCCAAGTTAATTTAACGCCAAAGCACATGCGGGGTGAAAAATTCGTCAAATTACAAGGAAAAAAAAACACTTCAATATAGCCTTAAAAATGAGATGGATTTTTAATTTTTTACCCTGGGATATTTTTGGAGGTCCAGTGATGCTGTGACCGTACTCTGCTGCGGGTGGGCCAACCGAGGTTTACGGAGGGTTGGGGACACTGTGACCTTACTCTGCCGCGTTGGGCCGATCGAGATTTTCCGAAGGCCGGAGACGCCGTGACCGTACTCCACCGCGGGGAGTGGTGAATAAACTTGAGTTTTTTAAAAGTGGTGAAGTCTCTACCCTTCTGCCCGATAGAGTACCACATCTCTAGATTTAGAAAAATTAGATCCTTGCCCATGCAAAACTCGACACTTTTTATTTGTAATTGTGGGTGTCTGATATCGAGCACAACTAGAGGCCGGAACACATATGATGCGTGCGCGAGTCGAATTTCGACAAAATTTATAAAAATTCACTCAAACAATTAATAGACGGGAAGCTATTGTGCATTTGTGAAAAGAGAAAAGTCCACTTTCACCTCCTGTGATTATCGCCATGTGCGGATACACCCCCTGTGGTTTAAAAGTGTGCACATAACCCCCTGTGGTTTTCAAATTGTGCGGATAGATCCCCTGCCGTCATATTTTCCATCCATATTAACGGAGGTGTATCTCACACACCTCTAAAATGTAATTTGAGTCGTTCATAATGTATTAAATAAAGAATAGAGTATCTCTGTAAAAAAATCATCTTAATTAGCCATCAGTAACCCAGTGATCTAATTTTTAGTAAATTCAAATTTGAAATTTTAATTTCATAACAAAATCGATTTGACCATAAGCTTTTCATTTTTTGATTGACTTGAATTTTGGCATAGACGTAGTAATCGTCAAAATTTATAATATCAACGGTTTAGATTCAATTTTTGGTATACGGGATGGTGTGGTTAGATTTAAAAAAGAAGAAGAATCAAGGGATGTGATGGGGGTATAACAGTCTTTTAACATTGTTTCCGTTAATATGGATGGAAAATATGACGGCAGGGGGTCTATCCGCACAATTTGAAAACCACATGGGGTTATGTGCACACTTTTAAACCACAGGAGGTGTATCCGCACATGGCGATAACCACAGGAGGTGAAAGTGGACTTTCCTCTTGTGAAAATTCAATCAAACAACAGACTGGAAGCTATTGTGCATATTTTGTCAATATCCGACTTGCACATGCATTGCGTGTGCCCGACCTCTAGTGTACATAGAATCAGAGAAAAGAGCCAAAAAAGAGCTTACGGAGAACGCATAATTTGTTGATCGATTTCAAGTTGTTTGAATTTCAGCTTTCGGGTGCAGTGGGCGTTGTGTGAAGCGTTACATTCGTAGTCCCCAGCCTTTATTAATTTTTCAGTGCCAGGGGTATATCCCAAGTGATGCCCGCTCGATGCACTTTTGGACGGTTCAGATTAAAACCTTCTCTTTCCTCTCATCTCTCCTCTTTCTCTCTCCAAATCTGAGTCATCCAAAATCGCATCGAACGGTTCAAATGTGCCGAGTGGGAACCATGTTACCCACCCGGCACTGAAAAATTTCTCCTTTAGATAAGGAGAGACAGATTGTTAGAAGTCGCGAGCAGTGACGAAATGGCGGGGGAGTAAATGGTAAATTTGCTCAACAGTCTTTCGTCACGAGGGATTTCACTTCCTCTTGGTTTCCGGTTCATTGCATCTGGACCATTTTTCTTTCGGATGGGTGAGATTTGCCGCTTCGATGAATAACTTATCCACGGCTCCTCCGTGAATAAATATCTCTCCCGTTCATTACGTTAGTAATTTAAACTTTTTTTTCCCTTTTTTTTTTGTGATTCTATTTGATGTCACAGATTGAGCAAAGATAGGAAGCTCCATATAAAACATTGCAGATATCCTGTCCTCCAAATCAAGTTACAGAGGGGAAAGAAAATTTGATTTTGTTTATGCAAAAGAAGAAACAGGACAACATCTGGAATATTGGGCCGAGATTCTGAACGTTGGCCTGCAAAAAAAAAAAAAAAAAAAAGGTCATGACTTCAAATGATGTTTAGAACTTAAACTAAACTTAAATTTAAGAATTTTGTCTTTATTTAATTTTTTTTTGCATTTGTTAGTTTTACGCCAAACTTTTATGGGTTATTGATTCGTCTCGTAGAATCGGAAAAGTGAAAAAAAAATCACTTTTACCCAAGTATTTTGATAAATAATCACTTTTTAGCGCAAAAAGTCACTTTTAGCGCTAAAAAGTGGCTATTTCTGAATAATGAGCTTCCCAAGCTTACACACAGCCTTTAATACTCGTTTAAAATACTTAGAGATGGTTTCCCTAAATGCTGGAATCACTCTTGGATTATGCGATTTCTACTATTGTGTCCAACTACGAGCAAAAACATACATACTTGCAATTGGACTGTTAAGTACCTTGAATGCTTTAACCCAGTGTGTACTTTAAGCGCCTCACAAAATGCAATAAAAACATGTGTTTCCATTCGAAAACCTTCATCACACCTTGCATCATGACCATTCAAAACCTCTAATACATAAGCGTGTCCTCTTAATATAGAGGGTCGACATGGAATACGACTATAGTATTTCTGATGATGTTCATGTAGTGCTAGGGTAACCAATGTGATTATTGTTTTGTCGTCTGAATCAGACTCCAATTCCTTGTCACTATCATCGCTAGACTCCATTTGGCTACAAAAAAAAAAGAGTAACATACACAATTGAAGAACTGATCAACTGGTTCATTCTATTCAAGCAAAATATATCACGTACACGTTAGGCACACGACAATTGACCCAAAAAGAATGATTATATATCACTTTAGAACATGAATTAATTAGCTAGTCTCCAGAGAAAACCCCAAACTAGTGCTGATCCACCTATGCTCTAAGGCAATAATGAAACGAATGACAGCAAGGCTCTCTGCCAATTTGTTATGGGATCTATGCAAATAAAATAACCCCTGTTTGAGTGCTGTAGCTCAGCTGTCTAAATAAACCACTTCGTACTTAGTCATAGGTTCGGTTAATAGATATCTACAACATTGCATCAGTTAGAGGCATCACTTTTTTTTTTCAATGGTAAAACATCCAAAATGAAGTCTGATAGCTTTACTATTTTTTCTATTCCAACGCGATAAAAAAGATGCTTCAAACTTCAAAGGCGTATGTTAAAAGAATGACTAGCCCCAACTTGAGAGAGATTGTGTCTGAGCTTTCATAGTCATGTACATGGCCTGCAGACTTGCATATATTGTTAACAGACTCCGATGATTGGCCTTCTTCAAAGACCATGGTATCTGAGTCAGCAACGACATCGTTTCAAGCATTAGATACTTCCATTACCTTCAATGAAATGTTACAGTAGCCACATTAAATCTTGTGGAAGAGTAGAACATAATTGAAACAAAGAAGGGAGATAAATATAGGGATATAATTGTATAATGCAAAAAGGCCAACAAGGTACTAAAAACTGTTGAAAAAGAAGATTGCCCAGTGACATCATAAAGATTGCCCATTAACAATAGTCCAACAAGAAAACAAACCACAAAAGTTTCATATCCAAACAGTAGTCCAACAAGAAGAGAAAACAAACCAACCACATAAGTCTTACAACCCACAAAAGCTTACAAACCAACTACATAACCATGTCCTAAACCAAACCAACCATAAACAAAAGTTCACTCATATGAACGGAAGTCCTTCTTCCTTTGCTCTGACATGCCAAGGAATATTGGTCTCCATGAAGGGTCATCCTTCAGTAGTTTCATCCCTTTTGTATATGATGCTCCATCTAGGTCTTCCATGGCATTAAGAGTTTTTATGCATGCAACCAGCAGACCTTGTGGCTCACCATGATCTTAATACTTACATTGCCTTTGGTAGCCATTTCCTATTTATAAATCACCCCACAATTGGTCTAAATAAGATCTCAGATTTATTTGGGCGAAGTAGAACTATAGATTCAAGAAATCTCATGGATAAGCCAAAGGTGGCCACAACAATAACCATCTAACAAAATCAGGTACACGATCCGACAAATCACCAAATCCAGATTTCAAAAAATAGCTAATAAATCAATCGTACTCGCCAACTGATGATAGTAACAATCGTACTATCAAATACAGAACCATATGTTTTCAGCGTGGTGAAACAGTGAACTATATGAAATTTGTATACAAATACAGAAGCGTAAAAGAGTATACACGCATACATTGTTAACAGACTCCGATGATTGGCCTTCTTCAAAGACCATGGTATCTGAGTCAGCAACGACATCGTTTCAAGCATTAGATACTTCCATTACCTTCAATGAAATGTTACAGTAGCCACATTAAATCTTGTGGAAGAGTAGAACATAATTGAAACAAAGAAGGGAGATAAATATAGGGATATAATTGTATACTGCAAAAAGGCCAACAAGGTACTAAAAACTGCTGAAAAAGAAGATTGCCCAGTGACATCATAAAGATTGCCCATTAACAATAGTCCAACAAGAAAACAAACCACAAAAGTTCTATATCCAAACAGTAGTCCAACAAGAAGAGAAAATAAACCAAGCACATAAGTCTTACAACCCACAAAAGCTTACAAACCAACTACATAACCATGTCCTAAACCAAACCAACCATAAACAAAAGTTCACTCTTATGAACAGAAGTTCTTCTTCCTTTGCTCTGACATGCCAAGGAATATTGGTCTCCATGAAGGGTCATCCTTCAGTAGTTTCATCCCTTTTGTATATGATGCTCCATCTAGGTCTTCCATGGCATTAAGAGTTTTTATGCATGCAACCAGCAGACCTTGTGGCTCACCATGATCTTAATACTTACATTGCCTTTGGTAGCCATTTCCTATTTATAAATCACCCCACAATTGGTCTAAATAAGATCTCAGATTTATTTGGGCGAAGTAGAACTATAGATTCAAGAAATCTCATGGATAAGTCAAAGGTGGCCACAACAATAACCATCTAACAAAATCAGGTACACGATCCGACAAATCACCAAATCCAGATTTCAAAAAATAGCTAATAAATCAATCGTACTCGCCGACTGATGATAGTAACAATCGTACTATCAAATACAGAACCATATGTTTTCAGCGTGGTGAAACAGTGAACTATATGGAAATTTGTATACAAATACAGAAGCATAAAAGAGTATACACGCATACACGTGTAACGAACCCTGATTTATAGGTTCAGAAACTCAAAAAATCAAAACGTACGGAGACATAATGAGCTTTGATGTACGGAGAAATACTGATATCGACGAGAAGGAGAATTAGGGAAAGTATAAAACTGGATTATTCGATCGACTTCGAAAGAACCTTACCAGTGAGAACTTTGCTCCTCTCCTTCTGCAGCAGCCGACTGGATGGTTGATGTGTTTCTCTGTTTCCTGACTCGATTCAATGAGATTTGGGCATGGTTTATACATTTTACGAAATGGTTTAAAACTGCACCAGTATCGAGTAACAATCTACCTACTTTGATTTGTGTCAGTTTGGCAAATCAGTTGCAATACAACCGCAGGTCATTGGTAATCTAAAAAATCAGTTCTCTTTACAGAATTTACCTTTCAATAGCTCTCAAGGAGACGTTTCCATGCATCAATAGCCATGTCTCGAATTTTTTTTGGCTTACTGAGGTTTGGCTATAGATCCTTTTTATTTGTTCACATTCCTTTATGGGAATATCTTGTATGCACCTCTTGTTCCTTGGGAAGCATTTAGGTCTTTCTTTCTTGCCTTTTTCTCTTTTGATGGCCTACTTTTCAATCCAGGGATGAAACTACTATTGTGTGCCCTCCTTAGATTATAAAGCAAACTGATAGTATCACTAGTAATTGAATATGCACAAATTTAATACTATGAACAGTTAAAAAATATTTGAGGTCAATAAATCAAAAAGATGCTACGTTTTATTATGTTTAGACCAATTCGTAAACGACAACTAGTAACCACACTGATGATACGTAAAATATAGTATAGGTATGAGTTCCAAGACAATGAATTTGGTGCAATCATTTTAGAATGGAAATAATACTCTGCACATTATGTGTAAGTACATTCACAACTCATACCAGCTCCACTATGTAGTTTGAAAGAAGAGAGTACACAACATACATTAGCTATTGCGTATAGCAAGTATTTTATAACCTAGAATCTACATCAAACCTTGAGTCGTCACCAGAGCACTACCCAAATCAAATTAGGCTTCACAAGTCCAAAATGTTGTGTGATGACTGTAGGAGGTGACTGTGGAATCGTTGCGGCAAGACGGGCTGTGGTGTAGTCGATTTGGCTGGCAAAAAGAGAGGGAAAGAGAAGTGATTTTTGAGAGTATTTTTATTTATTTTTATAATTACGATTAGGCTTGTATGACAACTTTTATAAACCACTAACGGTGTCAGCTAAAAGAGGTGTCCATATGATTTAAAAGAGCAAGGGGTAATAGTGTCATTGTGAATTAATAGAGAGCATGTCAGTGTAATTTACTCTAAATCAAGCTAGGAAACAAGGGGCAACACAATCCTCGTATTTTAGTATGTGTTTTTTTTTCTCCCCCTCTGTCTTTGTCTTTTGCTTTCTGTCTCTTTATTTCTCCTCAATTATTTTTTTTTAATTCTCTTACGATATTGTTAGGAAGGGATTTAGAATTTTTTTCTCCATAACTTGCTTAGCGAAAAGTCCTTTTTGCCCTCTATTTTAGCAGTAGTAACCCGCATGTGAAGGAAACCGTCTATTTAGAGAGGAACCATTGGACTTGATTGCTACTATCACAATAGTTTATGGATCAAGTAGGTTGATTTAAAAGCTTAGGGATATAAACAAAATTGAGGATGTCTAGGGGATAAAAGTGAAAATAACCCTAATAAGACGACTGATGATCATTTCTCCTGGATGAGAGAATCAAGTGACGATAATGTTTCTTTCCTTAGATTTTTTGTGGAGGTGAATGTGAAGGGGAGTGCAGAGAGATGAGTTTTAGTGTCGCAAACTCTGTATCCCCAAGCTGGATTAATAGCTTCTTTGATTGGAACTTCGGTAGGGGAAAAGCCGATGAGAAACCACAGCCCAATTACCACCCTATTGATCTTCCCTTCCCACCTTCTCTGGTTGCCAAAACATTCCTCAAGGGTAACTCTCTCTCTCTCTCTCTCTCTCTCTCTCTCTCTCTCTCTCTCTCTCTCACGCACACACACAACTCTGTTATTACCATGACCCTTCGGGACTTCCGATAAAATGGGAGCGATGTGGGGAACTCTGTTATTACCCTCAGAAAGGGCGACTCTGAATTGTAGTGTTTCGCCGCACTTTCCAAAAAGGGCGCACCCGATTTTATACATAAATGAAATTTTCAGGAACGTGTGCCCACAATATCCAACCTGATAATCTCTATTCCTTGGCATTATAGACAGTATTCATTATGTACTCAACAACTAAGAGATCCATTCGAGGAACATTCGAGGAACATGAGGATATTTCACTATATGTATCGTTTGGGGGTTTTTATGCTGATCTCCTTAGTCCTTACATTGACGTAGAGTTTAGCCAAGCTTATTCAATCTTTTGTGACATCGTATGTTTTTTGTTATCCTTTTTCGTAATCGGTTAAAAGAGGAATCATATGAATTAGTGACGGAACTACACATGGGCATATGGGGGCCACGGCCCCCGTGTTGTTTCGGAATTATTTTTTTAAAATTTCAATGTTAATAGTAGTTGTTTTTTGTTTGTTAAGAACACCTGGATGGAGTATTATTTAAACATTTAGATGCTTTAAGAACGTGTTTATTTTGGATCCCAAATCCCACTCCCTCTCCCTCCACACGGTCTCTCACAAGCTTTTCTTCCAATTATTAATCTCATTTCTCTTTCTATCATTTTCCACTCAATACCCAAAAAAACCTCCTTCAAAACCTAAACGAAACGAACTAAATCTTCTTGTTCGCAGTTCGGCCCCTGCGTTCACAAAATCCTGGTTCCATCCCTGATATGAATTCGACAACCCACAAAAGATTTGAATATAGCAATCCAGTATGCTAAGTTTTTGTCATGAATTTATGCAGGTAGGGAACTCAAATGCTGTTACAAAGCCACACTTGACGGATTCAGCGCAACTGCATTTCACAACTGCTCTGATTTCAAAGGACCCTGTGTTATAATCGGTTGGACAAACAACTCATTCAAATTTGGAGCATTTAGCCCAGAAGGATACCGAAGCACCGACGATTACTATGAGACTTTTGATGCCTTCCTCTTTTACTGGGAAAAAAATGATCAAACAACTGATGAACCCGTTGTTCTACCCAAAGTAGGGGGTAGTGGAGCTGCACTTTTCGATTATGCTCGAGGTGGGCCGCAGTTTGGGGCCGACGGCCTGCTCATTGGGCCGCCATTGGCTCCAGTCATGGGCGGGTTTGCTGGGCCGGATACGAATTCGGGGATTGGTGATCTGAGGCAAGCTAAGTCAAGATTGGGACTCTCTTATGCTAAAAGGCCTGATGGGAAGGAGTCCTTGTTTGGGGATGAGTTTAAGGCTGTTCTTGAAGAGGTGGAAGTGTTTTGTAGCCCTCAAATTGCAAGCCTATATTAGCTTGGACAGTATATGTAAATGTGTTGAGAAGTATTTCATTTTGCGTCCTCCTTGTTCTCCTCTGACATACCACAAACTAACAAGATCTACTCAATGATCAATTCATGAGTCTAGCTAGCTAGCTCGAGCAGTTTGATTTTTTCATTGAAGTGTAAGTTTATTGAGCCAAGCTGAAAAACTTTATGTGCTTTGAAATGTGTTCAAGACAACCTCAATTTTCAAAGTTAGTAAAAACTAAGTTTAAACAAGTTACTACAGCGTTTGGTTCAGCTCGTCTCACAACGTTACATTTAAATTGAGATCCTATCATATTACGATCCAAAATACTTGGGTAAAAGTAAATAAATTTTACTTTTCCGATTCGTCTCGTCAAGACGAATCAATAGCGGACAAAAGTTTGGCGCAAAACTAAGAAATGCGAAAAAAAAAAATCAAATGAGGACAAAATTTTCAGGTTTAAGTTAAGTTTTTAAGAACGCAGCCTGAGAATCAAAATTTCATCATTATACGACGAAACCTTATTAGAGCAAAACCGCCGAGCCGGTTCAATTCTAACGTGGATCCCGGTTCTACCCTGTTAGCATCCAAACTATTCACAAAGTAGTAATTCATAAACTCAGACTAAATAGTTGTAGCAAATGTAACCCTCAAAATATGAATTACTAATTCACAAATTAAATACTCCGTAGTTACTAGTAATAGTTTTCCCCCACTAAAGCAACTCACAAAAATGAATTGTACAATAACTCAACTTTTTTACCAAACTATAAACACACAAGCAATGTAATGTTTGAGAGAGAGAGAGCAAACCCGTTGGTTCGGCTAGAACCGTGGTTCCTTGTATAGAATCAATAACCAAACCACAATTACCGGTTCTAATTTTTTTCAAAACATACCACTGTATCGGAGAACCAAACCAAATAGGACCGTTCGGTTGGATTCATATCGAAAATAAATTTTTCAATTTTCATGAACACCCCTGCGTACAAATCTTTTTTGTTTGCCTACAGCTTTTTTTCAAATCATAATCGATTTTCATTTCCTTCGCGGTCCCTTGCAATTTCTCCCTTCCCTATAGTCCACGAGAGACTTCATTTGTTTCGCTCAATCATGTTATCTCGGAGGGCATGTTTGATTGTAGGATAAAAGAGATGGGACCGTGGCACTAAGGGGTGAGATTCACAGGTGGGTCCAAATGTTCTCCCTTTTTCATAGTTTGGTGCTTGGTTGCACACGGGAATAAGGGCTGGATCGGACCAGGATGGACTATTTTTCTATTGAGAGCTGCTAAGGGTAGCCTAAATTTTGAAGTGAATTTGGATGATTTGTAAACACCCTTCCCGATATCGGATTGAGGTGATTTTTTACAGGGACCATAAACGAAGTATTTTGAACAAAATGAGCAGCTCCGATCGTCTTTACGGGACCCGAGACGAACGCAAACGGGGTCTGTACCCGCTGCTGTACAGCAGGCTGCTGTACCCTTAGACTTTCTGCTTTCTATTCGGTTCCCCATGTGGGGTATTAACTAATATCAAGGGGAAGGGTGGTATTACCTAGTCTCCTTTTTTGGATTATCTCCCTTGTCCCATAAAGTTTGGTACTAAATTTTGAAGTGAATTTGGATGATTTGTAAACACCCTTCCCGATATCGGATTGAGGTGATTTTTTACAGGGACCATAAACGAAGTATTTTGAACAAAATGAGCGGCTCCGATCGTCTTTGCGGGACCCGAGACGGACGCAAACGGGGTCTGTACCCGCTGCTGTACATCAGGCTGCTGTACCCTTAGACTTTCTGCTTTCTATTCGGTTCCCCATGTGGGGTATTAACTAACTAGCGCATGCCCGTGCCTGAAGGCACGGCTCGAACAATTAGTACACGCAGATAAATACTGAACTTGCATGCAATATAAGACTTGAATAATCAGCACATGCAAATAATATTGAAATCGCGTGTAATATATCCACTCATGTCCAACAAATTCAACTATGCAAAAAATAATAATCCATCATATCTATTGACACGATTAACTTGAATAAGCAAATAAAGAACAAACAAATTTTTAGTCCCTAACTTTTGCATACACAAATTCAAACGAAAATTTAAAACTTGATAAAATCAAAAAATACCATCCAAAACACCAATGAAAATCACAAATTTTAGAAATTATATTTTCATTCATTTGCTCAACTTCCCTCCTATTTTTTTCCACCATTGTCAATTTTAATACTTGTAGATCGTGATTTATTCTCCTTATTAAAAGGAGTTAAAAAATTGCTAATGTGACTGGTTATTTGTGATTCCTTTCGAACATCACGTACACGGTACTTGTTTCATTTTTTTGCTAAGTGCGTACGTACATACTTATTACTGTTAGAAAATTTCAAATTAATGTGACCTAGATATTTGTGATACTTTTGTGTCATCGGCTACTTGGATGCTTGTGATTTTTGGTACTCTTTGATACCTAAATGATCAATTGCATGTTCTTCTGTGTAACGGATCTATTTACGAAAATTTGATACATGGATGATTTACGGAAAAGTGCCTAAAATGCTTGTGAAAGTAACTATAACATAGCTAGACAGCCATTGACAAAACTAAGGATAGTCAAAAATACAAACACACCTGAAAAAAGAATCCGATTTACTAACAGAAAAGGGTAAAAATGACTTAAAAAAAACAGAAGAGGGTAAAAACAACTCTTTTTTGAAAAAAAAAAACTCTTACCTTTCCATAGTCTATTGAATAGCTACTTAACAACAAAGAAGATAATAAATATTAGTTATTGGCTAATTAAAATAACTTTCATTCTTAAGTAAAATCTAAGATGGATCAAAATACCTAATCATGAAACCGTAAATCCGAGTGCAAACACTAACTGCAAGATAACACCTTATCGGAAGGAGGGCTTGTAGTGCAACCATTAGCGGGTCTATCCCGTCTGTGGTTATTTGATATGAATTGTTCACTTTGTTCATGTTGTCAAGTATTTACTCCCACAATTTTGGTTAATTGGATAAATACGTACAGCTATATGATCGAAACATATTTATCTAGAGAAAAAATAGCAAAAACGATGATGATGTATATAATAAACTGCAAGGTAACCGATAAATATACACCGATCAAATGGTTATAGGTTTCCAATGGACATGGTTAAAATATTAAACCATTTAGAAGGCTAGAAGCTGACATGAGTAATTCGTTCTAGGTAGATTCATGCCTCTCTTCAATTTTTTACATCCTTGATAATCAAGTCCTTGAGAGCACCTTTGAGTATGTTATTGATTCAAAGGGAAGAAGAAGAAGAAACATGTCACAAATATATTGGAACATGAGAGATCTATTTATAAAAACATACACAGAATCACCGGCTCACCGCAATTTGGAATGATGCGCCACAGCTACACTTGTAACTCCCGCCTTATATGCCTTCATTTCACTCGACCAACAATTCGTTGACATCACTAAACCTTCAGTGTATCATTTCACTAATTAGAATGGACTGAAAGAGAATAGGAAAATAGATGTTCACAAAAAATAAAATGAAATAAAGAAAATGTGTTAAACAGGTGACATTTTAGGATGAAAATTTGGAAATTTAAATCTCAAAATAGGAGCATCTATGGCAATGGTATATATGTCAGCAAATAGTATGACAATCTTTTTTCTGATCGGTAGTAGTATGACAAACTTGATAATGATAGTGTTTAAAATAATTTTTTTTATCTGCTGTTTAAAATACTTTAGAAACGAAATATTTAGGTACTTTAGAAACAAAATATCTGGGTCCTGTGGGACCCATCCCATAGTCCAACATAAATGATCTAAGTCATTCATTTTGTTTAAGATATTTTTTGAAAGCACTCTATAAAAAAAAAGCTCGATCAGATATCGGTAAAGGCTTAGTCTATTAATTCGATCAATTTCTTATTTAGAATTTGCAGGGACCAAAAATCATACTCTGAATTTATTCAAGTCCTTATCGTTATAGCTGATTTTTGTAACTCTTCAAAAAAAAGTTTAAATAAAATGAATTGTTGAGATGGTTTTGTATGATTTGATCCCACGCAATTGGAACCTAAATATAGGCATCCATATAAATGTAGTCAGAGGATTCGAATTCCTTTAGAAACTAAAAAAAAGTTAAAACGTTCCAGTTTTGTTATATAGTAGCAAATTCACTACTTTCCATAACACACTTAAATCTAAGAGTATAGCTATAAGGAAAAATAAAACATTACCAATCAAATAAAATCACTCGAGAAATCTTTCCTTTTAGAAACCAAGATACCGTGAAGAGATCTCAACAAAATGTCATTCGTAGAATGAAGGGTGGAGATTTATGAAGGGTATAAATCGGGACCGTTGGTTGTCTTTTGGATTCAAACACTTCCCTATAATATTATATAGATATAGATATCAAGGGAAAGGGTGGTATTACCTAGTCTCCTTTTTTGGATTATCTCCCTTGTCCTATAAAGTTTGGTACTTTCACTATTCTAGCCTTGTGGAAAAATTAACTATATATCTTTTAACCCATAATGTTTTTTATAAGCAATATGGATCTTGTTTGATAGAGTTTAATTTGTTCTATTAAACAAAGTTCAAAAAATCGCCTAAAACATTATGGATTAAAAGATATATACAATTTTAAAATGGCACACATTCTTAAAAATGCCAAACATTATGGGACGAAGGGAGTACTTATTATATCATAAAGTGTTTGCTTTCCAACAAATTAAATTTGTACATTGAAATAATTTTAGCATAATGTAGTTAAAGTATACCAATCATTTTTCTTTTTTCTTTAGGCTATTTCAACAGAATTGTTTATTTTTTATTTATGAAAAAAATTGAGAAATGGGAATGTAAAATAATCGGCTTTTTATCAAATCAAACCAAAATTATTAAGATTATAAGTTCCTATACATAAATAATTATCGATAATATTCAAAATTAGTTATATAAAAAATAAAAAATTTAAAACTCTGGTGTTTTTTAAAAACTTTAAAATATCTAGCTCTAGAATATTTTTGTGAAATATCTAGAGTTTTTTTGTGAGAATTAGTCACATGTGTAATTCTAGAATTATCTCAAAGTTTTTTTTATCTCAAAGTTTATCGCTTTCATGAAGTAGTATAAATAGGGATAGGTTCTAGCCATTTTGTACCAAGTCAAAAACAAAAAATTGAGTTAAAATGTAATACAAATACTCTTCCTCTTCTAAAAATCTTGTGAACGTATTTTAAGATACGCGATATCAATTCATGCTTCCGCCCTTGATCACTTCTAACCACCGGCGACCATCTCCGACGACTCCTCCAACGATCCAACCAATGGCTACCTCCCATCAATACCACACCTCCTTCTCAGTAAGACAACCACCTCACCTCCTCTTGAAAACCTCACCTTCTCTTGAAAATCTCACCTTTTTTCAGTAAATTGGTAATCGCATCTCAATAAGCGAAATCGCCAAGAACCATAATCGTCCAACAGCCATGGGAGAGTTTGGAGGTTCACATCGGGTGGGTTACACCACCAACATACTCCAAGTGTATGTCGTGACTTCATCTCTTACATTGATTGTTAAAGTCGGTGCATATTTTTGGATCAAAAGCGTGGTCTAACTTTTTCGGTTCTATCAATTATGCAATTCATTAACTCTAGAGGTTGAGGCACACGTGATGCATGTGCAAATAAGATTTTGTCAAAATTTGATCAAACAGTAAACAATTAAACGGGATGTTATTGTAAAAATCCGACTTGCACCCCGGCCTCTAGTCTTAGTGTCATCAAACACTTGAAAGGAGAATACAACATCAGAAACAAAGACAACAAAACACAGCCATAAACTAACTTCCATATTGAAAACCCTTCTTCTGAAATACAAAAAAAATATGCACAGCAATAAAATCAGTTTTTTTTGCTATTTGTTTGACAACGATACAAGTAACTGTTTAGGATAAAAATGTAAAAATTCCTCTAATTTAACCGCCAGAAACCCACGTTCCCCTGGATTTTCAGTTTACAAAGAACACCACCTGCCACATCCTCTTGAAACACGTTCCCTGTTCCCTCTTTTTTCTTCATTTTTTGTAAATTAATGGCGAAATCGTTTTGAAGGAAGGCAACTTGGGTAAAGGAGACAACTCGTATTTCATGGATCTTGACAAACGAAATCAAATTAGGGTAAACAAAATTGTATTTGGAAAAGTACTCTCTTTGATCTATGGTACGTTATCCATATCTTCATATTATTATTTTTTAGTCGGTCGTACAATTTTAATCTTAGGCATAATTTGGAGTTCATTATTTTCCTTTCATCTTCATCTTTATGCAAATTTTCTCAATCACTTTGCTAATTTGCTTTATAGTACTTGAGACTTGACTTGCACCTGTATAGTTGTAAAATTGAGAGGCACAAAATGACATTCTGAAATTTGAATAAAGATATGAGTCTCCATTGATTGGAGTGAATTTTTTTTAATACAATTCACTTTGGTACAAGTTTGAGTAAAGAAATAGAGTGGATTTTGAGGTGGATCAAAATTTTGGGACACGGATGTGTAAAAACATAACTCTGACAACCACAACCTTGAACATGTCTACATTCAGCTTGCGACCAAAAAATGGGCAGGGAGCAGCTATCTTGAGCTCTAGCTCTCTGTCATGTACCATTCATGACACGGGAAATGTCTAGAGAATGGGATGACAGTAGTTGACATGTTACGTCCAGAAACTAAACTTCAGATTGCGTTTGGATCAGGGATATGTGAAGGATTTACCATGGGCCCATGGAAAATGAAAATAATAAAGGAAAGGAACCTAAAGAAAAGTAAGTAGCTTTCCTTTGCAGATCCCTTCATAATCTTTAGCAGATCCATTATCTAACTGTGATGTTTCGGCTCGATTTGATTTCAGTGTTTGTTCACACTGACCCACAACACTAGCAAAGCATTAAGGAAAGCGAGAGCATATCTTGTGAAATTTTAAACTTGTACTTTCCAATCTTGCAAAGAGAAGATAACTGAAATCTGACATTGTGTAGTATTTGTATTCTGAGAGAACACCATAATACCTCCCAAGCCATTTTTTACTCGAATTTTCTCCATTGATTTGAGTGAAAAGTATTAGTACAATTCACTTTTTATATAAGTTCGAGTATTGAGGTGTTTTTTACTCAAATTTTGAGTTGAAGTGGAAAAAAAGACAGTAAGGGCTGGAGATGCTCTATTGTACCCTACAACGGAGAGGGAATTGTTCTAAAATATATCCTTCTTATTGTTTCCGATAGAACAGTTTCTCTAAGGCAATAATGATAGATGTATATGATATTTTCACTAAGTCAGTGTTTAGTTGGCTGGAAATAATGCGTGTGCAAGTCCAATTTTCACAGTTTTTGTTAAAATTAAGTAAGTCCAATGTTCACAGTTTTTGTTAAAATTCAAGTTGCACATGCATCTTGTGCCCCGCCCGCTATACTAAAAGCGTTACTACGGCTATGCATATTTTTTTGTATTTCAGAAGAAGGGTTATCAATGTAGAAGTTATTTTCTAGCTATATTTTGTTGTCTTTGTTTCTGTTGTATTCCCTTTTCAATGCGTGTGCAAATCGGATTTTGAAAAAGTAATCTCCCTTTATATATTAGATTAGAATAGATATATTGTTTAGGAATGTACATAATCACATTACATAACTACGATTTTATGCCAAATTGCAATGTAACAAGCGAATGAAAAATAGAAGTACTATAATACACCAACATATCACAGTACACCACACAAATGAGTTGATCTTATTAAGATAGATAAACAATCCGACGACAAGCTTTGGGAACACCAGAGTTACAGAATAGATACAACATAGATAGCATGAAGCCACTTATTTAGTACATAGTTCAGAACAGCTAGCCACTTATTTAGTACATAGTTCAGAACAGCTGCTGGAGTAGCTTCTAGGGAATTCACTACTGACCCTACAAAAAGAAAGATGGATAGTGTGAGTTAATTCTGTTTGATGTCTCACTATGAGTGAATAAATTCAAGTGCCAATTGCATTTCAGACTTCTCAGTAGAAAGCATGAGGGATTACCAGAAAGCGCTGCTTGTAGGCTTGAATAAGGAGTTCGGGATCGCCCTTTGTCGGCTTGTAAGCATCAATCTTGTTCACCTCCTGCACAGATCAGCAGCTCCAGATGTCATGGAAGATATTATAAAGTTCAACACTTCTTGCAATGGAAATTCGCAGTTCCTACTATACCCTTAATTGAGAAAATTAACATCCTACACCCTTAACCAAATTTGATAAGGAGCCAAATCACTAGAGCAAAAAACAAAAAGTTGCAAAAGATCTCGTTGCCTACGTTCTGCTCACAAACATTGGACTCAAAGTTAAACTTTCATCCAAAGAGGTAGTGCACAGCACAAATTTGTTATGCTAGCGCAACAGAGAGAGAGAGAGAGAGAGAGAGAATGAGGGACCATATTTCTTTTCTGTGCAACCGTGAAACAGAGAGATCATAAACATCAGGAGAGATGATCCTACAAAACACAATCATATACATTTTCATTTGTCATTGCTCCCATGCCCTTCCAAGTGAAATGTCCAATTGCACCATCTCAATCAGAGTTTGGTGTCTCACATCAGCGATCAAACTTACATGGTCAATTACTCAAAGAACTTATGGCTACGCAACGAAAACATATGATTGATGTGCATTAAACCACAATGCACCACATCTGTATAGTATTAACTATTAAATTCAAATTTGCCTTCAAGAACAAATTTAATTGATTAACTCACTTCAATCCATGTTGCTAGTTTTGGTCGTCCTGCCGTAATGTCATACTTCCACACGTCTTGTAAGAAGATTTGAAACCTTTCGACAAATGGAGCATAGGCTATGTCCACCTGTAGATCATGAGTTAGTAACATGGAGAAAAGAAAAAAAAAGAACATTAAGCACATGGTTCCGTTGACATGCATGCTTGTTTGCCATAAAAAGTTAAAATGATCTCCAAAATAGCACCCTGTGGCACATAAAGAACTACTGACTGCGAATGCACAAAGTTCCACACAATGTAGCATCATTAAAACCAACAGAACAGAGATGAGGCATACCAGACTGAATTGGCCAAGGAAGAAAGGTCCATCCTCGAATTTGTGTAGAGCGGTTTCCAAGTAATCAAAAGCGCTACCTGATGCAGAAATTACTGAAGTCAGCAATGTGTCGAGAGAGTGCTTTCATTTATTCTGAGACTAATTTCCCAGAACACGCGAAGTTTAGAATCTCACCAGCTTCTTTCGCTGCATCTCCTTTAAAAGAAGTATACACGATTTTGTTGAATGTGTCAGTGTACGCTAACAACTCTTCAGCAAACTGCTGTTTCAAAGGATCCTGTAATATTTCACATCTTTGCTCGTCAAAATCTGAAAACTTGAAGAGTGAGGGACGGAGAACAGGGTGTATTTACACATTCACATCTTACATTAGGCAAAAGTTTGGGGCCTTCAAAGTTATCATCTAGATATTTAAGTAAAACTAGACTCTCTCCGATGATTTTGTTATTGTGCTCCAGTGATGGCACCTAGGGAAAAAAGAACTGAAGATGTGAGCTAGACAGATAAAAAAATTTCAAGTAGGTAATATAATGATAGGCAGCAGCTTTGAAGAAAGATTTGAAAATTTGAATTGATGAATATGCAAAAAGGTATCACATGACTATTCCAAATGTATTCACAAATAAGTTATTAAGTTTAGCAGACAATAGATCAACTTGCCATTTAAATAGTATTTCTGGAGAAGCCAGATTTTCTATTGAATGTAGCTGCAAGTCAGGGAAACGACACCAAGAGGACCAAGGTAGAGACGATAGAAGTCAAATCTTCTGTCATAACCATTGTTCATGATAGACACCAAGAGGGCCAAGGTAGAGATGACAGAAGTCAAATCTTCTGTTGTAATCATTGTTCATGATAGTTAACTATACTCGTTAGTGGTTACGTATTTTCATCCACTGCACTATTACTGCCAATACTTCATAAGTGGGATTTCTACATGAAAATTCCCACCAACACTCCCTATACTACTATTAATGAATATCAATAAAAATATAAAAAAACTCTATTCAAGATTATTGCAATTACCTCATGTAGCCTAGGTCTAGAATGAAAAGAAACAAACTTATGGCCAAAAGTTGTCCCATTTATCTCTCCATTCAAATTCAATCTAAACCTTTATGTCAAATCATTGTAACACTTCAGGCCAAAAACTCTCCCCCCGTTCCAATTAATAAAATATTGTCCCTCTCGCCAAGCAATTCTTAACTACTCCATAAGGATGTTTCGAATTCATGACATCAGTTTGATGTTCATCAACAACAGATCAGCACATGGCACGCCGTAACAGTGAAAACATGTGAACAGTGTATATTGCTTTCCGAAGTACTTTACAGCACAATGCATAGCAGGCAAAATAATTGGAGGTCATTATCCTGGGATTATAGAGAAATGTTGGAAAATATTTACATGCCCATATAAGAAGATTTATGGTTTGTTAGTCAACCATTTGATCAACAAATACTAGTCACTGGTGATAAACACAAACTGCACCAAGTATGTAATTAAGATGGCCAAAAATGATCAGAAGTACATTTTATGAAGAGAATGCTACCTTATTTTCTGGGTAAACTTTCTCTTTGTACCAGGCAGGCCTGTTGTAAAGGTCAATAGGGACCAATTTGATCTCGTCTTGTAAACCCTAAATCACAAAATTTATACAAAATAAGACACGTAAACAGGTTGAATAAACTCACAAGTCACAATGCATATAAGCCTATAAGGTGAAAAATAAATTGCACTTTGGTCTCTTCTGACGTCCAACATTGGACTGGACATCCCTCTGGCCTCCCCCACTTGTAATCAAACTCAAAGTGCTATCTTTTTTTCTTTGACAAACTCAAAGTTCTACCTTAATATTGGTGATTGAGCCTATGTTCAATCATTATGCTCATCTGACAAGCTAGATATATGCATTAAAACCCATGGGCAGACATTGGAAATGGTATCTACAAAAAGGTTATTCGGAGAAAATGTACGGATGCATACCATGAAGTGATTAAATGTAACAGCATTCTGGGCGAACTCCAATAAGAAAATCAAAAACATTGCCTAACAAAAATGAATTGAGGATAAGGAAAAACAGACCTTATAGTTCCTGGCAATCCAAACACGCTGAGCAAACGGGCACTGGTAATAGGTATACAACCTTCAAGAAAGTACCCACTTTAGATCACGACGTGATCACACAAAACTAATTTGAGTCTAGACTAGGCCAGAAAAAAAGAAAGATATCGCAACAGCAAATAAACTTTGTTCTGTGAAATCTGTGTACTCACATCACATCAAACCAAACTTTATTATGCCCATAAAGTGGGATTGCCTATATGAATTCGTATATATCCAAATCAAAGAGAGAGGGAGGGAGGGTATACCGAGTAGTTCCATCAAAGAGGGGAGGCGGTTCAGAAGTAGAATCCAAATATGGGGGAAGAACTTCTTTCACGTACCTGAAACATTAAAGAAAACCCATCAAAATCATCACACCAAACAACAGTGACAATTAGTCATCACATATCAATAGCATCATCAATATTAAGAACAATGCACCGGACTGGCTTTGAGCTAAAGCCCATAAAGCTACTACTTTAGACCCTCAAATTTGGACTAATTTTGGCGACTATAATTTTTATGGACACTTTTTTATTATGGACACTTTTTAAATTGAGGCCTGTGTAAAAAGTATTTCTTATCATACACAAAAAGTTAACCAGCCTAAAAAATTGAAGGGCCCAATTTAAAATAAGGCCATAGTGGAAAGGCAACAACATGAAATAATTCGATGCCCATTTTGTGAAGATATTAAATCTTCAAAGATTGAAAGGCCTTTGCTGATTCACTGCTCTTCTTGGACTTTAACGAGAAAAAACTCTAACATGGTGTGATTATTCAGTGTGTCTGGGGCACCACCCAAGTCCCTTTTCCACCCCTTGGCAGCAGTCCAAGGGCACTGAATAATTTCCCCTAACAGGGAGTGATAAGAAAGGGGAAGTAACCAATTAGTAATTTTATACTTTCTTCTCCATTTCCTATCAAAATAGCCAACCCAAAGAGTGATTTGGCAAGAAACTCTAATCCTTTCTTTTCTTCTCTTACCAAATAGTACCTCAATCAAAGGGGCTATAAAACTCTCTAAACTTGAGGATCTAACTGAACTAAACGGCGAAAATAGCGCCTCAGGTCGCAGACTCGCAAAGATTCATAGCAATCTCTTCTCTCTCTTTTTGGTAACTAAAGATTCATTATTTCGGTATAGGTAACTTGGTTTTTTATTTCTTGTTGTAACTACGCAAAGTATATTGAGATTTCACAGCCCCATCTGAAAATTTTGCCTCAGGCCCATAATGCACCCAAAAAAAAAACACTACTAACACAAAAATCACGGAGTATGAACATGTATATAAGACCAGCCGACCAGAGCTTCCAGCTCAGTTGGTCGTGTACCAGTACTTAGGCGTTGGGAGTTTCTGGGTAGTTGGTCGTGTACCCGGACTCAGGTGCTGGGAGTTTCTGGGTTCAAGCTGATACAACAGCATCGATATGACTTTGTAGTAATCAAACTTTAACTTACATTCTAACATAAACCCCAAAAGGTTTAGCCAATCGATCTTGGCTTGGACTTGGGTGTTTGCTCCACTAAGGTCTCCAGATTCAATTCCTTGTCAACAACTCTTAGGCCCCTCACCCCAGGGGCAGGGCAGGTAGGGCGGGGCCTAACCCAGGGGCAGGGAGGGCTGTAGGGATTAGTCCAAGATATGCAAACCCGAGACAACTCGCATTACCCAAAAAAGAAAAAGAAAGAAAACAAAATCGGGGAGCATGCAGACGTATATACAGATGAATCTAACCACACATAAGTACGTAGAATCAGAGAATAGTGCAAAGAGCTTACGGAGTAGCCATGATCGGTTGTTTGTGCGATTTCGATTTCGAATTCTGACTTCGATTGGAGTGCTGTTCTTTGGGTTGCGGTAAGCGTTTAAGGTCTAAATCCGCGAGAATTTATAGAGGAGGTGAGATTACTGAGATGAAGTCGCCACGCAAGTAGTGACGGGGAATGACCGATACATGATTATGGCTCTACGTAAGCAGTGACGGAGGGTCCAATTCTCCAAGAATTTTGCCTTGTTCTACGCAAGTAGTGACGGGGAATGACCGATACGATCAAGTACTCGAGATATTTTTTAGTCCCAAACGGGTATATCTTATGTGATATATGTGATATCTGCTCGGCGCATTCGAGCCGTTCGATACATTTTTGGACGATTCGGATTGAAATCCTCTCTCTACTCTCATCCCAACACTTTCTCTCTCCTTTTTCTCTCTCCAAATTGAAACCGTTCAAACACGGAATAGACTGCTCGGATGCACGAGCGGGTACCACAGATACCACGTGGTACCCGCTCGGCACTAAAAAATTTATCTAAGTGCTCCCCCCTCCCAAATTGTTTGTGCAAAACGAGAACTCAAAAATAATGCATTTCATTCAAGAAAAAATTAAAACTTTTTTCATAAATTAAAAAAACTCATCAATATCTAATAAATTGTTTGAAAATTTTAAATTTTTCTTGTAAAATTTTATTATTTTTACGTCTTTGTTTTACATACCGGAGAAACATTATGGGTTACGGGAGTAGATTGGATCAAGCAATTATACGTATCGGATTGAGCTGATTTTTTCACGCAACCACTCAGAATTTTATTTCAAAATTATTGAGTGACTCGGATGATTATCCGTGCGGTATTAGAAGTGGGCCATGCACGCTGATCTGTGCTTTGTTAGTGCACAACCCGTAGGTGCCTTCAGCATTTTCGAGTTTAAATCTATTATGAAAGCAAAAATTAGGTTGTTCAAACATGGATAAATGTCACTGTCCAGTTGGGTCCTCCGCAAGAAATTCAGTGTGGACTAACCTACTAATTCTCCGATAATTTCCGGTGATGCATGTTTTGTTTTTTTCATCACCGAAGAGGATCAAGATTCATTAACACGAATCTTATGGTCTAAAAATTAACTCGGATCATTTACTTTGTTGAAAAGGGGAGCGTCCTCCAAATAGGCCCCATTCCGAACCAAAAACATGATTCGGACCATTTACTTCATAGACCCCGTAGATAAATTAAGAATTTGGGATCGACATTTTAAACTAGGTTTATGTAATTGATTAGTATATTTTTAAAAGGTTAGATAAATAGTTCTTGAAATGGATAGACTTTAACTTTATTTTCAAAATGGTTTATAACCTCACATATCATAGAATGTCTCAGCCAATATAGTTGAATTGAACAATTCCTTAAAATCTAAACCTTGAGATTAACATTTAAAATCAAAATTTTATTCTACAAAGGTCAACAATTTTTTATAAAATTGATTACTACTACTTACTTGACACAAAAAGTCTGATGGTACAGATTTTAAATCTGTACCAGTGGGTACAAATCCATTTTTGGGTAGAAAAAAAATGATCCGAGCTACTTATTTTGTTTAAAATATTTTGCTTATGGTCCTTGCAAAAAATAAGATCAATCCGGTATCGGTAAAAGCGTTTACGAAACATCCAAACTCTGCTCTAGAATTCAGGCTTGAATTTTGGGACAAAGTTGAGCGTTTTGTAGATACCTTAACTAATATCGGATTGAGCTTATTTTTCGTAGGAGCCGTAAACAAAATCTTTTAAACAAAACGAACGGTTACGATCATTTTTTTTAGACTCAAAACGGGACAAAAAAGAGGTTTGTACACATTGGTAACCAGTAGCACCGTTGTACTTGACATGGGTAGTCGTACAAGCTCTTTCGACCAAAAAGGTAAACAATTAAGGATAAGGAAATTAGGCCCCGTTTCGGAAAGAGAAATAAGTACTTATTTTTTAAGAGGGTATTTTCAAGCTCAAAAATTATGTATTTACGTAAATAATTTTCCTATCAATATGAATCTTGTTTGACAGATCTCATTGAGAACTTTTATACGGTGCAAAAAAAATTAAAATTTATTTTTTATTTACATTTATTTTTAAGTTCGAAAATGTAAAATAAATACTTATTTTTTAATAAGGTGTTCTGGGACCTTACTACTCCACTACAATTGAAAAAAAAATAAAAAATCAGTTGGCCTTGGTTTGAGGTTCATTGCATCTGGACGATTTTCGAGTTCAACATTTTCTTCTTCTAATTGATGTCCAGTCAGTCATCGACAAAAAAAAATTAGGGAAAATCAATTAGCTTTTGAGTACCATCACGCAATGACGTAGGACCATTCTCTACCGGATTTGGAAATCTTGTGATGCACAGCTGGTCAATCCGGCCGTTTATTTCGGCGCAGATGTCTCAAATTTAATCCGAGCTTTCAATGATTTGGATTGTTCATTTTAATTTGAGCCGTTCGTTGCCGAAAAAGGCGGCTGGATTGGGCGCACTACAACCCTATAGTGTAGCCCCCCCTACAGGATCCCCGGCAGAATGCGCGATGGGAAAAGAAAAAAAACCATTAAGTACTACCACAAGTACAGAATTATCTATCACAAATTTAATAGACATATAATTGATTTTAGCACTTTCTAAATTTATAACCACACTTTCAAAGGGGACTACGATTATCAATTTGAAGAGTGTTAAAATCACTCACTCCCCTATAAATATTGCAGATTGCCATCCTCCAAGTCACATTTTTTGGAAGGAAAACAAGATCACGTTCATTTCCATGGAACATCCAGATTATCGATCGAGTCAAATTCTTAACCTTAGTTTTTTGGAATTAAAAGAGGAAAAGACCATTTGATGTAACTAACTTTTACATTGAAAACCCTTCTTATGAAATACAAAAAAATATGCACAGCAATCAAATCAGTTTTTTTTGCTATTTGTTTGACAACGATACAAGTAACTGTTTAGGATAAAAATGTAAAAATTCCTCTAATTTAACCACCAGAAACCCACGTTCCCCTGGATTTTCAGTTTTTGGATTTTCAGTTTACAAAGAACACCACCTGCCACATCCTCTTGAAACACGTTCCTTGTTCCCTCTCTTTTCTTCAGTTTTGTAAATTAATGGCGAAATCGTTTTGAAGGAAGGCAACTTGGGTAAAAGAGACAATTCGTATTTCATGGATCTTGACAAACAAAATCAAATCAGGGTAAACGAAATTGTATTTGGAAAAGTACTCTCTTTGATCTATGGTACGTTATCCATATCTTCATTTTTTTTTTAGTCGATCGTACAATTTTAATCTTAGGCATAATTTGGAGTTCATTATTTTCCTTTCATCTTCATCTTTATGCAAATTTTCTCAATCACTTTGCTAATTTGCTTTATAGTACTTGAGACTTGACTTGCACCTGCATAGTTGTAAAATTGAGAGGCACAAAATGTCATTCTGAAATTTGAATAAGGATTTGAATCTCCATTGATTGGAGCAATTTTTTTTAATGCAATTCACTTTGATATAAGTTGGAGTAAAGAAATAGAGTGGATTTCGAGGTGGATCAAAATTTTGGGACACGGATGTGTAAAAACATAACTCTGACAACCACAACCTTGAACATGTCTACATTCAGCTTGCGACCAAAAAATGGACAGTGAGCAGCTAGCTATCTTGAGCTCTAGCTCTCTGTCATGTACCATTCATTGTTAGTTTTTTCCTATTAGTACGTGTGGCCCACTAGTCTCACCATTTTGTGCATGTGGGACTCCACTATCAGATAAGCCAATGAAGTGATATGGTTCATTACGATAACTAATTAGAATTATAGATGAAGGAAAACTCTTGATAATAAAAAAGACCTTGATGGACTAGGTATCTTTTAATAATTATCCCTAAGGCTCTCTTCTCTCCTCTATAAAAGGATTAAAGTACTGGGGTATTCTAAAAAAGTAGAGACTGAGAGAAGAGAAGAAAGTGAGCCAAGAATTAAGGTGTTTCTAATTAAGGGGTTTGTTCTCTCTGATCACGATGGCCAACAAAGGTATGCTATTTATTGTTCTTGAGATGTGTTGAATTCAAGATCTTGTTATATCTGTTTTCCGCATAATAGTTTCAATACAGATATAGATTTACAGTTGATATCAGAGCATGATTTTCTGAATCAATGCATCTTGGAATTAATTACGTAAAACATATTGCCATGTTAAATTTATTATTGGCTGACGAATGACCCAAATTGCGTTAATGCATATATTCATGATTTCACATGTTACCTAATGCTTTGTAGTCAGAACATGATTAGGATGACCTCGATTTATGTGATTATTGAAACTCGAATGTCGGTTTTGTAAGAATCATGAGTAACCTCTATATATTTCTCGATTCTGTATGGAACCTTGTGATTTTTTGATTCGTTTTGTTAAGTTCACAAGCAACCATGCACTGTAATTGGTTTTGGTAGAGGGAGCATATTAATTTTACTCCTTTGAGATAGAAAAGAATAGTTTTCATCTCATTTTGCCGTCATGGTTTACGGGCTAACAATGGAATATAATAGCATAATTCATTCCCTTGTTTTGTTAATTACCTACGCTATGTTTGGTAACACTGCCACTTTTTTGTTTCCTGTTTTTTATTTGCTAAAATCAGTTTTTACTTTTCCTAAAAAAAAGTGAAAACAGAAAACATGTTTGTGTTAACCTGTTTTTAAAAAAAAAATCAATTTCTGAAACTAGTTTTTACTTTTTCTAAAATGGTTTTTCTTGCAATTTCTCCACTAGTTCTCAGACTATACAAGAGAGAGAGAGAGAGAGAGAATCATCCAAGCCTTTGCAATCATGTTAGAAACAAATTCCATACTTGATATTCTGAAAGAAAGGGCCGGGTGGATAGACCAGACATAGCCAGCTTAGAGAGGAAACCGAAGAAGTCGTTGCTTTTGGCCCCCGATTTTTTAGCCCGAAGAGGGCTCCAAAAAATACAATTTTTTAGTTTTAAATAATAAGAAGTTTCAATTGCCTTGCTTTGAGTAACATCTTTTTGGTCATGTGGCAGCTTAGGCTCTTTGAATGCTTTAAAAACTGGGTTCGAATCTTCACCCCTTAGTTTTCCTCAACATTTCGTAAAATTTTGTTCAAAGATGAGGAGATAAATGGCCCCCCTATTGCAACTTTCGCTTCGAGCCTAAATATCTTTGAGCCGGCACTGAGTCCAGGTGATTGGGTTCTTCTTTCCTAGGCCGAAGTTATAGTATCAACTTTCATAAAATGATGGCTTCATAAGCCCAACGTATCCCTTCCGGCCTCCTCTCATCTCTAAGTTAAGAGAGTATATATATATATATATAGATGAAATACATGTGAAATTTTCTAATTCCAAAGTCGGTCCTTTATTGACTATGAGAGAGAGAGAGAGAGAGTATCTTCAATGGCCTGGGTTTGAGAGAGAGAGGAAGAGGAAATGAAAAAAGACCTCCAAGGAATTGTAGCGGAATAGCCTGTTTTTTGTTTCTGAAAATAGTGAAAGTTGAGTTTTGTTACTTCCTTAAATTATGAAAATAGTGAAAGTGATTTCCAGAATTTGAAAGTGGAAGTAGTGCACCAAACAAACTTTCAAAGTTAACTTTTGAAAATTCTGAAAATGAAAACAGAAAACAGAAAACAGAAAATAGAATGGCTACCAAACATGACCCTAGTGTTTCGGCCAATTTTGGTAAATCTCGTTAAACTTATGTTTCGAGAATTTCTACTGCCATGGGTTAATTTTGGTAGATGGACTGTATTGATTTAAATTTTATTTAATTATATATGTTCACCTTCCTGTACATGTTACTAGTACCATGTGCATGTTGGGTGGTAGGATAAACCTTGTTTGATATCAGATTATGGTGCA
>CM036318.1:44315351-44544666 GCA_020567845.1 Rhododendron henanense subsp. lingbaoense
TAGATAGACCAGGCATAGCCGGCTTAGAGAGGAAGCTGAAGAAGCCGTTGCTTCTGGCCCCCAATTTTTTAGCCCGAGGAGGGCTCCAAAAAATACAGTTTTTTAGTTTTAAATAATAAGTTTCAATTGCCTTGCTTTGAGTAACATCTTTATGGTCATATGGCAGCTTAGCCTCTTTGGATGCTTTAAAAACTGGGTTCGAATCTCCACCCCTTAGTTTTCCTCAACATTTTGCAAAATTTTGTTCAAAGATGAGGAGATAAATGGCCCCACTATTACGACCTTTCGCTTTGGAACCAAATATCTTTGAGCAGACACTGAGTTCAGGTGATTGGGTTCTTCTTTCCTAGGCCAAAGTTATAGTATCAACTTTCATAAAATGAAGGCTTCATAAGCCCAACGTATTCTTTCCGCCTCCTCTCATCTCTAAGTTAAGTGAGTATATATGTAGATGAAATATATATGAAATTTTCTAATTCCAAAGTCGGTCCTTTATTGACTATAAGGTTTTTCTCCTTCGATAAGTATCATTTATTGACTATAAGGTAGAGAGAGAGAAAGAGAGTATCTTCAATGGCCATTGCTTGAGAGAGAGAGGAAGAGGAAATGAAAAAAGACCTCCCAAGGAATTGTAGTGGAGCAACTTGTTTTTTGTTTCTGAAAATAGTGAAAGTTGAGTTTTGTTACTTCCTCAAATTATGAAAATAGTGAAAGTGATTTCTAGAATTTGAAAGTGGAAGTAGTACACCAAACAAACTTTCAAAGTTAACTTTTGAAAATTCTGAAAATGAAAACAGAAAACAGAAAATAGAATGGCTACCAAACATGACCTTAATATTCTCGGCCGATTTCAGAGATCAACTCAGTCATATGTTATAAACTGACTATGAAACATGCAATATGTAAACATAAATATAAGCCAGTAACGTCCAACGATTCGTGTCATTAATTAATCAATAAAATTAAGTAACATGGCCGTACGTTCTACTTCATTAATTCCAAGATGTATTGATTCAGAAAACCATGCTCTGATACCAACTGTAAATCGATATCTGTATTAAAATTATTATGCGGAAAACAGATATAACAGGATCTTGAATTCAACACATCTCAAGAACAATAAATAGCGTACCTTGGTTGGCCATCATGATTAAAGAGAACAAACCCCTTAGATAGAAACACCTTAATTCTTGGCTCACCTTCTTCTCTCTGTCTCTACTTTTCTAGAATGCCCCAGTACTATAATTGATGGAAAGACCGTAGGAATAAGGGGTGGGTATTCTACCTTTTATAGAGGAGAGAAGAGGGCCTTAGAGATAATTATTAAAAGACACCTAGTCCATCAAGGTCTCTTTTATTATCAAGAGTTCTCCTTCATCTATCATTCTAATTAGTTATCGTAATGAACCATATTACTTCATTGGCTTATCTAATAGTAGAGTCCCACATGCACAAAACGTGGAGGCTAGTGGGCCACACTAATAGGAAAAACTAACAATTAATGTATCATGAATGCTATGGACTGTGACTCGATAGTCTCGATTGTTATCATTACGTGTAATGCTGCGTGAATTTAGAATTGGACAGTAGGGTATGCTGGGGGTATTCGTGGTAGAATTTAAATTGAAAAGGCGTTAATAGAGCAAGTGTCTCCAAGTGATCGGAGATTGTGCGCTGTATGCGAGATTTTTGGGAGGATTGTGTTGTATGTGTATTCAGTGGCGGACCCAGAATTTACGCCAGTGGCGTAGCCAGGAATATACATCACTGGGGGCATTATAAAAACAAAATTTCTGATGATAGCCAACTCCCGACGACATCCCACCGACCAATGACTTGATGATTGTTGGTGATGCGGCGTGATTTTTGTGTTGGTTGTTAAATCATGTTACAAAGGAGAGTTTTCAAGTTTTGGAGTACTATTTTGTTTACCCATATACCTAAACACTAGGTGAACATGTGCGTATTACTCACTGTCCATATTGGATGAAAATTACTCACTCTTCAATAAATTCACCGAATCTTTACTTTGATATGATTTGCAGACATTGATTTTGTGGAGCTTATTTGTGTAACAATTCAAACAAGTCATTTGAATTTTAACAAGTATTTAATCTAATAACATGTGCCTTGCTTTAAATATTGGGTAAACTCAAACTACCAATTTAAAAAAAAAAAAAAAAAAGGGGTGCAGTGGGGGCAGGTGCCCCCAGTGGCCATAGAGTGGCTCCGCCACTGATTTACGCAAGGTTGGGGCACAAACCTTTAAGAAAAAAATAAAATAAATCACGATTATGTGGAACAAAATAAAAACATCCCTCATTGAGTTGAAAAAACAAGTAAGTAAATAAAGACCAATTTTCTCAAACAATCAATAGATACATCAACGACTCTAATCTGTCTGCAAAAAGAATTAATAGAAAGTCGAAACAACAATTAAGATTGACGATATGTTCCGATATTGGTGTAGTTTCTAGATTAACATTTTTTTAATTAAAGTTCTAAACTAACATTAAAACCTTCAAATTTCAAATTTCAAGTTGCAAAGCTCAATTTGAATAGAAATTATTGGGTGGCTCAGAGGCACTGGATAATTTTTCCTTATGGAGGTGTGTGTAGGGAGAGAGAAGGGGGAAAAAAGTAAATGTCAAGTCCAATCAAATCCCTTTTATGCGTGTGTATGAAGAGAGGGAGAGAGAGAGAGAGGAGCTGGTGTGTCTCGGTTAGGGGTGGCAAATTGAACCCAGACCCATTAAGAAACCCAAACCTATCTATTAAAAAATAGACTCAACCCAACCCATTTATTAGCTGGGTCAGAATGGGTCCAACCCATCTAACCCATTTATTAATTGGGCTTAATTGGATTTTAATTGGGTCAACTTAAATGACCCAATAAGTCATGAGTAAGACCAAAAAAAAAAAAACCATCATCCACTCCTGATTCTCCTCTTCTCTCGACCTCTCTCGCCTCTCTGTCTCTCTTCATGTACTTTCTCTCTCTCTCTCTCTCTCTCTCTCTCCTCCTATTTTTTTCTCTAGAGAGAGAGCAACTGTTTCAACAATCTCTCTCACTAGATTTGCACATCCAACAGTGTTAAGATCCGGATTAAAAAAAAAAAAAACAGTGTTAAGATCGTGGCCTCTGTTTTCTTCGAGCGACTTCCTGTCATTGTTCCCAAAATAATAGTAAAGTTTAGTTCGTGAAAAAATTAATTCAAATCCTCCATAGTATCAATTGATTTTTTAGGACAAATGATGGAAAATTAGTTCGACAAGTGGTATTTTGGTTACACAATGCTACTTTTTGCTACCGCTCTAAAAGTGTACGTGCAGGAATTGAGCGGGAAAGTTCAATCGAAATTGAATTATAAATTCAAAGGTCCGACTCAAATTCACCTCTTACATATACTACATTATGAGTTTCGATCAAAATTTTATACTTTTCTTATTCCTCTCGACTAGACGAATCAATAAGTCCCAAAAGTTTGACGCAAAACTAACAAATACAAAAAAAAAATTGAATAAATACAAAAAATAAGTTACTATTTCACTTATCAATTTTAGTATATAGTAGTATGTAATTGGGTTAATGGGCGGGTCGGGTTTGTTTTAAAATAAATGGGTCGGGCTGGGTATGGGTAACTAGACTCATAATTAATGAGTCTAAATGGGTCATTGACCCATTAAAGACTCAACCCACTTACAACTTACCCATTTTGACCCAAACCCGCCCATTTGCCACCCCTAGTCTCGGTGCAGCAGAATGACAGATTACCTGAAATAGGTTTTACATGGAGAGTAAAACACATAACAGCTGGGAAAAACACCACAACTGGGAAATGGTGGGTGGGGACACGTGACCCCACGTGCCTCACCTTAGGTCCGCCCTTGTGTGTATCCCCGTGCGTTGATACAAATTTCCAAGGAGTGTTGCTATATGTGCATCCCGAGGAGTGTTGTTATATGTGCATCCTCATGGCTGTATGTGCATCCGAAGGAATTGTGTTGTATGTGAAATATCCTAAGGGGAGAGAATGAGTTGATACAAGAGATGGTAGATGAGATGGTACACGAGAACAAGATGATTCGGTTTTGAGATTGAGGTTCTGGTTATGACAGTCATGATTAACTTCAGTGGGACCTTTACCTCTTGCCATGAAAATAAGTGAATTTGCTAGGTAAATATCTTAGATGCACTCATTTAGGACCCCATTACTGGACAACAAGAGAGAATTTAATCATGGGACAGTCATAGTTGGAAATATTGGGAGGAAAAGATTCTTGAAGGAGGAGAATTGTATAAACTGTTTAAAGACAAGAAAAATTAATAAAGGCTACTTGTTACTGCAATTTTATTAAAAATTTAAAGACAAGAAAAATTCATAAAAAGCTACTTGTTACTGCAATTTTATTAAATTCTCATTTGTGTCTCCATGGACATTCATTGCTTTCTGTGTTGGTTTTATTGCTTTTGGAATCGGCGTTATACAATTCATCCTCAACTGACACATTATGTGGGATTATCGATTCTTCAGTAATGTTCATATAAAATGTGTGATTTTTGTGTTAGATCTAATTATGCGGTGGTTGTTCTTAATTTTGTGCGAAAGTACAATTATCTAAACTTTCCATTAATATGTTATATCTTAAAAGTTCGATCAACCTTTTAAGTAGTCATCATTGTTGGTGAATGGTAAGCTTGAGTGTAAAACTGTGAGTTTCCTCGTGTTATATCTAGCGCATGCCCGTGCCTGAATGCATGACTCGAACATATTGGTATTTAATTTTGTCTTGAGTGTTTTAGCAATGCGTGAGCACAAAATGAAATGAAAATTTTTATTTTCGGGCCAAGACCAATCAATTTGTAATCAGATGCTTTTGAACAAAGCAACAAAAAGGTCAATAAACAAACACCAAACCACACTTTTCTAGCTTGAAGTGACAAATAAATCCCCGAGGAACAATCTTGCTAAGTTAACTACTTTACATAGCCGCAATGATACAATAAAGAGGAAAGTCCACTTTCACCCCCTGTGGTTATCGCCGTGTGCGGATATCCCCCTCATGGTTCAAAACTAACCACATAACCTACCTGTGATTTTGAAAATGTGCGGATAGACCCCCTGCCGTCACTGTGGCCGTTTTGTCAAACAGGTGGTGAGCACTCCTTTGTTGCTATTTCATTCAAGTTATAAATAGGAAGTGAATTTCTTCCCTGCTTTCATCTTTTGCTCCTCTATATTTCCTTTATAAATTACTGAATTTATCTTGTGTCTCTATTCCAAGGTGCGAGAGAGAAAAATTGGAAAAATCGGATTTTGCTTTTTGCGTGTTATACGAGGTAAACGGTTCGGATCATAGTTTTAGACCTGAGATGTGGACGCGCAAAAATGGGAGTACGGAGGGCTATGGTTTCAAGAGGAATTGATCCCGATTGGAAGTGTAGTTTGATCCCGATAAGTTTTCAACCAAAATAAATATATATTCTTGTTGTATGTATAGTTTGTTGTTTTTTTGGTGAACCAGACATTTCATAACAAACTAATCAAAGACAGGGGTGGTTGATCCCTTCAGCATCATCACTTAATTGACTAATTAAGATACTAGATCGAGTCGATAATACGATAAACTGAAAGGAAACAAGATTAAATGCATTTTTAGCTAAAAATATCCGCGCTTATCTATTCGCTTCCCGCCACACTTGATTGATTATCCGAGCATTGCATTGTGCCATCAGAGTCCTGCAAATCACGGATTAGAACGCTCAAATCATGGCAATGATCTTGATTGCTATTAATCAGTTCAATATTGTATCCCGCATCCACTTCCACTTCCAAATCAGTACTTCTGAGTAGAGATCCACAGCCAATTTAAGCACATCCCTAAGAGCCCACATTTCTGCTCCGAAAACTAGTTCTGGATCCTATATTCTTTTGGGATCCCTTGACCCAGTTTCCTTCTGAGTCCCGGCGCAAAATTCCTCCGGTAGTAATTAGCCCTTCTCTGCTGCAAGCTCCATCCACATTTAATTTCAATTTGCCTCCCGGCGGGTGGGGGAGGTCATCCGATGAGAATTGAATGCCTGAATCATGTTGCTTTTGTATTCTAGATTTCAATACTATATTTTCTGTTTAGGCTAGGTTAATATTTATGTTTCCTTGTTATTCATGTTTTCATGTTGGTTAGTTTCTTAGTCACCAAGTCCTGTCGCCTAAATAAAGGCATGTTAAAGTTATGGTTTCTAACAAAAAAACAACTCTCTCAGAGCCTGGGGGCACTCTCTGAATTCATCAGCCAAGTGGGAATTTGTCCCAGGATATTGTCTTTCTCACATTGAGAGAAAAGCAAGAGAAGCTAAAAGTTCACGTGAATCAATTAGAGAAGTTTGCTGGAGAATCCGATTTGGAGCCTAATTTCTGGTTCTTGCCCTTTCGGGTTGCATGCTATTGTAAGTTGCTCGCACCCATATCTAAGTTGGCGGATCTTCTTCATTTCATTGTTATTCAAATGGAGGCCTTAGTAGAAAGAATCACAGAGATTTGGAGTTGCTTGGCGAGAGCTCCAAGAACAGCTCAACAGTGACCTCTGTCTTTTCAAGAAAGATGTGAATTCTTCTCTACACTTCCTTGAAAAGATAACTTTGATCAAGTCCCTTTCGATCCATGTTTAAAAGAGAAGAGGTGGAGGTATATCATCAAATGCAGGTGTGTACATTGTTGACATTGAGGAGATTGGAAGTTCCTTCCTCTACCACTCGAACAAAGTGACTGAAAAGTTCTGGGCTAATAAGGTAGAGAAGTAAGAGCTAAATGGCTCTTTGCCAAAGCGCCGTAAGATTTTGCATCAGGGTCTCTTATTCTAAATAAGCCACTTGGCTTATTTTTGTTCTCATTTAAATTTTTTTCGCATTTGTTAGTTTTTTGTCAATTTTTTTGGGGATTATTGCTTCATCATGACAAGAGGAATCTAAAAAGTAAAAAATTACGATCGAAATCTAATTTTTTTGAATAAAGACAAAAATAAGCCAATAAGTCAATTTTTTCGTCTTTATTAAAAAAAATGGATTTCGATCGTAGTTTTTTACTTTTTAGATTTCTCTGGTCATGAAGAAGCAATAATCTCCAAAAAATTGACCAAAAATTAACAAATACGAAAAAAATTTGAATAACAAAAAAAGAAAAAGAAGCCAAGTAACTTATTTAGAAGAACAAATGAGGGAAACAAAAGAGGTTGAGAAAGGAATAAAAGAATGAGATAGTAATATTCTACACGGCCCCTCCGTTTATCCCATGTTGAACGGACCCTCACTAAAGAAACGACACCTCACCCAAACAGAAATTCCTCTCACTCTCACACATGCAACCTCCCTCATGTGATCACAGCTCCCTCTCCTTCTACCTTGTCCTTCGTCCAGCAGCAACCATTGTCCATCGAGCCCCATACGGCCTTACCCAACCGGAATTTCTGGCGACACACATGTACCTTCCCTTCCCGTTTCTTCCGAAGCATCACGTTCCAAACTGAACCAAAACTGTTATCCGCTCGGCTTCTAATTACTGGAAAATTAAAACAGAAACGCAACAAAATTAGTAAAGGAATGCGAAACGTACTTAGCCAATTTCAGGCGTCCGGAAATTGGCAATGGATGGATTAATCGAGGCGAGTAAAACTCTGTCCTTAAAGCAAATTTGTCCTCCACTACGGTGCTAATGGAAACCGCGGACGTCTGCCTCCCAGGACTACCCGATTTTCACCAACCGGAAGCAGCACTGCAATCTGGTTGATAGGCGAACCGAAACAGTATCGAACTCTCAGAACGGATGCGCGAACAATGTAGAATGTATGCAGGTTTTCTTTTTTTTTCCGTGATTAATGAAGCAGAAACGGGTCGGTTAAATAGCCATCAAGACACCCGTTCGGAAAAGGCAGGCGACTGTTCGGAATGGAACGGTACGGGGCGTGACTGTTCGGAACAGAACGGTACCGGTTGGACGGAACCTGTTCGTCGAACAGATGCAAGGAAAGAAACGGGCAACGGTAACAGAAGCGCGGGTCGGCTCAGACCCAGCCCAGTTCGAACGGATAGGCTGCAAAAAGATTATATCGCATTGGGCCAAGCCCAAGCCCAATCTTTTGATCAGCCCGGCCCGGCTCGGCGCGCGCGTCTTTTGATTGGCCCGGCCCGGTTCGGCGCGCGTGTGTGTTTTATAAGAGCAAAGCATGCATTGTCTATGCCCTCTCCCCTTACAAAACTTCTATGACCCAAAGGGCCAACCCTTTGAGCTTCACTTGGGTTACTTATTCCCAATGATCTTTCCTCCTCCCACCAATGTGGGACTAGCCAATTCCCTTCCTCCAACCACCATGTGAGGGGCAACTTTCCATGGCAATTTCTTATTCACCATAACTTGATTTTCTCCACTTATGTGTTCTATCTTAATCTCCTAATCAAGACGAACAAAACGGTATGTGGGTCGGTCCACGTGGACGCGTGGGACCCACTCAATAAATAGCTCAAAGTTGAGCAAAATCAAGATTTTTCCAACAATCCCCCACATGAATGAAATTGGCAGGATAAACAATGCAATGCAAATGCAAAATTCCTGAGAGTTACAATAGGAAATCTTCTGCATAGGGCTAGGTAGCTTCTGGCTTTGAACCTATCCTTGTGAGTAACTATCGGACTTACTAGCTAACCAGTGAACATGATGTCTTGAACTGTTCAGCCATTTGTGTAAGCCGAGTCAATAGTCAACACCCAGAATCTTTCCAAACACAATTTGGTTCTTACGGTTGTGCCCATTATGGCCCTGGAACACCCTGGTCTTCATGAATGTTTGTAGAGAATTCTGCCCGAGACATTCTCATAGAAGCGGCCCCTTCTACATTCACATAGGTGATTCTTAATACGAGTACCCTGCTGTACCCGACTCGGATACCCCACATGGATGTCCAAAGTTTAAGAACCATTAAAAACATTTGCCTAACCTTCATATACGCTGCAGGCATCACTGTTTCACCATAGAAAAGTTCCTAAGTCTCATACAACTCGGTTGTCCCGTTGAACCTAGATCTTGGGATCTCCAGTCAGCTAGGTTGGGTTGCCGTCATAGAGAACTTTTAATTTGTAGGCTTTAATCTCATTTCCCTCGATGAGCATTTGTTCTCTAGTCAAAACTCATGTTTAACGGATCCGTAAATAATTCTTTTGACGTTTCAATCTCAAGTAAGAACAAATGTTTAACGGCGAGTTATCTACAACATAAATATTGAGACAAACCGTAGTAGAAGGTCCTAAATGCCTGTCAACTACTAATGGCCATCACGTTTCAACTCTTGGCATACAATTGGACCATATGGAGCATTCTCTAAGAATGGCTTGTGGCCACTCCGCGTACTAGCATTTGCCTAACGCAATGGGTTGATCAGACTCCATTATAGACCTTGCTATGCACGTAGAGAATTTCAAAATTAATGTTGCACTCCCGTTATAATATTGAATCCACATTTCAAAAAATTGGATATACATATCACAATACTTTATCCTTCAAATATTTTAGGACATCTCCAATAGTGCAACATATATTTTAATTTTGTGGAAATTATAAATATTGCTCCCCCCACAATTCTGAAATTAAAGCAGAATTCATCAAATAATTTCCCAAGTAAATGACATGACTCAACCAATGTCTAAACTTACTCCGTAGGAAACAACCCCCACATTGAGTAACTCACCCATGCAATATATCGAACGAGTAACTCTTTACTCAAATTGAAAAGCTTTTAAGCTATTTGCTACATGCATACTATATATCCGTATCGATACAGGGATAGATTTTATGGCATAAGAAGATATATCTCTTAGGGTGTAGTTGTTCAAACAGTAACTGAATACTCAAGATATTAGAACGAAATATCTAATATCTTTCCAATGACTTAGCTCCATATCCACCATTTATATCAATTTAACAGGATCATAGTCCAGGCCAGTCATTACCAATAAAAGTAACAAATTGGTCACAACTACCTCGTAGTTGAACAAACTTTAAGATGCAGTTTTATGCTACTTTAAACTTTGTGCAAAAGGTTCATTGCCATCCCAAACTCCATACATCTTTCATATTTATGATCCGAATCCATGTAGAATTTAGGTAGACAATTAAAATAATTCAAAGGTCCACACGACCTTACCATCCCACAAATCAGAAAACTCAGGGATATAAATAAAAGATGTGTTTATTTCACAGATAAACCCGGAGAGGCCGGAACCTAAGTCAGTACATTAATGTGGAAAACAATACATTAAATATGTAGCTTCTACCTACATACACCACACACTTAGTCAGGCTGACAGGTTCAAAATCTCGTCAACCCCATCTGAGAGAGCCTCCAACTCCATCTCAGTCATATTTGCCTGTGCTGGTTCCTTATTCTGATTACCTCGCCGGCTTTGGCAATAAGCAGCCTTATGACCTTGCTTGTCACACACAAAGCATTTTCCAGCAAACCTAGGCTTTCCATCATACTTGGCCTTTTTAGCCACACCACCACGCGGACCGAGGTCAATACCTTTGCCCTTCCTTTTGTTGTTCTGCTTCCCCTTATAAGGCTTTCCACTTTGTTCAATCATGTTGGCCTTTGCCACATACGGATTCAGATCCTTCTTATCCATATTCAGAGTATCCTCCTCCATTCTCAAACGTACAACCAGATCCTCCATGTTCATGTCCTTACGCTTGTGCTTGAGTTGCTTCTTGTACGCCTTCCATGAAGGCGGCAATTTCCAAATGACGGCACCCACTTGGAAAGACTCACTCAACACCATTCCTTCAGTATGAATCTCATGAAGGAGAACCTGGAGTTCCTGAACTTGCCTCATCACTGATTTCGAATCAATCATCTTAAAGTCTAGGAACCTGCCAACAACAAACTTTTTCAGTCCGGCATCTTCTGATATGTACTTTTTCTCCAAGGTAAGCCAGAGTTCCTTGGCAGATTTCACCGAACAGTACACGTTGTAAAGCGCGTTGTCCAGTCCACTGAGAATGTAGTTTCTGCACAGATAGTCAGAGTTCTTCCAATCATCATAAGCTATACGGACTTGAGTGTCCGTCTCATTTTCAGCCACAGTAGGAGGATCCTCTGTCAGAAACCTTGCCAAACGGAGAGTCGTCAGGTAGAAAAGCATTTTCTGCTGCCACCTACGAAACTCTGTCCCATTGAACTTTTCCGGCTTCTCGGAATGATTCACAGGCAACAGTGCCGCCACCGGAGCAGCAGCAGCGGTGGAAGAGGAAGCAATGGAAGCCACTGAAGACCCATCTCCAGTTTTGGGAACATCAACAATCTTAGGGATTTCGGTAGTCATTTCTGTTAACATAAACAGAAGATCGACATCGACACAAAAATCAGTAACTGAACTTATGAAACAAAGAATCAGTAAACACAAATTAATTACCACAACATAGTAAGTGCCCAAATGAATTTTGCCTTAAACTAATAACCCAATAAAAATTAGGACCCTCTGATAAGGATATTAAAAAACCGAGAACAATCAACAAATTTTTCCGAAATCACAAGAAAATAATTGGTCTATACTAATGTAGCATAAATGACCAAATGAATGCTCCTCAGTTTATAAACCCACTACGAAATCTGTTTGCACTTCGCCCACCGAGAAAATTAATGCCGAAATCGAAATGAATTACCAACTACGCACTTACTGTTTAAAACTTGACGTGCTATCAATCAGTAGTATAAAACAATAATTAATAGAATGATTACGCCACAAATTTTTCTCCAGGCTTTACACCCACTGATGACCAAACCTAGATCACCAAAATTGGTACTAAACCATAAATGAAACTAGAAATCATTATTTCAATAGAGTAATGATACGATCGGCAAAGGAAAAATTCCGTTAACTAGATTAAGCGAGAACACTTGTCAAATGTGGACACACGTCCAGTGCGCACATGCATGCAAAATCCAAAAGGTTCGAAACAATTACACCGTTCAAAGGCTAATGTTACTGTTGTAACCGTTACACCCGTTTCTCATAGATTGGAAAAGTTGCGTCTCTTCAACTAGTTCCATAGTCAAAGAACACCTATAAAACCAAACAATCTGTCTATTAAGAATAATTCAAACAGTTGAGTGCTAAATCTGGTCAACGTCCTCCGCTGAGGTTTTTTTTTTTTTTTTTTCCAATTGTGACTATTAATACCCACATGATTGAAGCAATGCTAATCATGGAAATACAAGAAACTGCAACATGATAAAAAATACTTCCCACCGATTCACATACAGGTGTATGCTCTTAAAGGTATCAAAATATACACTCACATGTATATTTCTCAAAGGTTCTCTGGGAATTGGAGTATTAACAAACCAACCTGTAAGATACAGGAATGGCAACACATGGCAAAGCATGACTTCAAGCAAAACGGTGTGATCCCTGGCAAAGAGGTGTCATATTCTAAACTAATCAAACCTCAAAAAATATTGGAAAGAAAATCGTCTCCACTCCTTCTCCTAAACCGATTCCTCAAGAGGTGCCAAATATTCTTGTCGTTTCCGTTGCAAACGAAAATCGCATTAACAGAAGAATGTCAAAACCAAGGATCAAAACATACACAAAAAGTAAACGGCAAATCTGTCTTAAGAATGGCAATTGTTTAATACCCACTAATCACACAACTTCGAAACTGAAATTAATATAACTACACCGATTAAACTAATGATCTCAGTTTTGTAACCTTACTGGATTATCAAACGAACAAATGATTCACGTAACCAAAAATCCAGTAAGTTGGTACAACAAAAAATTTCCAGAACCAAAAACCGAATAGAAACCCGAATTCACTTTCTCCAGTAGATTAAACCCGTAACCAGAAAACTGAGAACACGAGACTTTGCTTTAAGATTGTTATCCGCTCGGCTTCTAATTACTGGAAAATTAAAACAGAAACGCAACAAAATTAGTAAAGGAATGCGAAACGTACTTAGCCAATTTCAGGCGTCCGGAAATTGGCAATGGATGGATTAATCGAGGCGAGTAAAACTCTGTCCTTAAAGCAAATTCGTCCTCCACTACGGTGCTAATGGAAACCGCGGACGTCTGCCTCCCAGGACTACCCGATTTTCACCAACCGGAAGCAGCACTGCAATCTGGTTGATAGGCGAACCGAAACAGTATCGAACTCTCAGAACGGATGCGCGAACAATGTAGAATGTATGCAGGTTTTCTTTTTTTTTCCGTGATTAATGAAGCAGAAACGGGTCGGTTAAATAGCCATCAAGACACCCGTTCGGAAAAGGCAGGCGACTGTTCGGAATGGAACGGTACGGGGCGTGACTGTTCGAACGGATAGGCTGCAAAAAGATTATATCGCATTGGGCCAAGCCCAAGCCCAATCTTTTGATCAGCCCGGCCCGGCCCGCGCGTCTTTTGATTGGCCCGGCCCGGTTCGGCGCGCGTGTGTGTTTTATAAGAGCAAAGCATGCATTGTCTATGCCCTCTCCCCTTACAAAACTTCTATGACCCAAAGGGCCAACCCTTTGAGCTTCACTTGGGTTACTTATTCCCAATGATCTTTCCTCCTCCCACCAATGTGGGACTAGCCAATTCCCTTCCTCCAACCACCATGTGAGGGGCAACTTTCCATGGCAATTTCTTATTCACCATAACTTGATTTTCTCCACTTATGTGTTCTATCTTAATCTCCTAATCAAGACGAACAAAACGGTATGTGGGTCGGTCCACGTGGACGCGTGGGACCCACTCAATAAATAGCTCAAAGTTGAGCAAAATCAAGATTTTTCCAACAAACTTGGTCCCTTCCCCTTACCCAACCGCCATCGATCTAGACCAATTGCCGAGATCCGTCGGCTATTGCCTCCCCTTTTCTCTCTTCTCAGTCGATTGCCCCTTCCTGATTAAAGACCCAGACAGGGATTCAATTACAAATTAACTTCAATATTTATAGCAGAATAATTCATCTGAGGTGGGGATTTATGAAATGCATTTCTCAACTTGGAACTCTCATTTTAATGGATGAATGATGGAGTTTCGTGGCAAAACAATTGCGTTCTTTTTTGATACTTCATAGCCCAGGGTGTATGCAATCTCAAACACACTGGACGTGCAATATACATGGAGAAATAGTAGATCCCAACTTACGGGTCAGTTCGTTGTTTACTGAGAATCCATGCAGGTAAAATCCCTTAATCGATCCCATATGTTCAGTGATCCCTAAAATTTCATGAAAATTAAGAGTTTCTTTTCCCAATTTATTGGCACGTGTTGACAAATAGTCGGAGAAGAATGAGCGTTGGAGAAGGGGAAGGGGATGAAAGATGGAGTGGGGTTTTCAGTGGAGGCGTTGGCTGTCGGCGGCGTTGCTCGGTGGTCACCGTTGACGAGAGGATGGAGGAGCGAGTAGTGTTGGGATTAAACCCGGAAGCACTCAAGAACCGAGATTCAAAACGCAACCACGATTGCAACTAATGGAAGTACGATGAAAAATAAAATAAAGAGAAACACACAAGAATTACGTGGTTCGGTAAAACATGCTTACTCCACAGAGAGAATCCCATTCTTTCACTATGAGAGAATTAGTACAAAAGAACACCCGAGTTTGAAAAAATCTAAATCCAACCCCTTATACACCCACTCTCATCAACAACCCATTCTCACACCAAGTACAAGACTTGACTTACACTTGCACACACTGTTTTTCTCTTACCTCTCTATATTACCGAAAAACACTTCTCATACCATTATATAATCAGTTAACCACCTACCAATTAACCCCTGCATTAATAACATTTTACATGTTCCCATCAAGGAATTAGTTGGAAGGTCACATGGCAGGGAGGAAATCAGCCAACACCAGCATCACTTTGGTTCTAGAGACAAAAAACCATGTGCAAGACTTTTAAGAGCATCCGCAATGGGTGTGTTATATTTGTGTATCAAAATGTTTGTTAAGGTATGTGTTAGGATAAAAAATGGGTTCCACAAGTGTGTGTTAACTTAGGAGTGTGTTAGTATATATGTGAGTACCTCAATGGGTTAGTTAAGAGTGTGTTAACTTTTTAAAATATATATAGAAAAACAATGAAAAAGGCAACAGTAAATTTAAAGTTTGAAAAAGGCAACATAAGTTTTTAGCCCTTTGATTTTTAAGTAATGCTACGATGACAACAAAAATTTACAACATCTTTACAACATTTGCCACGTCATCACTGAGATCCACAATTTCACCCAACATAAAATAAAAGGAAAACAAAGGAACACCAGATCTGAAAAACGAACGGAGAGTGAGGGAGAGAAAGAGAGAGGGAGGAGGAGCACCACCACTGGCGACTCCCACCACCGCTGGAGACCACCACCACCACCACCGGCTCCACCTCGATCATCTCATGGGTTTAATTCCATATTTTTTTTCTCCGGATTATCTTGGTTCCCATGGGTTTCTCTTTCTCTAAATCTATAGAAAGAGACAAGATGTATTGTTGTCTAATTTTCATCCCTCATATTCTAATTTTCATGTTGATTTTTACTGATCTATTTGGAGTCCGGTGACGAGATGTTGCTCCATTTGGTTTGGAAAATTGGTTAGATCAGAGAATGACACGGTTTGATTGTATTATTATGTTTTATGGTTGAAGTTTGAATTTATGGATATAGGGCCCACTTATTGTTTGTTAGCTTGGTTGCCAAACTTAATAACCATGCTAACACACTATTAGATTTAGCACACTCTAACATACTCTAACACACATGCATTGTGGCATAAAAAATACACTTTTGTTTGTTAAGTCTTAACACACACAATTAACACACTAGTTAACATACCCACTACGGATGCTCTAATTAATTTGGAATTTGAACCATCCCAACAAGTAGATGGAAAGGGAGCTAATCACACGAGGGAGGCTGCATGTGTGTGAGAGAGAGAGGAATTTCTGTTTGGGTGAGGTGTTGTCAATTTAGAGGGGGGGGGGGGGGGGGGGGGGGGGTTCGTTCAACAATGGTGAACGGAGGGGCCATGTGGAATATGATCTCTAAAAGAATTACAGTAGTTCGGTACTTCAGTGGGAGAATCCTTCAAATCGCATGAATTTCAATCATCTTGTTTGGTTCTTATCTCATCTCATTTTTTTCTCTACATATTTCTTAATACATTTTTTTTCTTTATCTCTCTCCCCTTATTACCACTCATTACATTAAAAATAATTTTAAAAAATAAGAACCAAACAAGATGAAATTGCCTGTAAAATCCATGCTTTGTTTCCCGAGCAAAGTTAGCATCATTGCCTCTTCATGGATTTGGGGAGCTACCATTCATATCGATCCGTCCTTCCTATCATCACCGATAGCCAACGGTCTACTTCTGATGTGATTGCATGAGGTAATTGTTGACAGTGAGTTGGGAGATGATTGATGAAGACTGAGAAAAGCTGATGATTTTTATTTTTATATGGAGAAATATGGTGAGAATAATGCACTTGTTCGTTTAGCACATTTGGATATTTTAGTTTTGTAGCAGTGGATGAAGAGAGAAATAAGATAATGATTGGAGAAAGATAAAGAGATAAATGAAATTAATAATTGAAGAAATATGATAATAATTAGAGAAAAATATAGGATAATGATTGAAAAACAAAATTAAAACAAAGTAAAATGCTAAATGAACAAGGCCAATACTTTCTTCACCAATCTATCTCTTGCGCTGCACTGATTGACAACACCTTCATTAAATCCAATGCTTCTCCATAGAAAATAAGGAAATTGATATTTACGCTCCACTTTTTATTAATAGCGTTCCATTTTTTTCAGTAACTTCACATTAAAATTAGAGCGTTATCAGTAAAAAGTAAAGCGCGAAAATCAGCTTCCGAAAATAAATGTGGAAAGCTTGTTGGTTGTGTTTTCGCTTTTAATTCTCGCTCTTACGGATTTTAGTAGTTTTAGGATGCATTTCAAATAAACTTTCATAATTGCATTTTCGCACCTGCATGCGAACTATGTGATTTAGATTTGCTCTCTAGGTACACTCGACCGGATAGTCAGATATATTTGTGAGTTCCTTCCCGTCGTGTCGTTTGAAAAAGCAAATGTCTATCTATCTGATGAACTTTCCCGCAACCTGGTGAGAGGTGGTTGTCTGGGTACAGGTTAAAGCAGCGCAGTCTACTTCTACTGATGTGATTGCATGAGGTAGACAACGATGAAACCATGTGCCGAAGATGACTGCTATTGCAAAGCCGCATAATCCTGTCATACTAACCTAGCTTTAGTCCTAACCAATTTTTCATTGTTCTTTAGCATTGGATATGATCATAGAATTTCAGTTCGAGCCGGAAGTGCATGAAGAGCACTACAAGAAAAAACACATTATGCGACAAAACATTTTAGTCGGTGAAAGCTACCATTCGGCTACCAAAGGATTTTGGTTGCCGAAACAATCAATTGCAACAAAAATATTAGTCAGAGAAGAGAAAAATTATATATTATATCATAATAAACTTAAATATTTTATACCATCATACATCATATTTTTAGTTCGATTATTTGGCTACCAACATGCGATGAACTTGATGTTTTGTAGGGATCATATAATCAATAGCATCTACAAAATGTACGGATCAAAAGAAAATAACATGCCGTTTAGGGGCTCATAATCAAAGTTATATTAGAGTGTATTACATTTGCAGCATTTAATGTGTGTCAAATATTTGGCTACCAACATGCGATGAACTTGATGTTTTGTAGGGATCACCTAATCAATAACATCTACAAAATATACGGATCAGATGAAAATAACATCGTTTATGGGTCCTTAATTAGAGGTTTAACAAAGTGCACTACCTTTAGTGAATATAATGATTGCCGATCATGTGGTTATAGCTATCTGATCAAGTCCATATTTTTCATGACTAGTATGCTCGGCAGACACTACAAATTGAAAGGGTCCGATGATGGAATTTTTGTTATGATTAAAAATTATATAGTTGTAGTTCTTCTAATTATTCCTGACATTTCTAAATTAAAGTTTAAGAAGGAAATATCGAGATATTGTTTATATTCCTGACATTTCTAAATTTTATTATCATGGGTAAGTATTGACCAAAGTAAGGTTCGAATGGTCACTTTCAACATTGCCTGTCTTTTGCATGATTCATCCCCTTTTTTCAAAAGAACCACTCCTTTTGTCCTGAAAGGTTTTCACCCTACGTAGCTTCTGAAGATGACATTTACGGTTCAGATTATGACAGATCTGCTTTTCCAGGCCTTAAAGATGACCAAAGGGCTAAGGGTCATGCATTTAGTGTAATGATTGATCCAATTGCCATCTCAAGAGTGGTGCATGTTACGATCTTTTGAGTGATTTTTTCCATGGTTGAGATTTGGGTGTGGCGTTTCCTTTTGGAATTTTGTCTTGATTGGCATCTTGTTATCATCAGGTTTTTTTTTTTTTCCTTCTGATTCTTAGCGGCATATGATTGTGAGAGTGATGGCATGCCTTCTTTGATATGATCTTACTCCATTTTTTATGCATTGTGCTTATAAATATTTCTAATGTTTGTAATTCGTTTACAAAGATTAATAATAAAAAAAATTGGCTGTTCAAAAAAAATATCTACATATATATGATAAAAGGATGGAGCCAAAGGGACAAGTCAATTTCAAAAATGCTATTACCACATTGAAAAAATATATTTTATATCCAAATTACATAGACCTGCCACCGATTTTCGCGAGCTCTTTTTTAAATTACTGTTATGCTTCTAATGACAAATATAAATAAAGCGTGATTCAAAAGTTCAAAACTATCTCAATTTTTGTATAACCATGATTTTCTTTAATAAAAAGGGATATAACATTAATTTAGTGTCATCCTTTTCACAATTTTTAGATTGCAAGTTAGCTTTGAGGGTTGATAGTACATTCATAGTGTTGATATTTCAAAAGGTTACTCAACAAGTCTTTGTTTTTTTTCCTCCGAGATACATGCATGTCCAAGGACTTAAAAGCATGTACGCCAATGAATAACCAAAATACCTAGATAAAAAGTCATGTTATTTTTTACTTCGTCGACTACGTACCCACTTTTTACTTTCACACTCCAACAACCCTCTAGATTGTTCTCCATATTTCTTTTTGAACTTCTATTATTCTCTATATTTGTAGTAAAGTATTATGAAATATGGGGTTGGAATTGTGAGTGGGAGAGAGTCAGAGAGAGAAGAAGAAGAAAAGTCGGATAATTAACGAAGAGAGAGTGTGTGCTTAGCACTCTACATTAAAGTTCTTATTTTTTAAATATTTATTTTTTGTTTTATGAGACAGATCATTCTCTCACAATACATTACCTGTAATTCAAAAAAAGAGCTCACAAAACTAGAGTTAGTGGAATACATCCTTAAACTCTCCAAAGGTGGAGAGGAACTGTAGCAAAACTAAAGTACGGAGGAGAATATCTAGCTAGCCTGGTGCAAGTTATATATATATAGAGTCCCCTTCTAATAAGGACCACCTCATTTTAATAAAATGAGGACCTCCCTTTTCCGATTGAATTTTGATGATCCGAGCCGCTCAATGTGTTCAGAACGTGATTTTAAGGGTACTCGCGTGAAATCAGCAAAAAAAAAGACCGGGAAGAGCTTCATCCGAGCAGTTTTTATTAATTTTTTATCGAACGGTTCAAATAAAAACTGCTCAAATCAAGCCCTTCCCGGTCATTTTTTTTGCCGATTTCTCGCGGGTACCCTTAAAATCACGTTCTGAACACATTGAGCGGCTCGGATCATCAAAATTCAATCGGGAAATGGAAGAAATGGGGTAGTCCTCATTTTAGGTCCTCATTTTAGATCCTCATTAGAAGGGGAGTGTGTGTGTATATATATATATATATATATATATATATATATATATATATATATATATATATATATATATATATATATATATATATATATAAATGTGAGTGCCTCTCCATTTTTGGTGAACTTTTGCAAGTGGAGAGCCTTTTGCATATGCTCTTTGAGCATCTGTACGTACAAGGCTGTGAAAACCTTCATCTTCTTCTTCTTCTTTTTTTTGGGCAGACAGAAATATATGAAAACCTTCTTCGATCAAAGGTATGATGTATAGCCAGTGAGATCGTTCTTGAAAATCAAGACGCACAAGCCTCGCTTATAAGGCTCTCTAAATTATAGAAAATGAACAGGTCCTCTGCTCCATTTCCCATTTTAGGGTGTGTTCCACTAGCTGGGAATTTGGTGGGTGGGGCTGTCGCCCGGGTTCATCGGACCCTTGGTCCGCCCATGCCTATTGAAAAAAATCGAACAAGACCATCACATAATAACAAAAACACAAAAATCCATGAATTTCGCATAATTTTGGCCACCAACAAAGCAAGATATAATTTTCAAAATAATAATAATAACAATAATACTAGGGACAAAGACCTTGACCCTGACGTGGTATAAGTCCTCAATCCAAAGGAGGACCAAGACGACTTCCCAAGTCTTGGTCTTTGAGGACAATGAGATATTTTTAGTACACAAAAGCACTTGTAAATTTTTGGATTTTCCCATTATTATCAATATAGGAAGATAAGCTTAGTTGCACAAAGCATAGAAGCAAAATTGAAGCTGGTGTGGAAGAGCGAGAGGATATAGAAACATCTAAGTTAATAGCCTCTATACAAGCGTTATTTTACATATATATATATATATATATATATACACACACAATGAGCTTTTTGTGAAGACCTTAAATAAGCTCCTTAAATGCGGACCTCCCCATTTCTCTCATTTCTTGATTGAATTTCGATAATCCGAGCCGCTCAATGTGATCAGAACATGATTTTAAGAGTATCCATGAGAAATCGGCAAAAAAATGACCGGGAAGGGTTTGATTTGAGCAGTTTTTTTTTAACCATTCAATAGAAAACTGTTCAGATGAAGCCCTTCCTGGCTTTTTTTTTTTAACGATTTCTTGCGGGGACCCTTAAAATCACGTTCTGATCACATTGAGCGGCTCGGATCATTGAAATTTGACTGGGATCTATGAGATCCGCACTTAAGCTAAGTAGGGGATCCCTATACAGCAGAAAATATATGTTCCAAGACTATTATTTTGCCACTAGCCCTAGTATATATATTCATGTCCATTCGTAGTCTCTGTCCATCGCAATAATTTTGTGTATACGAGTGGTGTTAAGGCTCTGTTTGTTTGGGCATAAAATATTTTTCGGTAAAATATTTGACCTATTTTTCGGTATTTGGTTGTGAAAAAAATGAGGAAAACATTTTATGTGCAAAATATTTTCCATTAATCGGATGAAAATGACTTACTCTTTCCGTAAGTTATTTTCCGAAATGAACCTGTTGCCTTCTATGACAATTCTCACCGCTCAGTTTCCTCAATTATCAGTCCTGACCCACATTCAATTCTAATATTCTCAGATCTCTACCGTTTAAGCCCCCATCTAGATCTCTCTCTACACTATTTTGTTGATTTCTGAAAATATTTTCAAGTGCTAACCAAACACCAGGAAATAAAAGTTTGAAATTTGTTTACACCAAACTTTTGCTAATTTGACCCCACTTTAAATTCCAAATTTGCCCCAACCCATTGTCAAAGTTTGGTACTTAGAAAACAAAGGGTGTCAAATAGAATCTCCTAGATTTCTCTCCCACAATTAATATGTTTCTCTTCTCGGCACAAACATTGGCTCACCAACTGACCATACTTCCTTCCATTTCTCAACAGGAAAATTATAATTATACCATCTATTTTGTATTTTTACCCCACTTTAAAACTCTTAATTTGCTCCAAGTTATTTCAAACATGTGATCACTTTGAAAAATTTTAGTTGTACATAGACATCCCTAATTTCTGAGAATTTTTCCTGTGCAATCAAGCAGAAAACCGCCAAATCAAATGCAAAAGTCCCAAATAAACATAGTTGCAGCAAATAACATTCAAAATTTTATAATAGAACTCCTTTGTTGTTTGGAAAATGATGTGATTAATATAGTGCATCATTTTCAACGTTCGAAAAGTAATCAGGCTCAATTGTAAAACAACAAGTTACATTGACACAGACACACACTTTTTGGTAAATTTCTTAATTTAATTGTTGCTTTGTATAAGCAAATAAAAAATATGCCTAATATTGTTCTAGTTTTTGACCCCACAGCCCAAAATTCCTGACTCCGCCACTGTATGTATATATATATATATATATATATATATATCATGTGAGTGCCTCTCCATTTTTGGTGAACTTTTGCAAGTGGAGAGCCTTTTGCATATGCTCTTTGAGCATCTGTACGTACAAGGCTGTGAAAACCTTCTTCTTCTTCTTCTTTTTTTTGGGCAGACAGAAATATATGAAAACCTTCTTCGATCAAAGGTATGATGTATAGCCAGTGAGATCGATCTTGAAAACCAAGACGCACAAGCCTCGCTTATAAGGCTTTCTAAATTATAGAAAATGAACAGGTCCTCTGCTCCATTTTCCATTTTAGGGTGTGTTCCACTAGCTGGGAATTTGGTGGGTAGGGCTATTGCCCGGGTTCAGTGGACCCTTGGTCTGCCCTTGCCTATTGAAAAAAATCGAACAAGACCATCACATAATAACAGAAACACAAAAATCCATGAATTTCGCATAATTTTGGCCACCAACAAAGCAAGATATAATTTTCAAAATAATATTAATAATAATAATAACAAAGCAAGATATAACAATAATACTAGGGACAAAGACCTTGACCCTGACGTGGTATAAGTCCTCAATCCAAAGGGAGACCAAGACGACTTCCAAAGTCTTGGTCTTTGAGGACAATGAGATATTTTTAGTACACAACTGCACTTGTAAATTTTTGGATTTTCCCATTATTATCAATATAGGATGATAAGCTTAGTTGCACAAAGCATAGAAGCAAAATAGAAGCTGGTGTGGGGGAGCGAGAGGATAAAGAAACATCTAAGTTAATAGCCTCTATACGAGCAATAATTTACATAATATATATATATATATACACACACACACAGAGTGAGCTTCTTGTGAGTACCTTAAATAAGCTCCTTAAGTGTAGACCTCCTCATTTCTCTCATTTCCTGATTGAATTTCGATGATCCGAGCCGCTCAATGTGATCAGAACATGATTTTAAGAGTACCCGCAAGAAATTAGCAAAAAAATGATCAGGAAGGGTTTGATTTGAGCAGTTTGTTTTTGAACCGTTCAATAGAAAACTGTTCGGATGAAGCCCTTCCTGGCCATTTTTTTTGACGATTTCTCACGAGGACCCTTAAAATCACGTTCTAATCACATTGAGCGGCTCGGATCATTTGAAATTCGATTGGGATCTATGAGGTCCGCACTTAGGAGTAGTATCCGAACTGGCCACGATGTACTAATCACCCCGCGACCCTACCTATACGACTACTCACTAGTCAGTGTGCATAAAATAGAAGAAACCCTAATTTGATTCATGCTTCTATTACTGGAAAAAGAAAATAAACGAAAGATAACAACTGATTAAATAACAACAAACAACTTTAATTAAGAACAGAAATTGAAACAAGTTACCGGAAGGTGTGTTCTTGAACAAAACTTCAAAAGAAAAGAGCTCTGGAAGAAAAAGAACGTAAGAAAAAGCTGCTACGTAAAAGTTCGAACCTTAAAATCGGAGTTCCGGGGGTATTTATACGAACCCTAAATATTCGAAATTAAAAAGAAAAGAAAATAAAACGACGAAACAAAATAATTCCCGGTGATGCCTTCGGCATCGATACTGCAAAGGGTAGTATTGACACACGTGACACTGTTCACTCTTGGACCACTTTGTTACTTCATTGTATTGATACCGAAAATATGTAGTGGCCAGCATTCGATTATTGCATGGGTTTTAACCGCCTGATGTTTAAACGACGTCACCCGACGTTCACGCTTCCGCTTTGGCATCCCGGCAACGTACGAACCGGCCTCGAGATCACTCATTCCAACCTTGGCGCTAAAACCGCCTTATTACCTGTAAAAATAATAAACACACAAAACCAGAACAAAGCACGGCATCAAGTGAAAAATGGAATAAAAACACGCCTCTAATGCGCTAATTCGCCCTACTTAGGCGCTCATATCTATGATATCACACGCCTATCAGTATGTTGTTTCAACAAGCAGAAAAAATTAAAAGATTTCCGTATTGGACGAAGGCACGATAGTGCATGTCTCCCTTGTTTTTTTGGGTAGTTAATTAAAAATTTTACAGGAAAACAAAACTCAGGCCCATGGCCGAACAAAAATGATCAATACACAAAGAAAACAAAGGAACATGAATCAAAGCCAACCATAACTCCTGTGCGTACAGATTATGCCTGGGGAAATATTCCAATCAGAGCACAGCAACCTATTTTCATCAGACTTGCGCAGTTTCCTCCATGAACTTACATAAGTTCACATAAGTTCTGATGTCAGACTGTATTGAGCAAATAACCTGGGATATGTGAAAGAAATTTCTCACGCAAACCTCGAACATTGCCTGGAAATGTTATGGATGAAAAGAGAAGCGTTCATATATACATTTGTGCAATCACATTCGAAACCGAGGATGGCTTAAACGCACTCCAAGAAAAAGTATATTTAGTTACGAAAAAGTGTTGTTTCATCGCTAAATGAGTATATTTGGCAACGAAAAAAATAAATTCATCACTATTTCGACAACTGCCACGACGATATTATTTCGCCACCTAACTATTTAGAGACGAAATTCAATTTTCGTCGCCAAAAGTGTAAATAAGGAGACAAAATTATTTTTTGTCACCAAATGGTTATCTTTGGCCTCCATTTGGCGATGAAATTTTTTTTTGTCTCCCTTTTTTGCGCTTTTAATGTATTTCGTCGCCAAATAGATAATTTATGTGTGGCCCGATCTGAATTTTCGAAGTCGTCTCCGGATAGTGAGGAATTGACCACTCAACTCGGAGTTTCTCAAGCAAATGAAGGGGGGTTGGTTCCTTTTGTTGACTCGGCGGTTATTTTTTACTCTCAAAATTCACTGAAAGCATCACAAGTGGAGGGATTAAACTTAATAGTTGACTTGAACCAAAAGGAAGGTAGTTGGGGCTGTACCACTTAGTCTTTCGAGGAGTATTGTCAAAAAAGAGATGAGCGGAGATCGTCTTCTGATGCCATCTTGAAGTTGAGAAGAGGAGTGAGGAGAGAAAAATTTAAAAAAAGAAACATCTCGCGGAGATTGAGGCTAAGTTCGATAAATTGAATCATAGAAAGAAGAAGGGCCCTTATTCCTCTTTGTTTATTAAGGAAGCTCGCAAGATGTTAGATATTGGTTCAAAGTTGGGCATTGAAGTAAAAGGTAGGAGGAACTATTATTTGAAGAGTGTATACACCCCAATTTGGACTTATTAATCATCCTTAATTTGTGCCCTCAAGGCTCCCCGATGATGAAACGGAAGCAAAACAGGCCTTGGCTAAAGCTTGAACGATGCCTCTTGGACTTTTACAAACCAAAACCATCATTTTTCCCGACACCCTGAGGGTAAAATGGGCACACATTTCAGCTTATAAAATATGTTTGAATGAAATCAATTGGGTTAGAAAGAGGACTCAACGAGCTTTTCCACGCTTCAAAAAACACCTAAAATCGAGTTCGGGAGTGTCGGGTCGCGTCCACGTTCCTCGAGCAACTGGACCGAGCACAGCCCAAACCAAACTGGAGGCGGGGTGACAACGGCAGAATGTTCATTGGTTTCACTAGTTCTAAATTAGTGAATATTCACTAATTCTAAAATAGTTAATATTCACTAATGTCCTGTTTCCTTTTAAGAGGAGATTTAGTGAATATTAACTAAATCCTTTTTATTTAGATTGCTAATAACTTTTGATAGGAAATTCTATTTTAGTTGCCGCTTATTTTGGCAACCTTAGATTTCTTCCTACTATTTGATTTTCAGCCCTAATTGTTTCCTTTGTTTCCTAAGTTGTTAGGGTTTCTATCGCCCTATTTATATTCGTTTTAAGCCTTAGGGACAACAGCTTTTGATATTGAATTAATAAAAACCGAGATTTATCTCAAATTGTTTGTTCAAAGAGGGAGTACCTCTGGCTCAAACATTGTTCGTGTATTTTTTGCAAACAATTTCGTAAAAGGAGGCTGCGCTGCATCAGCTGCAGCCCACTAAAAACTCTGTTTTGCTATTATTTATTTCATTTTTAGTAATCTTGTAGATATTGGGTGTGTACTGGTCCTTCTAGAGCCAGTTAGATTTGTTTTCTGTCTGCAATGAGACAAAACTTGGATATTCAAGACCTGTTCTTGTTTGTTTGAGTTTGATGCTGAGCAAACATGCCGAAATGCTATTATAATCCATCCTTTTTGTATCCACGTATTTTGTTTATTGTCAAAAGTGCTAAAATCTATTTTGTAGGAGAAAAGAGGTCCCGAGCGCTCAGGACTACTCTTGAGCGCTCAAGAAGGTTTCCAGTAGCTTTTATTTATCGGTCCGGCTAACCAGTGCTATTATGCACCGGTTAATTTTTCAAAACTCTGACTCTTTTTTACCTTTTTTTAGACCATCAAAGGACATGAACTTCTCAATTCCCAATCAAGGGAGAAAGGACTGGCCACGTGCTTACCAATGTATTTTTAATTGACAACTTTGCCCTCAAACAATGGGTGACCTTTTCCGCTTACAATTTTTACCTTCTTCTTTTTTTGTTTTTTTATTGGCATCTGCCTTTACCTTTTCTTTTGATTGACATGCCTTTACCCCTCTTTTTTTTGTTTTGTTTTGTTTTGTTTGGGGCTTTAAAACTCCTGCGTCGGTTTTGTTTTCAATACATTTTTTGTATTTGTTTCTCTCCACTCAAACCTCATTCAAAATCCAAAACGAATAAGCCAATTTCCTTCAACAAAAAAAATCAACTTGGCATTTTGTTTTGTCTTTATTTAAAATTTTTCATATTTGTTAGTTTTAAAATTTTTTAATTTTTTAAATTTTTGCGTAAAAGTTTGTGAATTATTAGTATGTCACAACAAGCTAATTATCGAGAGTTGTATTCTAATCGTGTCATTTCATTTTAACGGGTTGACACGAAAAGTTAAACAGTTATACGAGTTCTTATTGAGTTATGCGAGTCTAACCTGTATTTATCCCTTTTATTCATCGAGTTGGCGGGTTGTGTTGTACATGTGTTCATGTCAAAAGTGATCAACTCAAAGTCTCAACTCTGTGTAAAAAAGATATTCTTTTTTCTTATTTTTGTCTTTATTCAAAACATTGTGAGTTTCAATCATACTTTTTCATTTCAATTCCTCTTGTCTAGATGAATCAATAAGTCACAAAAAATGATGCAAAACTAATAAAAGCAATTTTTTTTGAATAAAGACAAAAAAGAAATCATCTTTACTTTTTATATAAGTAAACAATTAACAATTGAAACATGCAAAATTTAGAGTATAAAACTCGACAAATGATTTTCACACTTGTTTTTTTTTTATATCTACACTTCTTTTTTTGTCTTTTAAAAAAAATACATATGCTTTCAAAACTAAAAAAATAAAAAGAGTTTGAATATCAAAAAGAGGAGTGTGAAATCACTCCCCTAAAATTCAGTCACAACAATATAAATCTACATTGAAAATTTTAAATTTTAGTTTTAAATAATTTTATATTCAATATGTATCTCATTCAGTAGATATGTACGAGTAGATTTTAAATATATGATTTTTGTAAAATCTGGATGTGTATAATACAAGTAATAATAGTTATAGGTGAGATTCGCAGAGAGAGAAGAAGAGAGGACTGTTTTACAGCTGTGTTTCCTGTACGTAGAAGGAAGACAATGATGAGACAAAGTTATAAGAAGAAGAGTAAAGACATACTCCCTCCGTCCCAATTTACTTGTCCCAGTTCTATTCTAACTGGATTATAAAATTAGTTATATCTTTGAAGTGGTAATAAATTTTATATTTAATATGGATCTTGTTTGATAGATCTTGATTTGTTTTATAATTCAATGTTTTCGAAATCACCTAAAACATTATAAATTAGGAGTACAAGATATAATTAATTGAAAAGTGGCACGAACTTCCAAAAATAACAAGTAAATTGAGACGGAGGGAGTAAGGCCCCGTTCCCGAACTCAAAATAAGTACTTATTTTTTAAGAAGAAAATTTCAAGCTCAAAAATCATGTGCTTACGCAAATAATTTTCCTATCAATATGGATTTTGTTTGATAGATCTCATTGAGATCTTTTAAACGGTGCAAAAAAATATTAAAAAAATATTTTTCATTTATATTATTTTTTAGTTTGAAAATGTAAAATAAACTGTCTATTTTTTAAGAATGTTTATGGAATAGGGCCTAAGTTATTAGGAGAGGTAAACGTTAAAAACTAGTACTAGGGAGAGTTGAACGGTGTAATGGAAAAAAAAGAAAAGAAAAGGCTGACCCGCTCCTATAAAAAGGGGAGTTCATCCGATCATACTAAACTCTCTTTAAGTTCAAAATCTCTTTTCAAACCATATATCTGAATGCTGCATTAAGTGCTATGAACTCCTGTGGAGTCAATACATATGGGGCTTTTGTCCCCAGCTTTAATTCAGATCTCTATTAGTACTAAACAATGGAATTGGCTCTTTAGAAACAAGTTGAAATGCATATAAGTTAACCCAAACATTCCAAATTTAATAAACAAACGAGGTGAAATATATTTAAAACACTCTGAATGTGGAGTTGGCACATGAATCGATTCAGGAGGAAAAGAAGACACAAAGTTTGGTATCTAATCTCCTTTTTCGATAAGGACGATATGAAAGGCCTTTCCGCAGGCCACTCATGGATCCAAGATTCCATGTATTTTGTATGGAAAGGGTGGGAGGACGACTCACGTTTGGTCATTGTCTTTCATAATTCGTACGTTGTCTATTTCAATTCAAGTAATGCTATGGTAGTCACGTCTAATGACTATATTTGAGTGCCACCGTATGTGACGGTGGTTATTATATCAACTATAAGAATTGTTAAATACATTACATAGTTACATTATATTTTATGTAGGGTCAATTCTGGATCTCACAAAAATTCAAAAAAGTACCCATAAATTTTAAAATATTATTTTATAGAATATTGTACAAAAATCAGCTCCAACGGATGTCATTAAATATTATTCCTGAATTTGTAGGGGCGAAACTATATAGTTGAGTAATTTTACCCCTACGAATTCAGAAATAACACTTACCAATATCTGTTGGAGCTGATTTTTAACAGAGCCTCATAAAATAATATTATAAAATATATGGGCATTTTTTTTGAATTTTTGTATGACCACTAAAGATAGGTACACTACTTTTTTACACTACATCTTATGTAGGGCTCATTTCGAATCTCATAAAAATCCAAAAAAATACTGATAAATTTTAAAATATTATTTTATGGGGTCCTGTAAAAAATCAGCTCTAACGGATATCGGTAAATATCATTTTTAGATTTGTAGTGGCGAAACTGCACAGTTGAGCAGTTTCATCCCTACGAATCAAAAAGTAATACTTGCCGATATCCGTTGGAGTTGATTTTATACAGGACCCCATAAAACAATATTTTAGAATTTATGGATATTTTTCTGGATTTTTGTGGGATCCAAAATGGACCCCACATAAAATGTAGTGTAATGTGTAGTGCAACTATGTAGTGTATGTAACTAAAAAGGGCCCCACATAATATGTGTATCTGTATAGTGTAAAAAGGTAGTGTAACTAGCATTTTTCTCAACTAATTGGCCAATCTTCATTTCCCTCCTCTCGCATTTCGTTCGGAATTTACACTTCATTTGTCACAACAAGGCGTCTGTTTCCCACTCACAATGGGCCCCTCATTTCGTAGAGCAGCAATGCATTGTCTCAAACCAAAAAGAAAAGTAATTTAATTTCACACTTGTCTATTTTATAACCACGCTTCTTTTCTTTTTCTTTTTTGTCCTCCTTTAAAGTAAACTTATAAAATTAACATTTTATTTGTATATTTTTTCACATTTTGAAAGACAACATTTTTAATAAACATGACAATAATCTTGCAATTAAAAAAAGATATTCTTTGATGTTGGCCACATAATGATGATCTGTGGGCCAAAGATAATAGGTGACAAAATTTGGACTTTCGGTGACATTTTTACATGTCACCGAATGTGTTTTTTGTTGTAGTGGGGATCGATGGCTGGAATAGGAAAGACTACTATAGCCAATTATTAAGACTGTTTATAACCTAAAACTTGGAAAGGTTTCATTGAACGATGTAGAAAACTGGAAGTGACTTCAAAAAAACTGGAAGTGACTACTTTCTTAATTGTGTATTGCATGTTTACATGCAGTGACTCAAGTTATTTCTTTGGTTACAGTTACTCGAGTTATTTCTTTGGTTCTCTACAGTATTGGCAATAATTGTCTCCATGAACAAATTCTTAATCTGATGTTATCTTTAATTTTTAAGATTAAAAAGAACTGCAGCAACACTTATAGCTCTCCCACCAAATTAAAATTAAGATCCTGCACTCATTCCTTTCCATCCATATATGATTAACTCCTGGCCTCCGGTGGCCAAAGCTAGTCTAAACGAAATGGAGTAGTAGAGTAGCTTTGAAGCTTTTTCCCCTTGCAATTCATTCTTTAATTATCTTTTGCAGTTTTAGTTATGGAGTCCACTTTGGTCGTCGGATAACGCCAAACGAACCAAAAATCAAAAATTCTAACAGTAGAGATGATTTGCAGAGAACCACGCAGAGAAAAACGCGTTTGGCCCCATTTCGTGTCCCAAAAAAATCTAGAAAAATATCCATAAATTTTTGAATATTATTTTATGGGGCCCTGTAAAAAATCAGCTCCTGCAGATATCGATAAGTATTATTTTTGAATTCGTATGGGCGAAATCCCCATAAAATAATATTCAAAAATTTATGGATATTTTTCTAAATTTTTTTGGGATCCGAAATGAGACCAAACGTGTTTTTCTCTGCGTCGTTCTTTGCAAATCGTCCTTGTGAATAACAGAGCTCACCAAAAATAGTACCCCTCCATTAATGTATGTCCTATGTCCTTGCAATTAACACGTGTGCACGGTACGGAATGACAATGCAGGTGGTAGTAATGTTACTACGTACGATCTTTTAGTCACTTCAATACACTTGCAGGATTCCAAAAAAGAAGTAATTGCAGAATAGCATGTGCTGCTGGTGGTGGTGTGGAGCATGGGCTTTAATTTCAGTATCTCATGAGTAACGGTCACGGCCAGAAAGACAGTTTTGATAAAACAAAGACAGATAGCATTGGATCCTATATATGCTTGAAATTTCAACATGAGCTACGTACAATAGGGAAGTCCTATGGTACACACTCCTTATTAAGGGGTGTACCGTACACACTATGATTTTAAATCCTCGGATTTAAAAGTGAATGATCCGAACAACCCATTTATTAAATCAATTAATAAAATGAAAAAAGGGCTGAGCAGGTAACCGGTTGTTCTCTCCTCCCTCACTCTCTCTCCATCTCCCTCTCCAAAAAATGACCACAAATTATATAACATAACCATAACTTTTATGACGACACCAAAAATTGACATTTTTTTACCACAATGTGTCGTACTAAAAGAAATTAATCCAAATATTTTGTAACAAGACTAAAATATGTCGTACCACAATTAACGATAGACTTTAATGCATTCGGACACGTTAAATATCATTTGGCTACATATTTGTCGATATCCCATGATTTCTAATTTTGGTGACAATCTTGAATTTTGTAGGACTTTACATTCTAACGATTCTGATCGATCATTTTATAAATATACTCGATAACAATATTTAGAATTTTTTTCTTAAAAAAAACAACATTTAGAATTTGTACATTCAATATACTTTATATGAAACTAATTTCTGTTGTAGCTGAATATACGGTAGACTTGTGACTACGACACAATAATAATGATCAAAATTATTGATTTCGTTATGCTTGTTGATTAAATAATTCACGTAATTTTTTTGCTCGATCGGGTTTAGAAAGACCTTTCATCGGCACACAAATTCAATCATAAAATGATATTTTCGTTTGATTAAGGGTCTAACGATAAGTGATCAACTTCATTCTTGGTACATATGATTTATTCATATTATTTAAAAGAGAGATGGTTCCGATCGGAAAAAAAAGAGAGCCTTATATGGGGCTCGAGTGGTGCATTATTAGACTTTAATGTATCTGAATACCTTAAATGTTTTTTGATTATGCAGTTGTCGATATCGGATGATCTCTGATTTTGGTGACAATACTGAATATCGTATAACTTGATATTCTAACAGTTTTGATCAATCATTCTAGAAATATACTCGTTAACAACATTTAGAATGTACATTCAATTTATGAAACCTAGTCCTCTTCTATAGTTGGATGTAGAGTAGCTTTACCACCGTGACACAATAGTAACGATCAAAACCGTTGATTTCGTTATGTTTGTTGAATAAAGTCATTCACGTAAATTTATGGCTCGATCAGGTTTTGAAAGCTCCATCATTGGCACTCAAATTTAATAATAGAATGATATTTTTCATCCGATTAAGTGTCTAGCTATAAGCGATCAAATTTGTTCTAATTGGTACGAATAATCTAATAGATATTGTGTAAAAGATAGACGGTTCTGATAAAAAAAATACCTTAGGTGGGGCTCGAATGGTGCATTAATATATTTTAATATTATATTGAACTTGAACAACTGAATTTGCCAGTATGAAACTTCAACAACTAACTATGTAATTTATACTCTAAAAATAAAAATAAAATCTATAAAAATTAGAAATAAATAAAGACAAACGATCAAATTAATGACATATTACACATCAAACAAAACACGCACTATCAAGCCATATCTTTCTCGATTAACATTTTAATGAAATATATTAAATCTAAAGCCAAATCATGAATAATTCTTATTAGTTTTAGCTAATAAAAAAAAGATACATACCGAGAGATTGCGAGAGAGAGCACACTTGATGTTCTCAATAACTTCGGGATGCATTAAATGAGACACAATAATGACGATCGAAACCGTTGATTATGTTATCTTTGTTGATTAAATCATCCACAATTTTTTTTGCTATGATCGGGTTTAGAAAGCCTCTTCATCAGCTCCCTAATTCGATAAAAAAAAGAATATTTTCATCCGATTAATGGTCTAACGATAAGCGATGAACTTCATTCTTGGTACATTTAATCTAATTCATATTCTGTAAAAGATAGACGGGTCCGATCGAAAAAAAATGGCTTACATGGGGTTCAGTTGTTGCATTATTAGACATTAATATGCATCTGGATACATTAAAAGTCTTTCGATTACGTATTTGTCGAAATCCGATAATCTCTAATTTTGGTGACAATACATTAAAAGTCTTTCGATTACCAAGTTCCAAGGACCACCATTAAATTTGGATTTGTATGCATAGGGTGAAGGTTTGGCACTGATCCGCCTATCAAATATATAGTGCCAATTGTTATGTGCACTGCCCTGAATATCCGTATGTTGAGACAGTTGAATAATTATTTGTTTTAATGACCTCTCATTTTTCATGAAAAATTAAAAGAATTTTGATTTTTTGAATTAAATTTTGTAGAGAAAGAATTTAATTTAGACTAATATTTTGAGAGGAAATTGTAGTTGTATTCAAAAATGTATAGTACTTATTTTTTGGTGAATTTCTTGGATGAAAATTTTGAGCTAGAACTTCATTTTTAGTTTAAATTACCAAGGTATTGTGTAGGGACAAATAAGAATTTGAAAAAAATAGTGTGGAGGGAATCGAAAATTAAGATAATATGGTGGAAATTTTAAATTTTGAAAAAATAATGTGGGGGGAATTGAAAATAATTAGTGGTATATATGTATTTTGCTGATTATAACTATCGTTTACGTACTGAACATTCCGATTGAATTTTTGTTATACAACACGTTGTAGGTATGAAAACGCCAATTTATGATGTTGTCATAACAAATTTGGTTATATTATTGAATTTGTGGTATGGTATTTTGTTGATTATAATTATCGCTAACTGAACATTTCGATTGAATTTTTTTTATACGACACATTGTGGGTATGAAAACGTCAATTTATGGTATTGTCATAACAAATTTGGTTATATTACTGAATTTGTGGTATGGTATTTTGCTAATTATAACTATCGTTAACTGAACATTTCGATTGAATTTTTTTATATGACACGTTGTGGGTATGAAAACGTCAATTTATAGTGTTGTCATAACAAATTTGGTTATATTACTGAATTTGTGGTATGATATTTTGCTGATTATAACTATCGTTAATTGAACATTCTGATTGAATTTTTTTATACGACACGTTGTGGGTATGAAAACGTCAATTTATGGTGTTGGTATAACAAATTTGGTTATATTACTGAATTTGTGGTATGTTAGACATGTGTTATTATGGAATTTTTTAATTAATTTCATTTGGTACGACACATTGTGGTAAGAAAACTTCAATTTATGATATTGTCATAACAATTGTGGTTTGTTATATAATTTGTGGTATTTAAATAAGTTTTCTTTTGATACGACACATTGTGTTAAGAAAATGACAATTTTAGGTGTTGTCATAATAATTGTGGTTATTTTATAAAATTTGCGGCATTTTACAAATATTTTTTGTTTGAGTATAACAATTGTTGATTCTGGTACGACATATTTTGATTTTGTTACGAAATATCATACGAGTCAAAAAAAAATTGGTACGACTCATTGTGGTAAGATAATGTCAATTTATGGTATTGTTATAACATTTATGGGTAGCATTATTTAATTTTTGATATTGTACGCATGTATTTGGTTAAGGTACAAGTATTATGGATTCCGGTACGAATAATTATGGTTTAATAATAACAATATTTTTTAATTATAGGTAACCTGCTAATGACCTGTTCAATAGGTAAATTTTAAAGTACAAGTCGTAACTAAAATCATAAATATGCATTAGAAAACTAAAAATCGTCATAATGAAAATCACAAATTGTCATAATTTAGACATACGGTATACCCTGTGTACCATAGCTTCCTCCTGTACAATATCAACAAAATCTTTTTTATTTATCTATTTATAGGTATTTCCTGTTTGTTAGATTGGATAGCGTCACTCTTACAAATTGGTCTTTTTGTTTACTACTGTACCTTATATGGATAGCACTCCTTTCTTTTCAACAAATATCGAGTGTGGTCCATTAATAGTCTTTCTGTGTCGTACGTCATTGGATAATCAAAGATGATCAACCTATCAAAAAGAGAGTTGCTTGAGATTGGAGAGTAAAAGCAAAAAGGATAGTGAAAAGGTTAACGTTGTAATTTGGCTTTAAACTCTTCAACCTTTTTCAACCCGCAGCTGCAGTGGTCTGCAGTGGTCGGTAATTATTACTCTTGCGGGCCCACATACAAGGTGCACCAATGCACCTGTTAGCATTTGCCTTTTATTTTTGTGACTAAATATTTCGTCATCAGAAGACAGTATTTGTTTTTCATCACCAAGTGGAAATTCTCGACAACTTAGTTGACAATTTTTTTTCGTCACCCATACTATTTGTGACGAAAAATACATGTAATCTATGACAACTTTCATTAATTTATTATATTGACGCCTCGAATTCGAAGACATTAATTTAATAATTTCTAAAAAGGTTGATCCTAATTAATAAAAGATTTCCATTAGTAGATTCTGTTTTAAACGACGATTTCCATTAGAATTTTTCAAAAAATTCCCCCTAGATTCTTTCTAGATTCCCCCTACTTCTAACATTTCTCTCTCTATCTCTCTCCACTTATTACCCCTACTATTTTTCAAAAAACTTTTCAAATACCAATCCAAACACAGCATAAGTGATCAGGATTAACATTGAGAAATCGAAATTGAAGTGCCGAAGAAAGAAATTACGATTAGATCAAGTTTTACTCGGTGGAGGACTTTAGGCTGTTTTTGGATGGTATCCGAAAGCTCAAGTTGTAGTTCTTTTTGAGGTGTTGTAACAGTCCAACTCTCTGTTGGATGGCCTTGCTTTCTTTGTTTATTTTTGTTTTTCCCCTTGATGTACCCTTTTGAGTTTATAAAAATTTTGTTTGCTGAGCAAAATAAAAAAAGAAAGAAATTACGATTTCAGTCCCGAATAAACAAAATACACTTGGCTGTTGTCTCCTCTTCCAAGGAGATGCAAATTCTTTTTGATGTAACATCTGGTTTTTTGTCCTGATGTATGGAAATTCTCCTAACTTTTGGCAAAAAACAAAAAAAAAAACAAAAAACAAAAACAAAATACACCTTCAAAAAGATAAATATATTTTTGTCAAAGGAATAGAGCTTTGTCAAAACAAAATACAGCTTCAAAAAGATAAATATATTTTTGCTAAGACCGTAATATCAAACCCCTTTCCTATGCAATGTCCATAAATACCAATTGGTCATAATAAATAATTGTCATACATACTAAAGCGTACTTATATTTTAATTCTGTTGAATACTAACTAGTTCACTCACTTTTAATCTAGGGATTAAGCATGATTGGGAGGCAAGTATGCCCGTTTCCTGCCCCGATCCCATTTTTCCCTTATTACTTTACCCTTTGTACGGTTGTACTCTTGATCAATTATCCACAAAGACCAACAAAAAACATCCAAAAATCAAAACGAACGTCAGACTCTACACACAAACCTAGTTCTGTGTTCATGAGTCTGTGTTCAATTTTAGATTTTGAAATGACGTGAATGACGACACACTAGTTTCAAATGGTTCATGACGATGATATTGTTATTGTTTTTGTAGTGGATATTTCAACTCAACTAGGTTTTGAATTTTGATAATTCATTATTTGTGAAATAGTCTATCTTAAACGCGGTCATAATTAGTAATCGATTTGTCCCACAAAGATACTCCACTATGAAAGATGTATAGAATTCAGATAAAAAAAAAAAAGGGGAGTGATTTTGCCACTCCCCTTTTTGTTAATGCCACTCCTCTTTATGTTATTATTAGATGATTTGTTTTATGAGAGAAGGAGAGTGCATGTCAAGGAGAGTGCATGACATTAACAAAAAGGGGAGTGACAAAATCAATTCTTAAAAATAAAGCAATTCCGTGCATAGTTTTCAAAATTTATTGACACCAAATCAAGAACTACTAATTGAGAACTTAAATTTGGTGTTAAAAGAATTTGCATGGAAAGAGTTTCATTTTTCTTTATACAGAAATTGGACTTTTATTTATTTATAGTGCATTATCTTTATTATTGTACGAAGGGAGTAAAAGAGAATTTTACGAATGACTAGATCCCCGTTAATCCCCGTTCGGAGATCTTCATTTCCCGGATGGAGGAATGGAAGGTTAAAAAAGTTTTCTAATTGGATATCGGAACGGGAACATGGTTGGGATGGGTTTGGGATTCGGGGATGAAGATAATTATTTCCACCATGCTCCGCCGCACTCCTATCCCTAATCATATAAGAAAATATGACACATGATTAGGAGTGCACTTTGATGCTAAGAGAAAAGATGTCACAAATTTAACTCCTCTTTCAAGACAATAATTTAATTATTCTAACAATATAGATTTTTGTCGTGGCTAATTATTGACCCTAGTACGAAACAAATGGTCACTTTTCAATTTTGATGGCTTTCTTTTAAATATGCTATGGAGTGATTCACGTGGTTAGACCTTTTAAAAAATATATATACGTGGTTAGTAGAAAAAAAAAAGGGGAATAAAATTATTGGGCAATTGCTGTGATGACATCAGAGAAAAGATGTCATGAAATGATGTGTCGATGACCTCACTAAGATGTCATGAAATGATGTGTTATACTGTAATATTTTTGGCACGATTTTTTGTTTTGTTGTTTTTTCATGTCTTTTGGGCCATAAGAAAAAATTGTAATGAAAGAGGTTTTTTTTATTTTTGCACGATATATAGAAGATATGCCACTCCTGTAATTGAAATGGAAAAGGGAACAAATGGATATATGATTATACAAAGGAAATTTCTCCTAAGGCCATCCACAGTGATATAATCAAAAGTCAATTGTTTTTAAAGTTAACAATGTTGGTGCAAAAAATGGCTCACAATGGTATAATCAAACTTAGCAACATCTTTAGAAATAATCAAATTTTGGGCTTTGGATAACCAAACTAGCAACATTTTTCAATAATCAAAATTTGTGGACTTCACACTACATAAGTTAACTAGTTCCAAAATTTGTATACACGCGTGTTTCAATTGGTATTTTCTTTTTCTCTTCTTCACCTACTCTATATCTTCTTCACTTCACCGACAAATTATTTCTCTTTCTTTCCCTCCAAAAGTGAAACTCATATCTCTCGATCATCTACAATCCAACCCATCGTCGCCGGATTAAGGTATTTCACTTTTCTTTCCCGTTTTAAGTCACCGTTTTTCCCCAAAATTAAAAGAGGAAATCGATATATTTTGCCCAAAAAAACGTAAATGGAGGGAAGTGAATGGCGCGCACGCGCGCGAGAGAGAGAGAGAGAGAGAGAGAGAGAGAGAGAGAGAGAGAGAGAGAGAGAGAGAGAGAGAGAGAAATTGTAGTGGACCCCTTATTTTGGTTATGGATTACAAGTGACCATTGTGAAGCTTAACATTGTTAAGCTTAGCAACCTCTTTAGTGAATAATCAAAAGCTGATGTGTCAACTTTTGGTTATCCTTTTTTGATTATACCACTGTGGATGGCTGCTTACGCCATAACCTTGCCTTCCAATAAGGTTGATAGAAACCCGAAGCGTAGGGCTAAGTCATCGGTAGCATAGTATCCGGAAATCCGGGATCGTTCCCACAGAGAATTCGATTCTAGCTTGAGATGGATTGTAGGTTTAAGGTAGAATTTCGGCCTTGAAGACGGCTAACTCGGTTTTGCTTTGAAATGGAAAGACTTGAACGAAAACTTAGAATAAAGCTTGATAAACTTAACAAGGCAAGTCTCGGGGTCTTCTAACCCTTGACAAAGGCCATTACCGGTTCTCGATTTTAACTCAGGCGAGAGTCACGACCGCGCGCTCACGCCCGGAAGATTTAGCTTTTAAAAGACTACGTTTAACTAAAGATGTGATTTTCCCGGAGGCGAACCAACTTGTTTTTAATATTCATCGAATACAAAGGAGGCCACTAGGCCTCGATAAGTCATTAGCCAAGACCGCTTGACTAACTCGTTACCAAGGGGTCAACACCCCTAATTTAGACCAAAAATGCAAATTAAGCTCTATTTCGGAAAACCATGATTTAAAGCCCGATGGCTCGAGAACCGTATAACAACCTAAGTCATCGGGAAAGATTATCCCGAGACTTAGCCAATAAACTACTCACGCATAGCTAAAAGACTAGACAAAGCATAAAAACGAGACATAATATTTAACCGACGAAATTGAAAACAAACTTGAGATTAAGATAGCTCTAGTCCGTAGCTACAACTTTAATAAACGAGAAAATGAGATACGATAATTAACTTACAAGATTTTAGGAGAGACAAAGCTTGAACAAGCTTTAATGGAGGAGGAGGAAAAATGACTAGAATTTAAGAGAGAGAAGACAAGGTGTGTTATGAGCAAGAGAGACCAAAACAATGTTTAATAGGTCCCCTTTCTCTCTCTAGAAATATCCCAAAATATCCCAAAAAGGTGAGACAACAAAATATCCCAAAAGCAAAAAGCAGAGTTCGGGTACAGGGCATGAACCGGTTGGTAAATTCTTCGTACCGGTTCATGGGCTCGATCAAGGGTCAATCTTCAATTTCTGACGAGCATGAACCGGTTGGTAAATTCTTCGTACCGGTTCATGCACGGCAGACTTGGTTTTCTTCTGCTTCGCTTGGCAAAACGGCCCGACGACGGCCCGATGCTTCAATTGCTCGGGCAAAACCACCCGACAGCGACCCGATGCTTGGCAATGCCACGTGGCCTTGGTCGGTGGAATACTTCCTTGGCAAATTCTTAACGTTAAAAGCACGGAATTGCCCTGTTTTACCTGAAAACAACAAAACGAACCCTCACGAGCAAAATGCGATAAAACGGGATAAATAGGGACGAAACGCTACAAATACTACGATAAAAGCCCCCAAGATTATACAATCTTGGGTGCGGATCACGCCCCCCTACTTAAGCGTTGCTAGCCCCTAGCAACCAAAACAACCAACAAAAAGAAAAACAACGTAAGCCTTCCGGAAAAACAACTATGGCACATGCTCGGGCAAACCTAGTTTACAAGAATTCAAAAAGAACCATTGTTATCCATACAAACTTGCAGCATGTTAAAAACTGAGCAACTAAACACTAAGCATGCAAACAACAAGCATCCAACGCGCGTATCCAAGATCAAAAAGAGGATACGACACGGCCAAAAATATTTTATACAAAAGCAGCCATATCCCACAAAAGGTGCTCGAAACTAGGCTCGGTGAACAAAAATTCCAAGCCTATATAAGGAGAGCACCAAAGAAAGAAAGCTAAGCTAAACCAAATATTAACCGAAAATAAGTATGCCACAAACTAAACATGCCAATAAACAAGAATTGAATCAAACCGGAATCAAAACGTACGAACGGTCAACTAAGGACTTTCTTGGCTTATAATGACCTTGGTTAAGAAAGAACGGTTAACAAAACGATGGCGACCATTACCAAGCTTGGTTTAACTACCCTTAGTCGCCACCAACACTAACTACCAAGTCAAGGCAAAAGGCCACATGCCGGCCACAACAAGAACTTCCTAAACTATGTACAAAGCGACACTAAAAACTGAAAATAAGATAACTAGGTGGGCTGTCAACCACCTTGCACCCCGACCAAGTAGAGGGTTTTACAAAACGACCACCACCGACACTACTCCTCACTGTCAAAATCCTCATCCTCGTCATCATCACCAATCACATGTTCTTTACCCTTTCTCCTCGCACTAGGCCCACCACCACTAGCACCAACTCCCGGTTCATCCACAGACACCTCGGGGGTCGACTCTCGCAAGTCCTCCTCATCGGGCACATAAACATCCCCTTCCTTGCCACATCTCGCTGCAATCCATAAGGCGACCTTCTTCACAACCGAGAGATCTCTCCTAGTTCTACGTAACTGAGTCTCCTGTCTCAACTGACGCGCTTCCAGAGTCTGAATTTGAACCGCCATACCCTTCACATACTCTTCTACCCTTCCCGTTGACGTCCTAGCAGTAGAAGTAGGCAAACCAGAAGGTCCGGGCAATGGAGGCTGCGACAAAGACTTGCTCTTCTCCACGGAACCACCCGTAATCGGACCGGGCGATCCGGGAAAGAGTCTCTCCGGAGAAAGCACACCCTGCGCACCACAAATGGCAGTCACCAATGCCGGAAACGGAAAATTTGGCTTATACGGACCCGAACGCTTCCTAAACGTCACCATGGAGTTCCAAATCATCAACGCCCAATCCACCACCTCATCACTAGACCCAAACACGTATAAAACCTCTGCATCCTCCTTCCTCGGGTTCTTTTCCGAACCGTGAGGGCATATGTTATACTTGACCACCTTATTAATCACCCGGTATTTCTCAAAAAGCTTCCCATTGACAAAACGATCAACCTTCAGTGGCTTATCGGTCAAGGCATTACGAATCTCTTCCTCGGGTTTAGACCAATTCAGGGCGGGATAGGTTGTGGTACCAAAACGGGGCCGTTGGTAGTCATCTAGGTATTTGGCAATGATGTTGGGGGTTATGAGAACGGATTTCTTTCCCATTAACGACGTAATCTTCTGATCCTTCTCATCTATCTCCATATTTGCATAAAAATCAAACACCATCTTTGGCTTATACCCCGGAACTGGTTTAAAGAAAAAACGTAGACCACGTTGATTGATAATGTCGATTATAGGGTGATTTCCTATCTTCTCTCGGTCTACTTGACGCTCACAAATGTAGTTCCGCCCTTGTAACTCCTTCTCCCACTTTCTCCTGGCCTCATCTCTCTTTTCTCTCTTCCTCTTTCTATTTTCCTCCTCCTGCCTATCGGCCCTCTCGGCCTGTACCTCCGGATCGGGGCGTTTATAGTACGTTGTTTTCCCCGTTCTAGCATCAACCGATGCCACCGCATCCGTGGATTTCATTGCATCCCCCAAAACTTTTTTCGTTCTTCCCATTTTTACTACCACCAAACAGAGCAAAACAGAGCACAACAGAGCACAACCCCTCCAAACTACAATTAATCAACCACCTGCACAGCAGAGTTCCAATTCCCAAACAATAACAGTAAATCAAACCCCACAACAGTTCTCAAGAGCAATTTCTGAAATTAAGGCTAGGGTATGTGGGAAATTTCGGATTTATGGGGTGGAAAAGCAAAAATTTCGGTTCCCCTTGATTTTTGGGAATCTAGGGCTCCAATCTTGCCCAAAAACTTACAAGCACACTTGAAATCTTTCACATTCATGGTGACTAAGCCAAGAACTCATGAGAGGAGGGAAAAATTTCGGATTACCTTGAAATTTTCGGATGGAAAGAGAAAACCCAAGCTTGAACTCTTGAAACCCTTGAAATTTCCTCTTGAATCTTGAAGAACCCAAGGATTGATGAAGATTGGTGGAGGTTTTTGGTGATTTTAGTGGAGTTTTGGGGGCCAGGGGAGGTGAAGGGTTTGGGAGGCCGGCGGTTATGGTGGAAAAAAGGGGTGTGGAGGTTATAAAGTGGGGTAGGAGAGAGAGAAGAAAAACGTTTTTTTTAATTTCGGGGCTCCATGAACCGGTTGGTAAATTCTTCGTACCGGTTCATGGACCAAAAACTGGAAATCCAAAAATCTGCCCTCCATGAACCGGTTGGTAAATTCTTCGTACCGGTTCATGCACCAAAAATTCTGAAAATTTTCAAAGTCCATCCTTTTGACCCCCGATCGTATCCAACTCCTTTCAAACACTCTCCGAACACCTTAAAGCATCAGAATAACATCCCACACATCCCTCCTTACTCCGGTTCCCTAAGTTCGTTGAATAAACGGTAAGACACGGACTAGGATACGAATTAGGACAACGGGACTCTTTGTGGTCAAATCAAAGAAATAGGGCCTTGTATCATCCCCTAAGTACGTTATAGATTCCGGAACGATTCAATAATGCTATAAACACGTTTAGGCATGACATAAGATGAATAACACGAACAAAAGAAGAAAACGACCGGGATATGGGTCAAACTTGCTCAAAAACACACTTAACACCTAATTGCTCAACTTCAACATGCCAATGAGTTAAAATGGACACACTACACAAAACATGTACACCGAACTCTTGCCAACTAAGAAATACTAAGCATGTGCCAAGTTGCTTTAATCCACTAAAGTTGTAATAACGGAAGGATTACCAACCTAAAAACAAAGAAAAACGAAAAATTTATACAGAAACAGAAAAACAACGAAAAATATATCACAGATATATCCCCTCCACCCAACTTAAGATATGCTATGCCCTCATAGCATGAAGAACAACAGTATTGAGAGGGAAAGGGAAGAGATTACCCACGGGGGAATGTCAACCCCCTTATACCTCGACCAAGTTGGAGGATTTTGCCATTGCCCACTTCGATCCGGAGTTATGTGCTTCCAGGGCTTCACTCCTTCGGTCGGAACCACCAGCTAGTCACACAGGGCCATAGTCAAAGCTTTTCGGACTAACAACCGCGACACATAATCGCACCCATGCTTAGGGCTCCTGAATGCCTCAATCACTCCAACGGTAGACCCAAACCACCAAGGCTGGTGTGGTAGCGTGTTAACCCTGCAGAAGCGGAATTGTACGAAGGACCTACCAGCAGGCAAATGACATTAGAACCGCCCGGCTCGTGTTATCCGGGCTCCAACAACAAAAATATATACAGAAAAGCAACAAAGAACACCACCCGATCTTCACGCAATCTTACGAGTCATACTTTTCTTCCCGAGTCTCACCGAAGAGACAAAACTCGGGTGGCTATACTAGACCGTCAAAGTTTGTTACATCACGCCCGAAGTAAAATTTACCGCTTGACCTCGCCAAGCAATTAAGCCCAGCGTTCCCTTGGTCGAAACAAAGTGAGACCCGACAGAGCCTAGCGCCAAAGCACGGGAATATCAAGTCGCACCCAAAGACCTAAACTGCCCCCGATAGGGACATATCTGGTGAGCAAGGATCATTAACGGCAAACTACCACAAGGAAGGGCTAATAAAAGCCCGATGCAATGATGCATTGGTGAAATCTCTTAGTGATAAAATCCCGAAACGAAACAAACAGACTAATATGTACAAAACTAAACATTGCCCTTACTAACCGGAGCTGGGCACACGATTCTTATTTTAGTAGCGGCGTGCGGAGCTACAAATACCCAAGTCAATGGTGGGTACCCCCTACCCGGGGGCCGGGTCCGACAAACAGTTAAGTTCAGCGGTTACGCTTTCGCTCCCCGTGCAAATTCAATCAAAACAACTCTAAACTGACGGGCCATCCGCGTAAGCAGGATCGGCCAAATCCTCGTCAGGTTCACCAACTTCAAAATTACCAAGAAAAGGCTTAAGCCTCTGGCCGTTAACCTTAAACGTAGTCCCATTTTGCATACTCTCTATTTCAACTGCCCCGTGAGGGAAAACAGTTCGAATCACATAAGGACCGGCCCAACGGGACCGCAATTTACCGGGATGGAGATGCAAACGCGAATTATACAACAAAACCCGCTGACCGGGCACAAAGTTCTTAATCACAATGTTCTTATCATGTTTGGCTTTGATTTTAGATTTATAAGAACTAGAGTAATCGTAAGCATTGTACCTCAATTCCTCAACCTCCGTCAATTGCAACTTGCGGCGAGCACCGGCTTTAGCCATGTTAAAATTGAGCTTCTTAATTGCCCAATAAGCTTTGTGCTCGAGTTCCACCGGCAAATGGCAAGCTTTTCCATAGACAAGTCGATATGGAGACATTCCCAGAATAGTCTTGTACGCAGTACGGTAAGCCCACAGTGCATCGACCAACCGCGTTGACCAATCCTTGCGGGTAGGATTAACCGTCTTCTCCAATATATTCTTAATCTCTCGATTCGCCAGCTCCGCTTGACCATTGGTTTGAGGGTGGTACGCCGTAGAAACTTTGTGTACGATCGAATACTTCCTCATTAAGGCGGCAAATGAGCGGTTGCAAAAGTGAGAGCCCTGATCACTGATAATAGCCCGTGGCATCCCAAAGCGTGCCAAAATATACTCCCGTAGGAATTCAACTACAACCGCGGCATCATTGGTACGAGTAGGAATAGCTTCAACCCACTTACTCACGTAATCGACCGCCAACAAAATGTAAAGGTACCCGAAAGACGAAGGGAAAGGCCCCATGAAATCGATACCCCAACAATCAAAAACCTCAATAATCAGTATCGGCGAAAGCGGCATCTCATTCCTCTGCGTTACACACCCCAACAATTGACATCGATCACAAGCCCGGCAAAAGGCAAACGTATCCTTATACAACTTTGGCCAATAAAACCCACACTGCAGAATCTTCGCTGCGGTCTTCCGAAATGAAAAGTGTCCCCCACAAGCTTCAGTATGACAAAACTTAATGACATTCTGTTGTTCGGAATCGGGCACACATCGTCGAACCAATTGATCGGCACAATACTTGAAAAGATACGGGTCGTCGAAGGTGAACCGCTTCACTTCCGCTAAAAACCGGCGGCGCTCTTGAACATTCCAGTGGCCTGGCATCATCTCGGTGACCAAATAGTTGACAATATCCGCATACCATGGAGCCGTAGAGATCCCAAACAACTGTTCATCGGGAAAGGAATCCCGAATCGGAATATGAACCGTATGATCGTCGAACTCCAAACGAGACAAGTGATCGGCCACCACGTTCTCAACCCCCTTCTTGTCCTTTATGGTAAGATCAAACTCTTGTAATAGTAAAATCCAACGAATCAATCTTGCCTTGGCATCTTGCTTGGTAAAAAGGTACTTAAGCGCCGAATGATCGGTATAGACCGTAATTGGAGCGCCCACCAAGTAAGATCGAAATTTGTCGAGAGCAAAGACTACCGCCAACAATTCCTTTTCGGTTGTTGAATAATTCATCTGAGCTTCGTTCAACGTCTTACTCGCATAATAAATCACATACGGCTCCTTGCCCTGGCGTTGACCCAAAACGGCCCCGACGGCGTAGTCACTGGCGTCGCACATAAGCTCAAAAGGCAAATCCCAATTTGGCGTCCGAACTATGGGTGGAGAGGTGAGGCTGGCCTTAAGCTTGGCAAAAGCAGCTTCACAAGCCGGAGACCACTCAAATGGAACATCTTTCGCGAGCAAGTGACACAACGGCCGGGCAATTGAACTGAAATCTTTAATGAAACGCCTATAGAAACCGGCATGCCCTAGAAAAGACCGCACATCTTTCAAACACTTTGGCGTTGGAAGGTTGCCAATCAAATCAATCTTCGCCCGATCAACTTCAATCCCTTTCGAAGAAACGATATGACCAAGAACGATGCCCTCGGTCACCATGAAATGGCACTTTTCCCAATTCAACACGAGATTCTTTTCTTCACATCGAGCTAGCACAAGTCCCAAATTGGTCAAACAAGCCCCAAACGAATCCCCAAAAACAGAAAAATCATCCATAAATACTTCCATGATCTTTTCCACCATGTCACTAAACAACCCCATAATGCACCTCGAGAAAGTACCGGGGGCGTTGCAAAGCCCGAACGGCATACGACGATACGCAAAGGTTCCAAATGGGCACGTGAACGTAGTCTTTTCCTGATCTTCCAAGGCCACTTCAATCTGGTTGTACCCGGAATACCCGTCGAGGAAACAGTAAAACTCATGACCTGCGACCCTTTCCAGAATTTGATCAATAAAAGGGAGTGGAAAATGATCCTTCCTAGTGCTCGCATTTAACTTCCGATAATCGATACACACCCTCCAACCGGTATGCACTCTCGTCGGGATAAGCTCATCCTTGTCGTTCCGAACCACCGTAACCCTGGATTTCTTAGGCACCACTTGAATCGGGCTCACCCATTTGGAATCCGCTATCGGGTAGATAATCCCAACATCCAACAACTTAAGAACTTCCGCTCGGACGACATCCTTCATTATTGGATTCAAGCGCCTTTGCGGTTGGCGGGACGGCTTGAAATCCTCTTCCATATAAATACGGTGAGAACAAAGAGAAGGGTCGATACCTTTGATGTCGGCGATGGACCACCCGATGGCCTTCGAATGCTCCCGTAGCAAAGCTAACAATTCCAATTCTTGTGACTCACTTAAAGAGGAAGAAATCACCACCGGGTAAGTTTGATCTTCACCAAGGTAAGCATACTTAAGTTTATCCGGTAGCGGCTTCAGCTCAAGTGTTGGTGGCTTGTCGCACGACGGGACAGCTCGCTTTTCAATAGGTGGCAACTCCTCAAACTTAGGGACCCATGGGTTGATACCACACATATCCCCCTCATCTAACAATGAACATAAATAGGCAACCTCGGGGGCGTCAAGAAAGTCGGCTTCAGCGGACGTGAGTGCTAGCTCCAACTCATCCTTGCAAAGAAACTCATCGACATGGTCTTGCACAAGTGAATCGATCATACTAACCCCGCACACATCGTCGTCGTCTCCCATCTGAGTACCAATACTGAACATGTTGACCTGCATCTGCATATTCCCAAAACTCATATTGAGCCGGCCATCCCGACAATGAATCACAGCATCTGATGTCGCCAAGAAGGGTCGCCCGAGAATAATTGGCACGGAAGCCTGAGCTGCTGGCACTGGACATGTATCAAGGACCACGAAATCAACAGGATAAACGAATTGATCAACTTGAACCAGAACGTCTTCAACCATCCCTTTTGGAACGCGGATACTACGATCCGCCAATTGCAAAGTCACCCTGGTAGGCTTCATTTCACCCAAACCCAATTGTTGATAAACGGAATAAGGTAAAAGGTTAACACTTGCACCCAAATCAAGAAGTGCCTTCTCAACAACTTTCCCACCGATGGTAATGGAAATTGTCGGACACCCCGGATCGTTGTATTTGGGTGGAAGGACCGATTGGAAAAGTGAACTAACTTGCTCGGTTAGGAAAACCTTCTTTTGAACTTGCAATTTGCGCTTGTGAGTACAAAGGTCTTTCAAGAACTTAGCATAGGACGGAATCTGCTTAATGGCATCGAGCAAAGGGAGATTGACCGTTACTTGCTTGAGTACTTCATAGATATCCGACTGTAGGTTAGGCTTGATCGGTGCTCTCAACCGATTGGGAAAAGGGGCCGGAACGGTAAAGGTTGGCGGAATATCACTTTCCTTTTCCTTTTCCTTTCCTTCCTCCTTAGATGCTTGCTTAGGCGATTCCTCACTTGGCGGTGCCGGCTTTGATGGTGTTGAAACGGGAACCAATAATGGTATAACCGGTGGTTCGACTTGAGCGTTATCCACCGTCTTCCCACTTCGCAGAGAGATAATGGCTTTGGCATGCTCGGGGAAAGTCACCGAAGAGCTACCAGCCAAATGTTGTCCTTGTGGATTCGGCAAAGGTTGAGTGGGAAGTTTCCCTCTCTCTTGTTGCAATAAACCAATAGCTGTTGTTAATTTCCCCATCTGAACCCTCATATCATTCATGGCCTGAGTGGTTTGCTCATTAGTCGTAATCTGCATCTGACAAAAGGTGTTCATGGTATCTTCCAATGATCGCCGAGGTGGTGGTGCTTGCGGTTGAAACTGATTCTGACCCTGACCTTGGAATTGGCCCGATGGAATAAACCCTGGCGGTCCTTGGCTTGATGGAAAACGAGGTGGTCCCTGAAACTGAGATTGTCGCCAATTCTGATTCGGAGCTGGGGGTGGAGCTTGTGTAGCTGTAGAAGACCCTGCTTCATTCTGATTGTTCCAGCGGAAAGCTGGATTAGACCTCAACCCCGGATTATAGGTGTTCGAGTATGGATCCCACCGTTGGTTTACTGCACACACTTCTTCCTGAGGTAGTTGACTATAATGGAGCCGAAGGGCGGGAATGGTAGGACAATTATCCGTCGAATGGCCCACGGTTTCACAAATAACACATACTTCTTCAACTTGACGAACCTCCTTCACTTCCTTTACCGGTTTTCCTTGAATTGCATCCAACTTCATTTTATCCAACTTACTTGACAATTCCTCCAACTTAGATTCAAACATCGTATGCTCACTCACTGAAAACTTGCCGGAACCTCCGGGTCCTTGATTTCTCATTGCTTGATCGCCCGGGTCGATGAATTCCCACGTTTGAGCTCGTTCGGCCAAAGCATCCAAAAATTCCCATGCGGCCTCTGGATCCTTCCCCAGAAAATCTCCGTTTCCCATGGTATCAAGGAGCTGCTTGGCTTGTTGATTGCATCCGACATAAAAATAGTTGATCACCAAGTACATTGGATAGTTGTGGTGTGGTACAGCCGCTAGCAAATCCTTGTAACGTTCCCAATACTTGTAAAAAATTTCCCCATCCTTTTGTTTGAAATTCGCGATTTGATCCATAAGGAGTTTGGTTCGGCTGACCAGAAAATACTTCTGAGTAAACACATCCTGGACTTCCCTCCAAGTACGCAACGATTGTGGCTTCAACGAATGGAACCACTGCTTGGCCTTATCCTTAAGCGAAAACGGAAACAACTTCAACCTCGCTTGATCCAATTGCCCCGGAGTTGTCACAAAAGTGCTCACGATAGTCTCGAATTCCCGAATATGACAATACGGATCCTCCAATTCACGCCCCCGAAATTCCGGTATAACCCGATGATATTCCGGCTTGAAAGCAAAAGCATTGGCGGCGGTGCAATTTGGAATAGCAATTGGTGAAACATGCGGTCCCCTTTCCGGAGTCAAATAATCTCGCAACGTTCGGGCTACTGGTGGTTGTTCTGCCATGTGCCTTAATGGTGGAGAGAATTGACGCGGTGGAGAATACGCTTGACGAACCCTTGGTGGAGAAGCAGAACGGTGCAGCCGATTAGAGTAAGGGCTACGGTATATGGTACGCATATAACCTGCACAAGACTTGAATACCAGACTAGAGGGGCTATGCTGCCACCTCGTTCACAAACAGTCTCGTGGGGTTATGCCACCACCACGGCTAGAGAATAGAGGCAATAAAATAAAGACAAAGAGAAAGTGATGCTCAATTTAGCTTCGTTAAACCTCAGGTCGAATTGGTGGCTCGGTTAGAGGTATCCGCTAACTTGAGTTCACAAAATACAAAGTAAAAACAAACGGGATACTTACAGTGGTTTGTCGTAACCTCCAAATAAGCTAGAATAAGAAGATTCCCCGGCAACGGCGCCAAAAATGCTTACGCCATAACCTTGCCTTCCAATAAGGTTGATAGAAACCTGAAGCGTAGGGCTAAGTCATCGGTAGCATAGTATCCGGAAATCCGGGATCGTTCCCACAGAGAATTCGATTCTAGCTTGAGATGGATTGTAGGTTTAAGGTAGAATTTCGGCCTTGAAGACGGCTAACTCGGTTTTGCTTTGAAATGGAAAGACTTGAACGAAAACTTAGAATAAAGCTTGATAAACTTAACAAGGCAAGTCTCGGGGTCTTCTAACCCTTGACAAAGGCCATTACCGGTTCTCGATTTTAACTCAGGCGAGAGTCACGACCGCGCGCTCACGCCCGGAAGATTTAGCTTTTAAAAGACTACGTTTAACTAAAGATGTGATTTTCCCGGAGGCGAACCAACTTGTTTTTAATATTCATCGAATACAAAGGAGGCCACTAGGCCTCGATAAGTCATTAGCAAAGACCGCTTGACTAACTCGTTACCAAGGGGTCAACACCCCTAGTTTAGACCAAAAATGCAAATTAAGCTCTATTTTGGAAAACCATGGTTTTTTGCCCGATGGCTCGAGAACCGTATAACAACCTAAGTCATCGGGAAAGATTATCCCGAGACTTAGCCAATAAACTACTCACGCATAGCTAAAAGACTAGACAAAGTATAAAAACGAGACATAATATTTAACCGACGAAATTGAAAACAAACTTGAGATTAAGATAGCTCTAGTCCGTAGCTACAACTTTAATAAACGAGAAAATGAGATACGATAATTAACTTACAAGATTTTAGGAGAGACAAAGCTTGAACAAGCTTTAATGGAGGAGGAGGAAAAATGACTAGAATTTAAGAGAGAGAAGACAAGGTGTGTTATGAGCAAGAGAGACCAAAACAATGTTTAATAGGTCCCCTTTCTCTCTCTAGAAATATCCCAAAATATCCCAAAAAGGTGAGACAACAAAATATCCCAAAAGCAAAAAGCAGAGTTCGGGTACAGGGCATGAACCGGTTGGTAAATTCTTCGTACCGGTTCATGGGCTCGATCAAGGGTCAATCTTCAATTTCTGACGAGCATGAACCGGTTGGTAAATTCTTCGTACCGGTTCATGCACGGCAGACTTGGTTTTCTTCTGCTTCGCTTGGCAAAACGGCCCGACGACGGCCCGATGCTTCAATTGCTCGGGCAAAACCACCCGACAGCGACCCGATGCTTGGCAATGCCACGTGGCCTTGGTCGGTGGAATACTTCCTTGGCAAATTCTTAACGTTAAAAGCACGGAATTGCCCTGTTTTACCTGAAAACAACAAAACGAACCCTCACGAGCAAAATGCGATAAAACGGGATAAATAGGGACGAAACGCTACAAATACTACGATAAAAGCCCCCAAGATTATACAATCTTGGGTGCGGATCAATGGCCTAAGGTACATTTTCAACGCATTATACAATGGAGTTTCTATGAAAATTTGTGTACGGAAAGTATCTAAACTATTATATTCTATGAAGTTTATTTCAAACAGGGTCCGAAGTCAAAATTTCACATTAGTTTTCACAATATTTCTAGTACCACCGTCATCAATAACAATAATAAATAATAATTATATTTGTTAGACTTTATCCCAAATTACTCATTTAAGCCATCAAAACTTGGTTAATAGTGTGTGTGTATATATATATATATATATATATACAGTATATATATATATATATATATATAGGGCACTTCTAATGCGGGCGCCCGCATTTAAGCAAGTTGCGGACTTTACCTTTCCCGATCGAATTTCAATGATCTGAACCGCTCAATGTGTTCAGAACGTGATTTTAAGGGTACTCGCTAAAAATCAGCAAAAAAAAAAGACCGGGAAGAGCTTCATCCGAGCAGTTTTTGTTTATTTTTTATTGAACCGTTCAAATAAAAACTGCTCAAATTAAGCCCTTCCCGATTTTTTTTCCCGATTTCTCACGGGTACCCTTAAAATCACGTTCTGAACACATTGAACGGCTCGGATCATCAAAATTCAATCGGAAAATAGAAGAAATGGGGTGGTCCGCAACTTGCTTGAATGCGAGCGCCCGCATTAGAAGTGCCCTGATATATATATACATATAATACGATATACATATAAAACTATTGTCAATTAATGTAGTAACAACAATACACCGATGAAAATGGATGAGCCCTCTATATATAGCTAATGCCAGCAGGGGGTCTTTGCATTCTCAAACGCAGAACAATCTTAAGCCCCTTTTCACCCCAGAAACACACTACCCAAATCACGACAAATTGCTTTGTCGATTTCATGGATCCAAAGCAATCCTTCCACCCAACTTCATTCACTCTTACAAATACCATTGGCGAAGAACTCTTTAAATCTTTCCAGAAAATTAACGAATCCTTGTTCCCCGCTCGCATTTACAGGGTGCCTAAAGATCTTCATGAGCTCAACAAAAGCGCCTACATCCCTCGTATCATCTCTATCGGCCCTCTTCACTGCGAAGAAGCACACCTCCAAACACCTATGCAAGACGTCAAAAAACATTACGCCTATTACCTATTTTCTCGAGTGACAAAAGGAATGAACAGTGACGATCGCAAGGAAAAAAAAACAGAGCTGCTGCAGAAATGCGTGGGAAAAATGATGCACCACGTAGATAGGGCCAGGAAATTCTACGCAGAAGAACTAAAGCTGAATGACGACAAGATGGTGGAAATGATGTTGGTCGATGGTTGCTTCATCCTTGAACTTCTCTACGCCTCCTACCATACTAACAAATCCGAAGCAGCAGCAGAAAAGACAACAAATGGAAGAGACAGTGGCAACCCAAAGGTACGAATAGAGCCAGCCCTGGGGTTAGTCCCACACGTCCCTGGGCTTGGGCACCTCCACCATGGGGCAATTTTTTTTTTTTATAAACCTAACAAAACTAGTTAAAGTACAATGACTTAATTGAAAATTTTGTTTAAAAAAAAAATTACTTTGAATCAAAATCGTGCTCATCATAAAGTATCATAACAGAGGTTACATTTTGATTTTGTCTTTTTCTTCTTTTTTTTATGCAATTCAAGCAACCTTGATTTTACTTTTTTGACTTATATGTCTTTTTTATTTTTATGACTTACTAGTAAATGGACAACCAGACTTCAGGTCGGGTTTGGGTAACTCAAACGTCGGGCCTCATTGGACATGAAATTAAGGTTAAGGGCTTGGCTAGGAGTAAAATCATGTGTTTCTAATATTGTACTTAGAATTGGGCTTCTCTGGCTGTTGGTGTTGTCTCAGTCATCCAAAACTATTTTTAATAGGTCAGATTTGTAGAAAAAATATTCTCGGGAAGAATCTCTGTAAAATCTAGATCATTGATTATAAGGATGAACGATAGAGATTTAGCTGCACCATCTTCTCTGCAGTCCAACTACTGAAAAGTCAAGTCCTTATATCTATTCATCCAGTAGTGGCAGAGCCAAGATTTTGATTCGGAAATGACACTTAAAAACATCAATATATGTACTAGATATCAAAAAAGGTATGCCTGTACGAAAATTGGCAAATCATAATACTCAAAATGTACATATTTTCACATATTAATCATCTATCACAATATATTTAATACCCCAAAAAATACACGTATTATATGGTTAGCTCTTCAGATTATAATACGCAACTCATTTTCATTGGTTAATCATCTACATACTTAATAACCCGTATAATACACATGTTATATGATTAACGAAATTAAATTTTATACACTGCCGGTGTAAACATTTTTTCTTTCTAAATCAATTAGACTGCACTACATCGCCATGTTCTACTAATTGAGATTACTGTTTTGACATGTGATGCAATCTAATTGATTTGTAGAAAAAAAATGTTTACACAAGCAGAGTATATAATTTAATCTCATGATTAATCTAAAAAGCAACAGCCGACCAGATGTATCAACATTACGGATAAAAAAACAAGGTAAACAGATGCCAAAACGAGATAACTAACTCTGTTATTGTTTGTGTTTCTCCAATACAGATCGAACTACTCTTTTTCTTTTGGGAAAATTAATCATAAGGACGATAAAATAGTTTTTATTTTTGGGGAAGGACATCAACAAAATAGTTTTCAGTGGAGGTCCTTCAACCTTTTGAGTTTTTTAACCATAAGGTCATAAGTGCACTCTAACTTTCATAGGGTTTTTAAGGTACTTATGACCAAAATAAAAGAATATGAACCACAAAGCCAGATAGGCAACATAAAATTGAAAACAAAAAGGAAAATATCTATCTCTGTTCCTTTGTCAAGACATACGAATTTCATTTGATTTGCGTAATTATAAATGTCTATTTGATAGAAATTATAATATGACATCCGAACCATGAAAGTAAATGGATGGTCTAGATTCACTGCACTGTGAATCTGGACCATTCATTTACTTTCATGGACACTTTCATGGTCCGGATGTCATGGAGTGTTCCAATTCTCATATTTTTTAGTAAAATTTATTTAATAATTCCTAACCTTCTTTAGAAATTCATAATATTTGTCGAAATTTCATAAACGATAAAACTCAGACATACCTCGGTTGAACCTAGTAAATTCGGTAGAACTCAGATGAACTTGCCAAATAGAAATGGTGGAAATCCATTGGATCTTGGCAAATTATAGTGGAGATGAGAAATAAATTTGGGTAAATGCTATACTTGATCTATTCATTAGATTCACATTCTTTATTTCTTTTTACTAAAAGGTTAACTATGGTTAAGGTTAGACAGTGTAGGGCCCATAAGATGATAAGAACCAATAAAGTGGAGGTATTGTTCATCCTTGATCTTTTGTGGGGAGTGAATAAATTCGAACAATTTGTGAGGTACCTGGATGTATATATATACGAATTCGATTACAGTGTTGCATTCCAAAAACCAGGAAACAATTCCTTTTTTTGAAAAAAATGTGTATATTCTATTTGCATAAGCATCACTTTAAACTTTTTGTCTTAGCTAGGCATCGAGTAGTGTTCAGAAGCCAATTGATGGAGGAGAGGATGGCAACAAAAGCAGCAGAGGTGGCGAACTACCCTGGGCAGACCCTGTTATCGATAACATTTTGACTGCCAACATGATCAAACAAGACTTGATCCTCCTCGAGAACCAGATTCCTTTCTTCGTGCTTGAAGAGTTGTTCAAACTCATAGTGGATAAGATTAAGATCCCCATAGTGGATAAGATTAAGATCCCCGAGAAAAACAAGTTACCACTCACCGAGTATGTCCTTCGGTACTTTGGCAAAAGTTTGAGACCAAAAGATGAAACTAGAAGTAGCAAGAGGAAAACTTCTTGTTGTTTGCCTGATGAATGCATCCTTCGCGTTTATGAACCAAAAAAAGAAAATGAAAAGAGAGAAAATGAGTCGAGGAAAGCTAATGACTCTTATCATATTCTCCATTTCCTACACGAGCATTACCTTCCGAGTGAAAGAAAGAAACCCCCAAAAGAAAAGAAGTTTGGTGAATTAGAGGTTTCTGCATCAGAACTCGACTATGCAGGAGTCAAGTTTGGTGAACTAGAGGTTTCTGCATCAGTACTCGAGGTTTCTGCATCAGAACTTGAAGTTTCTGCATCAGAACTCGACTATGCAGGAGTCAAGTTTGTCTCTGTTGAGGGAAACAAAATTAATCTGTTTGACGTCAATTTCAGAGAACCTAAATTCCCATTTTGGGGGTTTTTTAGTGCCAGATTTGAAATCCCGACTCTTGATATACATGACACCTTAGAGCCAATCCTTAGAAACCTCATTGCCTTGGAACAGTGTTGCCCTGCGGTTGACCGGTACTTCACATCCTACGCAACGTTCATGGACAGATTAATTAGCTCAGTGGAAGACGTCAAAGTGCTTAAAAAAGCCAAAGTTATACGTAACCACTTGGGCGAGGACAAGGACGTCTGTCGTCTATTCAACAAGCTGTGCAAGGAAGTTGTATTAGAAGAGTTCTATTTCGAAGACAAGTGCCAAAAGGCATACAATTATAGTCAGCATCGCTGGCCGAAGTGGAGGGCATACTGGAAACGCACGTACGTTGAATCTCCATGGGGGATCGTAGCTTTCTCTGTGGCCATTATTATCTTTGGAGTGGCGGTTGCTAACTGCATTCGTGGATTCCTTAAATAAACGCCAGTGATCATGAACTTTATCTGTGTTTATAATTGCTATGAAGATTGTCTATCTGAATGTGCCTTTCTATGAAGATTGGCTATAAAGAAGTGTCAAGTGTGCCTTTCTTCTTCATCGACGTAAGATATGTACTTGTCAATCAACAGTGTCATTCTGTCATTACCTTTTAGTGTTCTAGCTGTTGAAAATTGAGCTTGATTGGGATGATTCCAATTGAGTTGATTGAGTTGGAGATTGAAAGCTATCTAAAATCTTCAACTCCTTCCCCTATCTACTGTTATGTATAAGTGTCAGAGTTACATGTATTCTGTGTGCAAGAAATAAGAGTTTGTGAGAGTGATGATGTGGGAACCCTACTGTTTGGGTTTGTGAGCTTTGTGAATTTGAGTGAAAGATTGTAATAATACTCCGTATATGTTTTCTATAATTGAGCAATAATATATGTGTTTGTGTGTGTAATTGATACCTCTCCAACCAACAGTTTCTTTGCACCCAACGGTAGCGAATTTAGCTCCAGATACAAGAACTATTCGAGTCCGTTTGCTGTTATTTGGATTGGTGAATTCTTACAGATATATATATCCTGTGAAGGAACTGGACAGAATCAAAGTCAGAGTTTATTGTTCCAGCTCCTACAGAAATAAGAAAAACTAAATGGATCTGTAAGAAATGGTAAAGGTCGGCGTAGCATTATCGAAATACATCCAATTTATGTAGCTAGACAATCATTCATCTACTAGTTAGTCTCTCATTACACAAGTAAATGGACTGATGAAGAACGATGTTATGCGGTAAAACAAAAGAAAAAAACCCGAGAGATCATCACTAACACGACACCCGATATCTTTGTCTTTCGCGATTTTTAGTAACATGATAAACATGATCGAGTACACGGATAAATCAAGCACAACACCGCTAACTTGCAAAATAAAAAGAAACCAAAACCCAGACAAAAGAGGAAAGGCAAAGAGTAGAAAGGAAGGAGCTAGGAGAAAAAAATCGCCCAGAAAACCGAAAACTCCCTCTTCATAAGCCAGAGGATTGCAGACAGCCATTCCATTGACGTCAATTACGGGCCGAAACCCGCGAAGGTTAGGATAATCCCGGGATGCCACTCGACGGGGGTAGCGGATGTCACTCGACGCTACTAATTGCGGATGCCACTCAACGCGACCAAATCGCACAATTGATTGTAGGAGGAATTCTCAACTCCAAGCAAGAAATTATACTTGCATGCAAATTAATATTTTCATAAACTCGAACTCTTCCCTTTCATTTCATTAGATCAACTATTTATAGGCATTATAAAGATTGCACTCCCAAGACTTAATAAAGATTAGACGATTTTCTAGATAGACCTTTCAAATACTTAGATGACCCTTCAACTACATGCAAAATGATAAAGGAAATTCTGGCACTCAAAACAATGAGGGGAGACATTCTAATTTATAGGATTATAAGCACCTAATCATAAGAGCCATGTCATTCTCTCAAAATAAAAGGTCACACCTTTTAGAAAAAAGAATTATATAAAACTAAAAGTCACACTCTTTAGCAAAAGACATGTTTCTCAAATTAATATATCTTCTAATTTTTAAAACTTATCAAAGTTCCAACACAATCATGTTTAAAATGTGCACAAAGATAGTGTTTTCAATCCATATAGTTTAGCGTGGATAAAATTAGAGAGAGCAGGAGGGAGGGAGAAGCTGAAATTCAGAATTGGGAGTTGAGAGTGTGATTTCAGCTGAAATTAAGAGCCGTTTTGTCATTTGAGGTGGCCTCGGATGGGTATTCTCCTTTTTCCAGGAATTTCTTCACGTCTTCGTACCATGGCTTACCATCGTCATCACCTTCCTCGATGAAGGTGCATTCGCATGCTGGTTTGACCTTTTGTTCGATTATGAGAGGCCGCATTGTGAATCCCAGGGGTATTTCGACCATAGATGCCAATGTTGCTAGTGCATTTGCAAATCTATTGCTCACTCGAGGAGTGTGCGTGAAGATAACGGAATCGAATTGGGGAATTAGATCTTCCAGCACAGAGTGATATAGTTTCAGCGTGTTTTCCTTGACCTTCCAATCTCCTCTTGCTTGAGATACCACCAGGTTTGAATCCCCAATGACTTCTACCCTTTTTGCCCCTAGTTCTAGGGCTGCCTCCATTCCAGCAATACAGGCCTCGTATTCAGCTTGGTTGTTGGTGACTTCAAATATCAGTTTATACGACAACGGGATATGTGAGTCGTTTGGGGAAACTAGCAACACCCCTATGCCATATCCACATTGGTTTGATGCTCCATCAAAGTAAAGTTGCCAGGTGTCGTTTAAGAGACATAAGATGTCCTCGTCGGGAAACATGAAGTCTTCTGCCTCGGCTTTTGTCACAGGATGATCTGCCAAGAATTCTGCCACAGCTCTTCCTTTTACTGATTTCCTCGTCATGTATTTGAGGTTGAATTCTACTAGCAGCAATAACCACCTAGCTAGCTTTCCGATAAGTGCTGGCTTTTTTAAAAGATATTTGATTAGGTCTAAACGAGAAACCAGCACCACCGGGTGTGCTAAAAGGTAGTGCCTTAGTTTTTTTGTGGCCCATACTAGCCCTCAATAGGTTTTCTCGAGGGGAGTGTACCTTGTTTCATAGTCCATCATTTTTTTGCTGAGGTAGTATATGGCGCACTCTACTTTGGCGTCGTTCTCTTGCGCTAGCATGCATCCCATGGATGTGTCTGTTACTGAGAGATACAGAATTAATGGCTTCCCAGGGATGGGTGGCGACAGTACAAGTGGATTCTGAAGATATTCTTTGATTGCCTCAAACGCCTGCTGACAGTCTTGGCTCCATTCAAAATCAGTACCTTTCTTTAGTAGCTTGAAAAGGGGTTCGCAAGTAGCTGTGAGCTTGGAAATGAACCTGCTGATGAACTGCACCTTCCCCAAGAAACTCTTTACCTCATTTTCTGTCCTAGGTGGCGATATTTCCATGATAGCCTGTATCTTGGAAGGGTCAACCTCGATTCCTCTTTGAGTGATGAGAAATCCCAACATTTTTCCAGCCGTTACCCCAAAAGTGCATTTTTGAGGGTTAAGACGTAGTTTGTATTGTCTAATCCTTTCAAAGAACTTTTGAAGCGCTTCATGATGTCCTTCTCTTTCCTTTGATTTGACGATCATATCGTCGACATATACATCGACCTCTTTGTGCATCATGTCGTGCAGTAGTGTTGTTGCCGTCCTCTGGTAAGTGGCTCCAGCATTCTTCAACCCAAATGGCATCACTCGGTAGCAGTAGGTTCCCCAAGGCGTAGTGAATGTGGTTTTCTCTCTATCCTCAAGAGACATAAGAATTTGATTATACCCAGAAAATCCATCCATGAAGGATAGCAATGCATGGCCCTGCGGTGTTGTCTACTAGCTCGTCTATGTGAGGTAATGGGAAGTCATCCTTTGGACTGGCTTTGTTGAGATCTTGAAAATCTACACAGACCCTGATTTAAAAACCATTGTTGAGATCTCGGAAATTAATAGGGTTTTGTCTAGGTATAATCAAAGAAAACCTGTCCATTACTACCCCATAGGCTTAGTTCAAAATGATTTAAAAACCATTTCTGAAACGCAAACTCGAATATGTTATTATCCAAAACCGTAGTAAAGGGAGAAGGATTTTGAAAAATCGGTCGGTCCTATTTTGGCATGATTTTCCAATTGGGTCCCTGGGTGGGGGAGAGCCCAGTGCAAAGTTCGAGGGCATTTTCGTCTTTTCACCTGTTTTGTGGTGGGGACAGGACACTATTTGGCGAATTTTCAAATTACTAATTTGGGTTTTCGGACTTTCCAACAATTCCGTTTATGTCCCCAATAAAGGTACGTTATTTTGTCCTTATGCGTCCGGTATTCTAAGTTTTGTCTAGGGTTATTTTTGTCTTTCTACCTTGTCATCTCTGGCAGATCTCTGGCAGGTCACGTGTATTTGTTCCCCCCCACACTCTCTGTGCAAAATATCCCAGTTCACGCGTCTCCTTTGTGTCTCTCTTCTGCAAAATATTGCTTTGGCACATCTTTGATCGTCACTGTACTTTTTCTTTTCTTTCCTTTTGTTGGGGACCATTACTGGTCCATGATGGAGAATGTCAAGATCAAGTTCAGGGAGTACTACTGGGAGTATGGCAGGAGCCCCTTCCTGGAGAAGTCCCGATTTTACATGCTCACATCGGCTCGACGGTGAAGAACAGAGGTTTCCTTCTTTTCGTTTCTGCGTGCTTCTCCTCATCAATTATTATTTCCTTTTCCCTCTGATAGTAAGTTTGGTTCTGGAGTTGGGTTTTTTTTTTTTTAAACATTTTGATTGTCAGTAAGAGAAAGTAAAGGAAATTGGGCCTAGATTTCTGAGGAATGGTTTTAATTTCTTCAAAATCTTGAATCTCTAATTGGGTTTAATTTAGGCTCCTGAATTGACAATTTTTCCTTCTTTTCTTGATGTTTTTTGTTAAGGGGTGTTTTTTATTTGGACCGGTAAAAGAATACAAATAATGAATGGAATATTTAAATATTCATCCTCTTTATCCATGCCATATAAGAATTCATCCCACCCTTTTTTCATGCTTATGTTTTCATCCTCTTAGTGTGTGAAATACCCTTGTTACCCCTTTGCTTGTTTGATTCCTAAATTAAAGGGATTCAAATGAATACCACAGTCCTAGATAAATCTTCTTAACTCCTAAATTAAAGGGATTCGGTTTCATATCACAATCCTCCAATTAAGTGAGAAACAATAGGATGATTTCAAATTTTCGAATGTGTAGATTATCAAATCCCAATGATTTCTACCTTCCTTCTTGATAAACCGTCTTTTTGCATTTTAAAATTTTTACATTCATCTTAGTCCTTCTCCATCCTTTTTCCGCAATGGCCATCTTTGCATGATAAGTTCACCACATCTTTACATTTTTCCTTCATTCTTCGAGTTGGCCAATCGGACAACAAAAAATCATATTTTTCATTGATCTTATTACACGGAACATGGCTATATTACCATAAAAAAAAAAAGAAATAAGATGACATACTCAAACCGTTACATGGTTAAATGGTTAAATTACCATGACATCACATGGTTAAATTACCATGATGATTACAACGTGAACACGATAAATATCCCATGATTTGAACAAATATTTCATGGTAAACGGTTCAAATATGGTTAAATTACCATCAAAACAAGTTATCGTGATCAACGATTCATGGTTAAATTACCATGTCGATTTCAACATTTCATGATGATTCATATACCGATAGGAACCCAACTTCCAAAAAAATCCATATCCCTTGTTGCTCCTCTGACTATCAGAAACCCATCACGGGTTGAAAACGAAGCAATCAAAAAAAAAAACGTACACAAGTCTATTGTAATAATTGGAATAGTTTTTCAAGAGTTCAACTATCTAAAACCCAATTTTGAGGTCAAAATCGCAGACCCAGATCGTGAAAACAACGCCTAAAAAATGCCGGATTTCAGGACGGCCACGGCAATCGTCGACGGCGAGACCCACATAAGAAACGTCAGAACACTAAAACTCAAACATACCGCTGTTGCATGTTAGAACGACGATGGGCGATTGAATGACGACCGGAAGAACGTCGTCGTCGATAAGGGTACAGATCGATGGTGAGTCAAAACTGCATCTATCCCCTAAGTTTTCGTCTGGAGCTTCCGCAAGAGTACGGCTCGAAGGAGGAGGGAGGAGGTGGAACCGTGGAGGAGGCGGCGCCGTTCTTCATCGCCGGAATTCGCAACCAAGACGACTGGTATGGGTTTTCGACTGGTATGAGTTTCTGCCAAACGTGAAGGATTTTAGGATAGGGAGCAATAATTTATGGGATTAATCTTGAGATCCATAATTTCCGGAATTGATAAGCTTGGGATCCATAATTTCCGGAATTGAACGGAAATCGTGGGACGGAAATCGTGATAATCTCGCGAGGACGAAAGGGATTAAGATTTCGTCCCTAATTTCAACGCTATATATATATATAAATAACAACAACAAAAGGGCAATAATGGGATAAAAACTAGTACGAGGATGAAATCATAATTAGTTCAAAACGGGAGGACGAAATCTTAACTCTGTTAGACTTCTAGGATGAATAATTAAGCCTCCCATAATGAATTATATCAAACCGCCGTAAGCCCACAAATCATACTATACCCAACTGATAGGCCATTAGGGGATCAAACAACTAAACAAATAACCGCTGAGAAAAAGAAAAAATAACCTTACAAACGACCCCATTCAGGGGGAAATTTTTTAAGTCTTTGCTCTTGGCAAGGATTGACTCCTATGGGAGACTATAAGGGTGGCTCACTTAGCTTATTCCAGTTGGTTTGTTCAGGCCTCAGGGGTGTTTTTAATAAACCTTTGATGAGTGATTCGTTTACTGAACCACATACATGTAGTTTTTGTATGGTTGTTTGGATAGGTATGAATTAGATTCCATTTTATGAAGGTTATGGTTTTGTGTTCATGAGTGTGAGGTGCGTAACGGGTTTATATTTTTCCTTTATGAGTTGGCTTTATTTACAAGATTCCAAATTAGTTACACTTTTTTCTTAAAACTGGAAACAATAAGAAAGACTGCAGGTTGAATTAAATTTTATGGAGCTTATGGATTCGTGTTCATGAGTGTGAGGTGCATAAACTGACAAATCAAATTAGTTACAAATTTAGGACATTGGTTTTGGTAGTTGTGATGTTATTGGGATATTGGGTATCTGTGAAATCTGGAGATAATTTAAGTATATTTTGTTTTTTGTTTTTTAAGGTTCACTTTTATGTTGTTTCAGCAATTTCAACTTTGAAGGAGCAATCAACACAGTGTAGGACTAGAGATGTTGAATCAATACTGTAAGAATTTATACCATTGAAGTAAGATTGTGCCTAAACACTTGGAAATACTTTGGACAAATGATTTCTTCCCATCACCGAGAAGACTGAGTAAGAGCTTCGAAAAGAGATCCAAGAACTCAACCACCACCGGTGAGAGGTCCTCTCTCTCTCTCTCTCTCTCTCTCTCTCTCGCACGCTCTGTGTGTGTGTGTGTTTACGGTTGTATGTATGTATTCAATCTACTTCTTTGTTACAGCTACAAATTATTCGGAATTCAGATTTTTCTTTGGTGATTTTGTGTGTGTCTTCTTATATTGGGTGAGAGCTAATCTGTTTGTTGAATGGTTTTGTTGTTCTTTGTAATCTCCAATCAGATTTACATATGAAATTGGTTCTCAACTGAATATAAGTTTGGATTTGGATTCAGTACCCTTCCTCTTTGTCTCTCTATCCGGCTTACCAATGAATTAAATTTTGATCCGTCAACTTACCCCGTTTAGGCAAGGTAGGCAAATATTTTGAATCTTATTGTTCTCTTAATTGTATTGATGTCAGCTATTAGTAGCCTAACAAAAGAATGTGCTGGCTAGCTATTTAGAATTTTGCATTGTCTATTACTTTCCATAAAATTGCTTCTAATATGTGGAGTCTAAGCATCCTACTCTATCTTCGGAATTTTGCCAACAGTACATTGGATACTGCAACTGAACATTTATGCTTTTCTTTTTTTGCCCAGAATAATATGGGTTCAACAGATGAGTTTTTTCCTGGTCACATATCCTTATCTCTCTCTTATCTCAACCCATGAAAAAGAGTGTATATTGAGTCCATGCATATGAAAGAGTCTCTTAACTCCACGCAAGTGTAAGAACTCTCTGTAGATGACATCGAGGGTCTTGAGGATGATGATGACTTAAAGGAAATTGATAGTCATAGAACTTGAACACATATTCCAAATGATGCATCTGATCTTGCAGCAGGGTCATCTTCATTTGCAACTGGTAAATACACTAATGTTGTGGTTGTTTTAATCAAAAGGGTGCAGTATCTCCATTCTTATTTATGTACATCTATTTATCTTTTGATCACAGAAGAGGTTTATAAATGGACATTTCACCACTCTCTCTTTTTTATTTTGTTCAATTAAGTACACTAATTTGTGGTTGGTTTAATCAGATTAACTTAATTTCTTTGAGAGGTTCTTTGCATGGAATTTTTAATGTGTTCCTTACTATGTCTATTGGTTTGATTGTTTTTTACCCGTATGCTGTGATAAGAAGAGATTTTGAGTCGTTCGGGTTTATCCCGCAGGTTAATTTTGGCCATTCCTTTTTTGCCAGGTAGATTTTGGTAGATTGTACCGAGTTCTGATCACAAACCCAGTATGATGGTAATGGTATGATGCTGTTTTCTATTTCCTGTGTTTTCTCTTCTCATTTTGTTGGGTCAATGACCAATTTTATACAACTGTTTCTTCGTTTAATATTTGTTTCAATTTCAACCTGTCCTACCAACGGACAGTTCAATTGGATCGATTGCAGACGCATGAGGTTTATATTTTTGAAGTCTGGACACCACACTGGTTCCTGGAAAATAGCCTATTTTAGATTAACTAGCTTATTTTTCATAAAGATATTTATGAAAATAAGCTATTGTCGGATAGCTTCTTGGAAAACAGCCTCTGTAAGTTATCACACACGCCCCCAGGAGAGTTTCACCTGACTCCAACTCTCACCAACCAATTCTCTCTATGGTTTCTGAAACCATCCATGGTTCAACTCAAGCCATCTGTTAAGGAAATCAAAAGCCATCCAGGGTTCTTGAAGAACTTGCCAAGGAAACTAACCGAACCAGCTCAAGCCATCTATTTTAGGAAAGAGAATCCTAGCTTTTCCCTTCAAACACTGGAGGACATCATGGAAATTGTCGAAGGGGCTAGAACTCCTCCATTCCCCTGCTCGATTGGAGGTTTTGGCTGGGGAGGGGAAGAAGATGAAGGAAAGGAGGAAGAAGAGGCAAAAGAAGCCGAGGAAGAAGCCAACAAAGATGAATATGATAAGAGAGTTAAGGAGGTACAACACACTTGTTTAGAATATGGGCTTGAATAATATGCATGTAATTTTAGTAATGGTTTAAAGCCGAAGTTGTTTGCATGCTCATTCATCCGAAAAAAGCCTTTGTCTGCATAAGTTTTCCTATTTTAGCTGTCATGGGATTTCATGCAGCAGTAGCACCACTGCATAATAACTTCCCCCCATGAAGTGAAGATCACTCCCCTAGCAAATGATCAAGTAGTTCAGAAAGAGGGCAGAAATGAAACAAAAATCAAACAAGAACATAATTTTATAGCAGCAACATCTTTCTTCAATGTCTTGATTTCAGGCACTAAGTTTGACTAATTTCTTGGGTGACTTAAAAGGAGATTGATTTTAGTCGGTTCTTTTATTATAATGTGTATATTGTATTTTTTTTGTTTTTTGATCCGCTATCTTGTATGGTTTGAAATCTCAATCTCTATATTGAGATGTTATTGGAATTTCCTCCTCTCGTCTCATTAATGGTTGAACCAACATATGCTAAATTCAATTGATTTCCTCTCATTCGCCATTTCTCATCCACTTTGTCCTTTTCGGAGAGGGGACAAGGCCGCCCTCTGCCGTGAATGCTTTCTGGTGGAAAGAGTTTCATAAATTTAGTGGAGAAATTTAAACGCATTATCCCCGTAATTCATGTGTACAACAACAAACTTTTAGAGTGTTTATCTCTATATGGGAAAATGACGCTCCAGGACGTGTTTTGATAATTAATACCTGCTAAGGACATTTCCAGTATTAACAAATGTTCTCAGTATGTCCTTGGCGGGTATTTATTATCAAAATACGTCATTGACCGTCATTTTCCCCTATAATATTCCACACTTAAAACTTCTCATCAGTGTAAATAAATGCTCTTTACACTTTCCACATTTTTCACATACTGTTGCATAATGAGCTAACAATCTAAAACAAATTCACTGTATATTAATTTAAGTTATCGAATCAACAGGTATAACCGATCGTGCGTAGCACGTAGTTATGCCCCTAGTTATTAACTAAAGCACTAAAATTGCATATTGCATTAAACAAATTCAAACCAGTGCCGTAACCATTCACACCCACTTGTATCACCCGAACGGGTACATGGATCGGCACCATCGTTAATAGTCCGATCACGATCGACGACAGCGATTGGACAATCCTAACCGGCGCACCATTTTGAGGGCATCAAAAGGACCCGTGTGAGTTACCCGTCACACGTATGCCCCGTGGCTTCCATTTAGTGACATGTCACTACCAAGTCTCCTGGTAATTGGATGAGCCAGAAACACAATGTCTAAATTGTGTTCTTTCACAATTGTCCGTAACACGCAAATTAAACTTATGTGCCTAGATATCATGCCCACGTAAAGATACAAATTTGAGTTTGCATTTCAAATACTATAGTCTATAGGCATGACAAAAATGAGTTTATGGTGTACCTTTCACCTTGAGGGAAAATAATAAAAAGTTTACGGCTCACTGAAAGACGCAGCCCCGGAAGTTAATTATTTATTAACCCTTTTGCCTTAAGTCTCCAATCGCATCTATCCATCTTTGTCTTAAGGACCCATAACGTAATCAATCCACTTTCATCTTTGGAAATATCGTCTTAAGATTGTTGGTGCAAAATCGTCATAGCCGATGAAAGTGGATAAACAGAAATGCTTCAAGTCACGTTACAATGTCGCTATCCTTGAGACGATATTCGCCCCCACCAATTCGAGAGAATTCGGTGTGCACTGGATTACAACGAAGCCGCCTCCAAGATAAAATGAAGCCCAGTCTCAAACGTTGTCTAACTGCGTTATGCACAAACGAAGAAATACCCAAATACCTTCGGATTTTGCAAGCCCGCCAAATAATTCTAGAGAGAAATAACAATTAGAGTTGATCTAATTTTCGTCCCTCCAATTTGTAGAACCCCTTGCCATTATATAGGCACGAATCATGACTGTTAGCCAAAGATCGCATCTCTTGAATTAATCCCAATAGTCATGTCTATTTATAATAGCCATGTCTATTCATGCGATCTTAATAGTCATACCTTTTGATTAGATCATGTCTATTCATTTAACCTGAATAGACTCATCTTTTGCCTTTAAATCCAATAATCATGTCCATTCATATATCAAGAATAGACACACTTTTTGGATTAAAACCGTTCACCAATATTCAAATTCAATATCCATTAAATATTTTGGAAATGTTCCAACACATATATATCTAATGAAGTCGTAAATCACCATGCAAGTGAGAGATCAAGATCGGAATTTTATGAGAAGAGGAAACAGAAAACACGAATAAGAAGTTATTGCAGCGAAATTCGTGAAGTCTATAAAGCCTGAATGAAAAAGGAGGTCAATAGATGCGGCGTATTCAGGTATTAAACAAACCGGTTGCATAAGCAAGCAGAAATGAAGTTGAAGCATACTATATATATCTCACACTAGATATTCATTCAACCAAACCAAACACCAAAATGGTTTCTACTTTCTAGACATCTTTAGTCATTACAGTTCATTACATAAAACTACGCTTATCCCATTAGAAATTAGGAAAAGAAATAAGGTTACTTATCGTCTTATCGCATTACAAAGAAGTAAGAACTACGCTTTACCCTTTGATTTTATGTAGATCTACACTATATCCCATTATTACGGTCAAATACTAAAATTGGCAAAAAAAAGATTTAACAATACTGAGAATTATTTATATAATAATAATAATATCTCACGGTCCGGCTTAGTTAATTTACGGTTTTGAAATGAAAATCCATGGACTGAACTGCGAGTCACGGTTTTCTGATTTTTCAATCCATGTCCGGACCATTAATCCACGGACAAAATCCAAAAGGTATGGATTAGTTCGGTCCGGACTGGTTTCATAGTTCACCGTTTTTTTGAGCAACCCCATAGTTGGGGAGTGCAAAAATCACTCCAAAATAAAAGGGATGAAATCACACAAAGACAGACAAGGTTGCTCTCTAGCTGCTTCCTAAAATGATAAGGCTATGAATGCTTTGATATCGCAGATGTGATGTCATGATGAAATGAATTATGCATGACCACGATCAAAAGCCAAATCAGATCCCTCAAGTATATAAGTATTTGTATAGCAGATATTTGGTTCCTATATTAAATCTTCCTTTATAGATAGAGGCTTCGATTAATTTCTAGTTTTATCCACCAATAATCTTCCTTGGAATGTGATGCTCTTATCTGATGCTGTTGGAATGTGATGCTCAAACCTGATGCTCATGCTGTTGGAATGTGATGCTCCATTACTTTCTGCTGTTTTGTGGAGTGTTCCTAAACAATGCACTTCCAATCTCATTTCTGCTCTCTGAAGATGATAAAAGAATTTAAGGCTAGATCATATGGTGCTGCTTTGGTTCGTTTGATGCTTCTTTTCTGGTATTGGAACAGGAGGCGCCCTGATTCTGATGCTGATGCTTTCCATGATGTGTTGCTCTCTGAAGAAGCTGACTGTTATATGTTTCATTTGATGCTGCTCTGGATTGATTTCTGATGATATTGGAACGTTGATGCCCCTTGTGGTGTAATGGTCTCTAAGTTTTGGCTGGTTGAGATCTATTGTACCCTTTGGCTGTTGAGAACCTAGTTATATCTCCTGTTTTTCTTTCAGCAAGGGTCATCAATAATAATAATAACCATACGCGGATGAAAATGGATGAGCCCTCAGATCCAGAGATCCTATAGTGAGCGATTCCAACAGTCCAAAAGTATTTTCAACAGTCCGGATTAAAAAACAACCCTGTAGTGACTTTGCTCACTACAGGATCCCCGGATCACCCTCTATATATAGAGAAGGCCAGCATGGGTTCTTTGCATGCTAAAACCCAGAACAATCCTAAGTCCGTTTCACCCAAAAAAAAACAAAAACAAAAACACTACGTACCCAAATCAAGGCAATTGCTTTCTCGATAGCATTGATCAAAAAACGATATTTCCACTCAACTAAAATGAGTCAAGGGGGTAATGACATTAAGCAGGCTTCCAAGATTCGTGCAAAGACCATTGGTGAAAAGTTCAACAATGGTACCGAGAAAATCAAATCCTTGTACTCTTACGCTCGCATTTACAAGGTGCCCGAAGATCTTCGAAAGCTGAACGAATGCGCCTACGTCCCTCGCCTCATTGCTATCGGCCCTCTTCACCGGAAGGGCAAACACCTCCGTAAACCTATGCAAGACGTGAAAATGGATTACGCCAATCGCCTGTTTCTTCGACTGACCAAAGGAATAGTGGATCCGGAAATTAGGGATGAGAAAAAAGACGAGTTGATACAAGAATGTGTGGAAAAAATGAAGAAGTGCACAGTCAAGGCCGAGAAATATAACACAAAAGAAGAAGTCACCCTGGTGGACATGGCCAAGAAATACTACGCAGAAGACTTAAAGCTGAATGATGACGATATGGTGGAAATGATGTTGGTCGATGGTTGCTTCATCCTCGAACTTCTCTACGTCTACTACCATACCCATTATTGTCAGGTATACATGAACTGGTCATAATAACAAAACCCACGCAGATATTCCCCCAAGGGGAATTTCATGTCTCTCTCTCCTCTCTGCTCTCTTTTCTTTCTCTTACCCCACATATACAATATAAAAAGTAGATATTTATGACTGGAGAGCTTAATACCAAATCAAGCTTTTATCCAAATATTTACTCAGATTTGAATAAATATTTGGGTAAGAAGCAGAGATGCTCTTAATTAAAGAATACACAAACCAAACTCAACTCTTGGAAAATTTGATTAGTAATTTTGCATTCCAAAAAGCAGGAAACAATACATTTCTTAAGTAAATGGAAACATTCTTTTTCGTAAAATGCAAACTTTTTGTCTCAGGTTCGTAAGGACTCGAGTAGCATTCCGCAGCCTATTAATGGAGGAAAGGGTGGCAGCAAAAGCAACTGCAGGGGCTGCGAACAACCAAGGGCAGATCCTATTTGCAATAGCATTTTGACAGCCAACATCGTCAAACATGACTTGATGCTCCTCGAGAACCAAATTCCTTTCTTTGTGCTTGAGCATTTGTTCCAACTCACAGTGGCTAAGATCCCCACCGTGGATCAGACCACGGGGTGTTGCCCTGAGTTGTCGCTGGAAGGTTATGTCCGTTCGTACTTCTCGAAGTTTCTGAGTACTCTCGAAGGCGGACAATCTAGCGGTAGCAAGCCGGAAACTAGTTGTTGTTTGGCTAGCGATCACTGTATCCTCTCGGTTTGTGGTTCTACAAAAGAACTTGAACAGGGAAAGACACAGTCAGGGAAAGCTAATGACTACTATCATATTCTACACTTAATACACAGTAGTTACATTCCTGGTGAACAAGGGCAAGAAACTGAACTCGGAATCCAACTAGATTCCACAAAGCATTGCGATTCCACAAAGCATTGCGAATTAACGCTCTCTGCATCGGACCTCCACTACGCTGGAGTCAAGTTTATACCCACCAAGAAGGAGCTATTCGACGTCAAGTTCATCAATAGAGGCATAGGCTGTTGGCGGTGTCGTACTCTCACGTTTCGAATCCCGACCATCTATATACGCAAGACTACAGAGTCATTCCTCAGGAACATCATTGCCTTGGAACAGTGTTCCCCCAGGGTTCCGCAATACTTCACGTCCTACGCGAAGCTCATGGACATGTTCATTAACTCCGAGGAAGACGTCCGAGTGCTTAAAAATGACAAAGTTATACATAATTACTTGAGCACGGACGAGGATGTCCGTGATCTATTTAACAAGCTGTGCAAGGAAGTTGTACTGGAGGACTTCCATTTCTATAAGGATTGCCAAGAGGCATCCAAGTTTAATATGCGTTGGCAGACGAGGGCTGTGAGATATGTGACACGCCTGTTCGTTGCTTCTCCCTGGCCGGCCCTTGCCTTCTTCATGGGCATTGTCACTTTTGCGATAGCGATTTATCAATTTGGTTACACAATTCACGCACGGTATCGTCGATGATCAATAGCATTGTCCGTGTTTCAGTTTCGACTAGAACTGCAACAGACATCGCATATCAGAAGGATTAAAATCTGAATTGAATCTCCTTCGGATGTTTTTTACGTTTCTGGGTTAGCTTTGGCATGTTTGTCTGCTTTTCCCTTTCTCGATGTACCCTATCGAGCCTAATAAAATCCTTATTTTCGTGCTGAACAAATGAAAATGTCATTTATGTTTCAACTAGAATTTGCTGCTAGAATTGCCCGTATTTCTAAATGTATAGTTCATATATCCCCGGAAGGAACTGGACCTTTCAGTGATAGAGATAATTTTTGCCTCTCCTACACGAATCTGAAAAATCAAAAGGAATCTGAAGAAATGCTAGCTAATTAAGAGTAGTTAAATAATTGGTTGAGTATAAATTCTTGATCCAATCTGCTAATTGTTCATCCAGAATCATGATCTTGAAATCACAAATGTGTACAAAGCCCAATGTTTAAAATTTCCCAAATAGTGTTTTGTACTTGAAATTACAAACTTGTACAGCCTTCTCAAGTGAAGACATCTCTCTCTCTAGCTACTCAAATCCAATCTAGCGACTCAAATCAAATTTTCAAATCTAGCGACTCAAATTCAATTTTCCGTGTGGTATATCAATCCACACGCATCACTTTAGCTCATTAATTAGGGAGAGATTTAAATATCTCAGATCGATGTTCTAACAACTACAAATCCACAAAGCGAAGATTAAAAGGTACTTTTTTTAACCACAAAAAAAGATTAATTTTTGAAATAAGTAACCACTACAAAAAAAATAATTGAGCTTTAGTAGCAAAAATGTTGTGGCAAATTTTGAAATTGTCAATAATGATAGCTATATAGTGACAATTTTGCAAGTTGTCATAGAAAGTGGTTATTTTGAGACAATTTTAAATATTGTTACTAAAATTAAGTATTTAGTGACAATCTTGTCATGTCACAAAGAAAGCGTCACTAAAAGTTCGTCGGAGAAAAAATTGGGTGCCACAATCAATTAGTGACAAGAATTTTGTGGCAATATAAGAAAGTGTCACACAAGGTCACCAATTGTGACCATAGTTTTAAATCTCGGCCGAGACGTACCGTTTCGGCCGATACGTACCGGGATTTGGGGTCCCCGATTCGGATACGGGCCGATATATCGGAAAGATTGGAATTCACAGCCGTATCGGCCGATACCCGATACGTATCGGTCCGTAACCGATTCGGGGCCGATACGTATCGGTCCGTACCGGTTCGGCAAAAAAAAAAAAAAATTTTTTTTTTTTTTTCAGCAGGCTTTTTCAGTTTTTCCCAGAGCATCAATACCATCTTCTTCTGTTTTTTCTGATAGGCTACTAGGCTTTTAAGCAAAAAAAAAAAACAAAGCATTTTTTTATGACTTAAAATCATCTTACTTTTGCTGTTTATGTCAATTATATCGAAACTCATAATGTTGCATTTTTCTCATATTTGTAAAATCTTATTGACTTGCGGGTTTTGATAAATTATCGGATATTTCACATGAAGAGAATGGGCTATTACATGTCTTAAATTAATTAAAATGTGATAATTTAAGCCAATGTTGGGGGCAAAAGTATATTTTTCAAGTTTTATACATGTTGCTGATGATTTTTAAAAATTCACGACCGCGACACCCGATTCCCGCGACGTATCACCGATACGTCCCGATACCGATACACCGCGACCGATACCGAGACGGCGACCGATACCGAGATTTAAAACTATGATTGTGACAATGAACTGCTTTTTTCTAGAAAATTGGGAACCAAAACCTATGCAAGACGTCAAAATGGATTATGCCAATTAATCGCCTGTTTCTTTGGCTGACCAAAGGAATAGTGGATCCGAAAATTAGGGATGAGAAAAAAGACAAGTTGATACATGAATGTGCAGAAAAAATGAAGAAGTGCAGAAGAAGAAGTCACCCTGGTGGACAAGGCCAAGAAATACTACGCAGAAGAATTAAAGCTGAATGACGATGATATGGTGGAAATGATGTTGGTCGATGGTTGCTTCATCCTCGAACTTCTCTACGTCTCCTACCATACAAATCATTGTCAGGTATGAACTGGTCATAATAACATAACCCTGCAATTTTTCAGGTAAATCGGGATATATATATATATATACACGCACACACAACCATTTGGGATCCTAATCTTGTGTGAGGATTTCCCTACGAGGATCTTGTGAGGCTTTTCATGTGGAAGTACTGCTACGGTGCTACCTCATTAATGGGAGGTTCCAACGGTGGTTAGCATAACACTCCTTTTCTTACAACAAAACGATGCCGATTAGAAAGCCAAACCCCAAACTGAGGGAAAACGGAGAAGCTCTTGACCTTAATTACACCTCATTTCTTCGTTTGCTAATCTAAAAAAAAGAACTCTAATAGTTTGCTCATTACAGTCTCAGACCAAACCAAAACCCTCAAAAACTGATAATGAGATATTTGCATCAATATTTGGCTAAAATTAGTAGCAGCTTTGGTACAAAGTTGAACAGAATTAGAACTTTTTAATTTAATCGCAAAAATCGGGGCCTGATTTTTGCAAATCTAAAAAAAAGCACTCTAATATTTTGCTCATACAAACGATTGAGGGTCATGACATTGGAATCCAACTCTCTCTCTCTCTTTTCTCTATTACCCACAATGATACAATACACAGAATAGATACTCATAGAATACACAAACCAAACTCACCACACACTTAGATATCAACCCGGCCCCAACTCACATGCTCCCATCTCCCCCTTTGCTCCTTTGTCTCCACAATTGAGTTTTACAACTCCGACAAAATTTGATTCGTAATTTTTCATTACAAAAAGCAGGAAACAATACATTTTTTTTTTAAAAATGTGTATTTCTTCTTGTAAAAGGCATCTTAAACTTTTTGTCTCAGGCCTCGAGTAGCATTTCGCAGCATGGAGGAGAGGGTGGCAGCAAAAGCAATAGCACGGGCTGTGAAAAAACAAGGGCAGATCCTATTTTCGATAGCATTTTGACTGCCACCCTCGTCAAACAAGACTTGATACTCCTCGAGAACCCAATTCCTTTCTTTGTGCTTGAGCATTTGTTCAAACTCACAGTGGCTACGATCCCCATGGATCAGACCATGGGGTGTCCCCAGCCTACGTTATCACTTGCAGATTATGTCCGTTCGTACTTTTCAAAATTTTTGAGCCTCGAAGGCAAACCATATAGTGGTATCAAGCCGAAAACTAGTTGTTCTTTGCCTAGTGATCACTGTATCCTTTCGGTTTGTGGTTCAACAAAAGAAATTGAACAGGGAAAAACAGAGTCAGGGAAAGCTAATGACTACTACCATATTCTACATTTCTTACACAGCAGTTACATATATTCCTGGCGAACAAGGAAAAGAGGATGAACATGGAGGCAACAAACGAAATTCCACTTTGCATAGTGAACTGACGCTTTCTGCATCAGACCTGCACTACGCAGGAGTCGAATTTGTACCCAGTAAGGATCTATTCGACGTGGAGTTCATAAACAAAGGCATATTCGGGTGCAGAACTCTTGAATTTCGAATCCCGGCTATCTATATACGCAACACCACAGAGTCATTCCTGAGAAACGTCATTGCCTTGGAACAGTGTTCCCCCGGGGTTCCACGATACTTCACGTCCTGCGCGAAGCTCATGGACATGTTCATTAACTCTGAAGAAGACGTCCGAGTGCTTATAAATAAAAAAGTTATACATAACTACTTGAGCACGGACAAGGACGTCTGCGATCTGTTTAACAAGCTGTGCATGGAAGTTGTACTAGAGGACTTCCATTTCGACGACGAGTGCAGAAAGGCTTCCAGATATAATAATCATTGGTTTCTTCATGGGCATTGTCACTTTCGCGATAGCGGTTTATCAATTCGGTTACTCAATTCACGCGCGGTTTCGCCGATGATCATTAGCATTGACCATGTTTCAGTTTCAACGACAACTGCTTTGTATGAACATCGTGTATCAGAAGGATTAAATTCCGAATATGCTTCTCCTTTGGATGTTTGTTTTTTTGTTTTTCTCTCATCCAAATAGTGTTTTGAACTTCAAATCACAAACATGTACCACCTTCTCAACCAAAGAAATATCTCTCTCTAGCGACTCAAATCCAACTTTACCTGTAACAACTTGCTCCATTTTTGTACAATATTATCCGTTTTGGACACCCAAAGCCCATAGACTTGATGTCACCCATCCCTGAACTACCCCAGGATGAGCACGTTTAACTGTGAAGTTCTTATGCGCCTTGACCCGCCATCACGGCTTTAAAAGGCCTTGTACAAGTAGGAGGGATATTTTTCTTATGAACCATGACTTGCCCCCTCCCGTCCGGACGGAGCCAGCTATCCTGCAATACCACTGGCCACCGGAAAGCAGGGTGTCACATTACCCTACAAAGCCCCCAAGTGTTGATGCTAATTGGATTAGAATCCAAACTGAACCAAAACTGAACCGGTGTTGCGATTTGGTTTTGGTTAGGTTCGGGGTTCCAAACATATATTGGTTAAGTTTTGGTTCCTAATTTTCTAGAACCATTTGAACTAGTCCGATTACTAGTTTAATTTCTAGAGAATCAGACCAATTCGAACCGTGTACACCCTTACCACTGTCATGCTCAAGGCCTAAACTGTATAAGAGTAACAACAAACAATCCATCACATCACTTGAGTCCAATATTTTGAATGACTCATATCCACTTAAAAGCTAAGTCTTGAAAATGGTGAGTCACCCAATTGTATATGAAGGTACTCAAACACTTTTTCTATTTATGCGATGTGGGACTTAACGTTTACACATGTTCTAACACTTAATGAGCTTAAACTCATGCTTGAAAGCTCGAAACTTCACAACCTTAAGCTCATGATTGGAAGCTTGAGATTGGCTTGCATATTTTACGAGTTATGTCAAGCTTATCACAAACATAAAACTTCAAGCTGGAGCCAAGTTTGAACAATTAGTCTAAAAAAGTTCTCAACTTCGAGCCAAGCTCGAGCACGTTTAACAAGGAGTCGAGCCAAGCTTGAACAATACTATACTTGACTTGTTTGGCTCGATTAGCACCCCTAATCCTAAGCTTAAAAATATTGATGACATGCTAATAATATGTGATCTAGCTAGTTTATTGGAAATATACATATATTTACGTGTACACATTATGCGCCCCTTGAAAAGAACCTTAAATAAATGAATTTAGCACAAGTCTTGAATTCGTAGCGTGTGTATAACAACTCATAAAATTTGAACATAAGTTGATCATAACATTTGTATGATGGATTTTTGTCGTGATGGTATCAAGTTTTGAATAATTGTTATGAATTTTTATTCAAATACGAATTTGATAAAATCGTTATGAATTCCTATACAAAATGTAATGAATATACAGTGATTTAAGGGGCACATACACATGCTAATGTGAAAACACTTGTAAAATGAGAAAGGCTACATTACACATATTCAAGAAATTCAACATTTTGAGACCACCATTTAATTTTTTTTTTGATAGGCAAAATAATTTTATTCAGAAATCTTAACAAATGGTACATCAAGATGGGGGAAGGGAAAGGGGAATCCAACCAAGGGTTGGATGATAAAAAAAAAAACTGTTTTGAAAAAATCCAAACACTCCCAATATGGGCCAGGCCCCAAGAAATACAAACACAAATCAACATATGAGCCTGACCCAAATAGACTAAGCCCAAAACCTAGTCTGCCCATAGCCACACCTAAACTCTAACACAGACAACCACCAACCGCCACCTACACCAGCAGACTCCCACCGCCAGAAGCCGCCACCACTAACCACCCCCGCCGCCAAAACAATACCTAAGAAGCGAGGCCCATAGGAAACATAGCCCCGCCCCAAACGGCAAAGCCCATAGGGTACATAGGCTTAGCCAGCAAACCCCAACCCTCCCGGAACCCGATCGCCGGCCAAACACCCCCGACACCATCAGACCAGCCCTAGACCGAAACCACCAAACGATCGCAAGCAAGCCCTCCGCCAAGAGCCCCCATGCGTAGCCAGAGACCCAAAAACGACCGCCGAGACATCGTCGATTCGGCTCCCATAAACGATCTAAGCCAACCAACCACAGTGGTACCAATCAAGTTCGGGACGCCGCCAGCTGCCGCCACCCACAAACCTTGAGCCGGAAAAAAGCACTTGAACCATGAGACCACCATTGATCAAGTTAAGTCAGGTTCCCCACAGAGACAATTTTGACGACATAGGATCTCACACTAATTCGGGGACAGAGTCAAGATTTGAACTCAAAAAGCTCTACGATTGTGAAGTGATACAGGGCTCCTTATGAACTACGGAACAACTACACAACAAAGATAGACGCAAACTATAAAAGTTAGAGAAATGCTCTCTAAACTATTTTTCATTCAATAATAATCAATAACTCTCTTTTAATGTCAGTCTCCATAAAAGCAAGAGTTACAGTCTCTCTCTCTCTCTAGACTTTTCCTCTTCCCCTCTTCTGTTCTCGGCCAGGGTTTCTCCCCGCTTGGGGGGGAGGCGCCTCCTCCCTCCTCCCCCAGGCACATTCTTGACCCTTCTCCTCCTCTCTCTCTGTTTCTCTATGTCTATCTTCCTCTCTCTCTCTCTCTCCCCCATTCTTTTCTGATCTTCTCCTTTTCTCATTATTCACAAAATCGATCGGCATTTGTAACGAGATGGCTGGAGCTGGTAGTGCTAGTGGGCGTTGCTGGAGTTATGGTTCTTGACATCCGGTTTCTTCTTGGTCGTTTTTTGGTGCCGATTTTGCGGTTACTTGGCGGTCGGTTGCAGGGATTCCGGACGGCGACAAGGGCGATTTCGGTACGGTCTTCTGGTTCTTCTGGTTTCTATCTTTCTCCCTCTTTTCTTTTCCGACCCCCTTATATACTTGTCTGTTCATCTTCTTCTCTGCCTCATCTTTCCTCCGTTCTCCTCCCTTGCTCTCGTCTCTGCCACTCCCTCCGTTTGTTTACCCCCTTCTAGTTTTCTGTTGGGTTTACCGGGCTTATGCCTAACGGCGTGGGGGTTTCTGCGGTGGTGTTTGGTTGGACGGCGTGGTCTCCCGTCGTGATTGCTGCTGGGTGTTTCACGGTTCTTGCCTAACGGTAATGGTGAGCTTCCGCGGCAGTGGGTGGTGGCCGTCGGCTCGTTTTCTTTTGGGGGTGTGCCTATGGTGGCGTGGTGGTGCTTGGAGGCTGCGATCTGACGATGGTTGTTGTTTGTTGCTGTCTGGGCGGTGGTGAGTGGCGGCGGGTTGGAAGATTTTCAGACTGGTGTGTCAAGGTTTAGGGTTTTCTTTGGGCTGGCCTTTTGGCTGGGCCTGACCCACTTTGCTGGGTTAGGTTTCTTTTGGGCTTAATTGTATGATATGGGCTTGTGGCCATCAGATGCTTTGGGCTTTAATTGCTTTATCTAGGCTTTGTAGGCCTTTAGGTGTTTTGGGCTTTGTCCCAGTGGTGTGTTTGGGCTTTGTCCCATCCAGATGTATTTTCCAACTTTTGGTTGGATTCCCCTTCCCCTTAATAAAATGTTACTTTTGCCGATAAAAAAAAACTCTCTTTTAATGTCACCCTACAATCCATCTTATACTTAAAAATTAGGACCGAAAAGGAAACGTTAAAAGAGGAAGCTGAATCCTGTTAAATTAAAAATTGTATAATTAATTATCAAAATCAAAAGATTTGAGTTATTCCAATTTTTTTTATAGGAGTTATTCCCAAATTTGATGACGAGAGAATAAAAGAAACTTACCAAAACAGACATCACTTAATCACAATCTCCGACAAGAATTTATAGCCAAAATAATGAAAACTAAATATTCTATTTCTTAAATAATTAATATAATATTTCCGTTCTGCATCGTGAAGAGAATTTTCATAGGCTATATTTTTCAACTTTTTGTTAGAATTCTCTTCTCCTATTCTTTTTAATAAAATGCTACTTTTGCCAATAAAAAAGAACTTATATTTAAAAATTTGTTGTCGTTCTTCTAATTATTCCTGACATTTCTAAAAATTTAAGAAGGAAATATCGAGATATTGTTGATATGCCAGTTAATAGATCACTCCACAAGTGCAAAGACTTAGACTTAGTTATTATCATGGGTAACTTTTGACCAAAGTTGGGAAAAGTCATCGATCCAAATCTGAGATGACTCAGTACTCAACTTCCACGACAAGAATGGAAACTCCCATTTGGAGCCATTACAAGGTACAGAGCCATACCTCTGCAAGAAGCCACCACCCTTTCCACACCGTTAAAAGCATGGGTTGGCAAACGTGGATCAGATGTAAAGACAGCAGACGCTCCGGGAAGGCAGATCTCTATAGCAAATATAATGATAAACCTGTGGACATCAACCATAAAAGGATAAAATTTGGATGAAACCGGAATAAATCCAGACATAATCGGCATAAAACCGAATAGAACACACAAAAAAGAAAAGAAAAAACTGGTCGAAGAAAATCCTTCGGCCGCCGCCGCCCCAACTCGCTGCCACACTTTGCCCAACCTCAAACCAAAATAGCCCCACCGCCACCCCTACCACGCCAGATCTGAAGTTGACAGGGTGGCGCCAAGCCAAGAACACCACAAAAATCAGAAGTCAGCTCCACTCAGTTGGAGAATAGCTCCAACTGCAGACTCGAAGCTCGGAGAAGAAAGAGCCGGACGGGAGAGTGAGGGATGAGGAGGGATGAGGGAGGAGAGAGAAAGAACCGGACAGCGCCGGTAGAACAAATCCATTTATGGAAGGGACACCCCCCTCCCTCCGCTCCAAATAGGGTGGAAACCCTAGGAGGAGGGGGAGGGAAAGGAGGATGCATGGAAGCTAGGAAGAGGCGGCTAGGGTTCAAATGGTCACCTTCAACATTGCTTGTCTTTTGCATTATTTGTCCCCTTCTTTCATAATAACCACTCCTTTTGTCCTGAAAGGTTCTTCACCGTAGCTTTCTGAAGATGACATTTACGGTTCATATTTCATGGCCTACCTATAATAGATATCTGCCATAATATACAGATCATGGCAGATCTGCTTTTGCAGGCCTTTTTTTTGTTTTTTTGCAGGCCTTAAGATGGCGAAAGGGCTAAGGGTCATGCTTCTCAGTATGATGATTGATCCTTGCCGTCTCAAGAGTTGTGTTTCTTTTGAGTGGTTTTTTCCCATGGTTGAGATTTGGGTGTGGCATTTCCTTTTGGAATTTTGTCTTGGTTGGCATCTTGTCATACTCGGGTAATTTTTTTCCCCTTCTGGTTTCTAGCGGCTAGCGGCATACGATTGTTGGAGTGATGGCATGCCTTCTTTGGTGGGTATGCTCTTGCTCCATTTTTATGCCTTGTGCTTATTAATATTTTGAATATTAGTAATTCATTTACAAAGATTAATACAATTCTTTTTGGCTGGGCAAAAAAAAATATCTATAGATATATCATAAAAGGATGGAGCCAGAGAGACAAGTCAATTTCAAAAATACTATAGGGAGAGATAGCGGTGTTTGGCTCTCTGGCTGGTTGATGATGGGGTTTTTGTGTAGAGTCTAGATTCGCTTTGGATTTTGGCAGTTTTTTGTGGTTTTTTGGTATTCAATTGGCATCTTGCCTTCTTCTTGATCTCGGGTGGCTTAGTGCCGGTGTACCCTTGATCCTTTTAATCTTTGTAATCTTTTACAAAAATTAACAAATTCTTTTTGCTTAGCAAAAACAAAAAAAGTCAATTTCAAAAATGCTATCACTACATTGAAATAAATTTTATATCCAAATTATATGGATCTGCCACCGATTTTTGTGAGCTCTCTCTTAAGTTACTGTTCTGCTTTTAATGACAAATATAAATAAAATGTGATTTAAAAGTTCAAAACTACCTCAATTTTTTGTATAACCATGATAATTCTTTAATGGAACGGGATAACATCAATTTAGTGTCATCCTTTTCACAATTTTTAGATTTCAAGTTAGCTTTGAGGGTTGATAATACATTCACGGCCCGTTTGGATGGAGGATATGATTTTGGGTGGATATAGGAGGAGGGTGGATTTGAGGGTGGATATATATGTAATAATGGTGGATATGTAAGAAGGGTGGACCCACCTCCTAAGAATGGTGGATTTGTAATCCAGTGTTTGAATGATTTTTTTGGAAGGGGATTTAGAGGGTGGATTTGATGGGATTATATGTTAAATGACTGAATTGCCCCATAAATGTTTAAACTTAATTTCATTTTAGAAAAATATTTTTTCCAAAACAAATTAAAAGTAAACCATAATTTATTAAAAAAATATTTAAATAACGTGTATATATGTATATGTATATGTACATCTAGAAGTCTAAAACAATACAAAACCCACCCAGCCCCTTTTTCAACCCCATCCTCTTCTTCTGTTCTTCCAAAAAAAACCCATCCTCTGCAATTCCTCGACTTCTCCGTCTGCCCGTTGCCGTCGCCATCGTCGCCGTCGATCATCACCACTCCAGCCGCCAGTCTCTTGCTCCGATCATCACTACAACTTCTACCTCTCTCCATCCACTTCTCCAGAAATGAACAGTACTCCTCTCTCTCTCTCTCTCTCTCCTTCTTCTTCTTCTTTGTTGTTACAGAGAGGAAGAGTCACCCGGATTTGTAAGGGTAAAATCGTCCCAAAACACCCGGATTAGCTAACGACAGGGGTACCCCCTGTCGTTACAAATCTACCCTCCAACCGGATATGTAATCCGCCTCCACGCAAATCCACCCGCGCACAAGAGATGCCAAAGACCGGAGATGGTGTGGGGCCAGGATTGCAAATCAGGGCTCTTGCCAAATCCACCCTCATCTCCGGCATCCAAACAGGCCGTCATAGTGTTGATATTTCAATACGTGTACATGAATTTATTTCGCCTACCCACTTTTTACTTTCACACGCACTCCAACAACCTTCTCTATTATTCTCCATATTTCTTTTTTGAACTTCTATTATTCTATATATTTGTATTAAAGTACTACTGAAATATGGGGTTGGAATTGTGTGAATGGGAGAAAGAGAGAGAAGAAGAAGAAAAATCGGAGAATTAAAGAAGAGAGATTGTGTGCCTAATACTCTACATTAAGATTTTTTTATTTTTTAAATACTTATTTTTACTTTACGGGACAGATCATTCTCTTATAATACATTACCTATAATTCAAAATATAAGTATTTATTTAAAAAATACTTATTTTAGTTAGTAGAAAACATCCTTAAACTCTCCAATGGTGGAGAGGAACTGTAGCAAAACTAAAGTACAGAGGAGAATATCTAGCTAGCCTGGTGCAACTTATATAGTATATGCATGTGAGTGCCTCTCCATTTTTGGAAAACTTTTGCAAGTGGAGAGCCTTGTGCATATGCTCTTTGAGCATTCTTATTTAGCCAGGGATTGATCTTGAAAATCAAGACGCACAAGCCTCGCTTATAAGGCTCTCTAAATTATAGAAAACGAACAGGTCCTCTGCTCCATTTCCCATTTTAGGTTGTGTTCTACTAGCTAGGAATCTGGTGGGTAGGGTTGTCGTCCGGATTCATCCAACTCTCGGTCTGCCCTTGCCTATTGACAAAAATCGAACAAGACCATCACATAACAGCAGAAACACAAAAATCCATGAATTTTCCATAATTTTGGCCACCAACAAAGCAAGATATAATTTTCAAAAAAGAAAAAGAAAAAAACAGAGCAAGATATAACAATAATACTAGGGACAAAGACCTTGACCCTGATGTGGGACCAAGAAGACTTCCAAAGTCTTGCTCTTTGAGGACAATGAGATATATTTTTAATACACATGCAGGAGTAGATGATACATGGGACCTCAGAGAAACTAATCACACATCAAATGAAATGTCATGGACCTTCAGAGGAATTAGTTTTCAACACCATTGCACTCGTAAATTTTTGGATTTTCCCATTATTAGCAATATTATCGGACGATAAGCTTAGTTGCACGAAGCAGGAGCAATTAAAATTGAAGCTGGTGTGGGGGAGCGAGAGGATATTGAAGAATCTAAGTCGTTAATAGCCTCTATAGGAGCGTTAATTTACATAATTATATCATATATATATAGCTGAAAATATATGTTCCAAGATTATTATTTTGCCACTAGCCCTAGTATATATATATTCATGTCCATTCATAGCCTTTGTCCATCGCAATAATTTTGTGTATACAAACAAGTGGTGTTAAATCAATATTGTTTTTAAAAATGAATCCCTCAACAAAAAAATTTCGAGACAATAGAAATCAATATTGTTATAATTCGCGGCCTCGAAAAAACGTAGTAGTATCGGCGATATGGCCATATATATCGGACAATATTATAAATAGGTAGATAACGGTATCGGAGGTCCAAAATCCCATTTCGTGACAACTAAAGTTAGTAAGTAATTAAGCCTTTCAAAAAGCAGAAAACTTTAAGACAGAACGGACCTTATAACCTTATAGTGTAATAATTACTTTAGTGAAAAGGCCCACAAAGAAGAATTGAGATGCCACTGGGAGGAGAGGAGCATCAAAAGCAGCAGCCAGCGAAAAAGAGCGGACCCTTTCTTCGATAGCATTTTGACTACTTACATTGTCCAACCAAGGTTAATTTTAAATAACGGTATAGGACACATAATGGTAACGGTTGAGGTGTAACGATAGTATTGAACACGACTTACTACTCTATGAGAACTAGATATTCCCGTCTTTGTGATTGAGAAATTGTTGCGCCACACGGTCGATTAGATCCCAAATTTGTCCGTATTAGTTTGTCCTATTAGTATTTTGTCAACATGATGAGTCCGAAGGCACTTCCATGTATACTTTGGTCTTGTGGAAACAAATTGGCTAATTCTAAAGCAGAAGAAAGAAGTCCCTAGGAAAGCTAGCTAACTACTAGCATATTCTCCATAAACACAATGATCACTTTCTTCCACATCAAATAATGTAGAAGGAGCGTAGTGAATAATTCATGACTTCTGCATCATACATCGACTACGCCGAAGTCAAGTTTGTGCTCGGTTCAGAAAAAACCCTAATCAAGGTCAAGCTCAGTGAACCTGAAGGCCCATTTTGGTAGTGTCATCGAGCTCGATTCAAAATCCCGACCCTCGGGCAATAGAGCATTCATTAGATACATGTCCAAGGACTTAGAGCATTTACGTACACCAACGAATAACAAAAATACCTAGGTTGCAGATCAAAAAACAAAAAAACAAAAATACCTAGGTTAAAAGTGTAATTTCAATTACGCCTACCCACTTTTTACTTTCACCCTCCAACTATATTATTCTCCATCCTTTTTTGAACTGCTAGTTTTTCAGTGCCGAGCGGATATTGCCGACGTGGTACCCGCTCGGCGCATCTGAGCCGTTTGATATACTTTTGGACGGCTCGGATTGAAACATTTTCTCTCCTCTCATCCCAACACTTTCTCTCTCCTTTTTCTCTCTCTAAATCTGAGCCGTTCAAACACGTAATGGACGGCTCGGATTCTCGAGCGGGCACCACATAGTACCCGCTCGGCACTGGAAATTTTTCCCTATTCTCTATATAGTGTTATGAAAAACGGTGTTGGAATTGTGTGCGTGCATGAGAGAGAGAGAGAGAGAGAGAGAGAGAGAGAGAGAGAGAGAGAGAGAGAGAGAGAGAGAGAGAGAGAGAGAGAGAGAGAGAGATGGGAGAAGAAAAGTCAAAGAATTAAAGGAGAGTGTGACAATTAATAAATTTATTTGTCGAGGAGAAACTAAAGAGATAATACGGAGTAGTTACCTTTCCCTTTTGGTGCCTTCGCTTTTGATATGTTAGTGTTTGGGGAGCGAGGCTCCGTTCTGCTAAGATTTTTTATTTTATGAAGTTTTTTATTTTTTATTTTAGGAGACAATTTATTTTTTCATAATGAATTATCTTTAATTTAAAAAATAAATATTTATTTTAATTATTAAAACACATCCTGAACAACGTGGTTGGATCTTTCCAAAAAATTGAAATTGTGGTCAGCAAAAAAGGGGATATAAAATCAAACAAAAGACAAAAAAAAGTTGCCATCACAAATGTGATGTCATGAAATGAGTTATGCATGACCTCACGATCAGAAGCCTTTAGGCAGTGAAAACTTACACAGCAGCATAATCATTCATTACAAATCAGATCCCTCAAAGTATATATTCAAGTCGTAAAATTGTAATTGCACAAAGCTGTAAATGATTTTCATTTCAGTTGTGTTTTCATTTTAGTTGCATTTCCTGCGCATTTGTGCTTGTATTTCAGTTGTGTTTCTTGACTGTGGTAGTTAGGATAGCCAGCTCAACAATCCATGTAAGGATCTTGTGATCCAATGAGAGCTTCAGGTGAGTGAGCAATAAAGTAGTGTCTCTCTTCTCTGTGTTGAGTGTGTTCAATTCAATAGATTTCTGTCTCTAGAAATAGATTTTTCATAGATTTTGGTATCAAGCTGGGCCCATTTCACTCATTATTTTAAAAATTTACAATTCACACCCCACGATGACAGGCAACAAAAAGGCTACACAATGATAGACCAAAAAAGAGGCTATACGTGACAAATCTCAAATACGGCTATACGTAAGGAAGGATTCTAAGAATATATAGTTTCACATTGCTTGGGACCCACCTTCACTCCGACCCCCAATATTTTCACTTGCACCTGCACACATGGGAGGGTGTGCCCCAACCGCTAGTATGACAAATCTTCTATAATGCTCCCTAGTAGTATGGGAATATAATAATTCCATTAAATATGGAGATATGATTTTGTCACTCTCTTTTTTGTTAACGCCTCCCCTGTAAATGTATTTTTTACACCATAAATACACTTGCACGAGAGTAGCGTTAATGAAAAAAGGAAGTGACAAAATCAGCAGCCTAAGTATGGACTCTTAAATTGAAAAGTAGGTAAATTACAACCTTTATATCAAAATCACTACCAAAAAATAGGGTGATTTTCCTAAAAATGATATGGTTTTAAGAATTTTTGACCAAAAAAACGTAATATTGCTTCCCACATAAATAAATTTTATATACTATTCCTTAAGACAAAACTTACTATGTTACATGGCAGTACTTCCTTAAAAAATACTTACTATACTTGTTGAGAACACTTACCTCCTTACTGACAACACTTATTATAGAATAAGAAAAAAAAAACAATTTAGGAGCATGATGCTCCCAAACCACTTGGAAGCATCATAGCTGGAGCCTATCTATATCTTTGCATGCTAAAACCCAGAACAATCTTAAAGTCCCTTTCACCAAAAACAAAAACTACACTACGTACAAGGCAATTGCCTTCTCGATTGCATTGATCAAAAGACGATATTTCCACCAACTAAAATGAGTCAAGGGGGTAATGACGATAAGCAGGCTCCCAAGATTCTAACAAAGACCATTGGCGAAAAGTTCAACGATGGTACCGAGAAGATCAAATCCCTGTACTCTTTCGCTCGCATTTACAAGGTGCCCGAAGATCTTCGAAAGCTGAACGAATGTGCCTACACCCCTCGCCTCATTGCTATCGGCCCTCTTTACCAGAAGGGCGAACACCTCCAAAAACCTATGCAAGACGTCAAAATGGATTACGCCAATCGCCTGTTTCTCCGACTGACCATAGGAATGGCGGATCCGGATGAGAAAAAAGACAAGTTGATACAAGAATGTGTGGAAGAAATGAAGAAGCGCACAGTCAAGGCCAAGAAATATAACGCGGAAGGAGAAGTCACCCTGGTGGACATGGCCAAGAAATACTACGCAGAAGAATTAAAGCTGGACGACGACGAGATGGTGGAAATGATGTTGGTCGATGGTTGCTTCATCCTCGAACTTCTCTATGTCTACTACCATACCAATTATTGTCAGGTATGAACGAACTGGTCATAATATCAAAACCCACGGGGATATTCCCCAAGGGGAATTTCACATCTCTCTCACTCTCTCTCCTCTTTCTCTCTCTTTTTTATTTTTTTCTCTTACCCACACGTTTACAATACAAAAAGAAGATACTCATGACTGGAGATCCACCACCACCATCAGAAAACCCGATGACACCAGAGAACCACCAACTCCCCCGCTGCCTCACAAGCCGTTAGGCCAAGTACCAATCGAAACCCAGGAGAAATAACCGGTGGAGACGCGCAAGTCTCACCCCCAAAAGCTGTAGTGGGCGACCTAGCCGTAGGCACAAAATCGAAGACTCGATCCAATAGAAAAAACCCCAGCGATTGAATGCTACAACGGAGAACGAAACCAAGTAGCGAAGGAGAAGTGGAATCTCAATGCAATGGGAGAAGCAGTCAGAGAATGACGAACAACAACAGGAGAAAAGGGTTAGGGAGCCGACAGAAAATAGGGTGAGATCCGCTGACGGAAACACTCCACCGTGAAGCATCCGACACACCATGAACCCGCTGTATGTCATCGGTCCCAAAAACGGACAGAGGGTGGCACGACAACGAATGTCTCACCGCCAGATCTGCCGTTATTCATCATCAAGTACTTGCAAAAAAAAAAAAAAAGGGAAGAAAGAAACAAGAGAAGAAAGAACCCGGGGGAGGAGGGTGGAGGCCACCTCCCCTAGGCAGAGGAGCCGAAGATGAAGGGGAGAGGTCAGGATTTTTAGAGAGAAGGGCTTTCGTCTAGAGAGAGAAGAAAACAAATTATGACTGGAGAACTTGATACCAAATCAAGCTTGTATCCAAATATTTACTTAAATTTTACTCAACTTTGAGTAAATATTAGTAAAATTTGAGTAAATATTTGGGTAAGGAGCGGAGATGCTCTTAAAGAATACACACACCAAACTCAGCTACACACTTAGATCTCAACAACCCAGCCCCAACTTCAAATACTTCGAGAAAAACATCCCAACTCTCCATTTTCTGGCTTAGCCCACTCCTGGCCATCTCCCTATTTACTCCTTAATTTGTCTCCACCATGGAGTTTACAACTCCAGCAAAATTTGATTCGTAATTTTGCATTCCAAAAAAGTAGGAAACAATTAGAATTCTTCAAAAAAAAAAATGAGAATATTCTTTTCGTAAATTGTGAACTTTTTTGTCTCAGGTTCAGGACTCGAGTAGCATTCCGCAGCCTACTAATGGAGGAAAGAGTGGCAGCAAAAGCAACAGCAGGGGCTGCGAACAACCAAGGGCAGATCCTATTTGCGATAGCATTTTGACAGCCAACATCGTTAGACACGACCTGATGCTCCTCGAGAACCAGATTCCTTTTTTTGTGCTTGAACATTTGTTCAATTTCACGGTGGCTAAGATCCCGGTGGATCGGACCACGGGGTGTCCCCCTAAGTTGTTGCTTGAAGATTATGTCCGTTCGTACTTTTCGAAGTTTTTGAGTCTCGAAGGCGGACAATCTAGCGATACCCAACTGAAAACTAGCTGTTGTTCGGCTAGCGATCACTGTATCCTTTCGGTTTGTGGTCCTAAGGAAGAAATTAAACAGGGAAAAACAGAGTCAGGGAAAGCTAATGACTACCATCACATTCTGCACTTAATACACAGTAGTTACATTCCCGGCAAAGAAGATGAAGAAACCGAACTTGGAATCGAACTAAATTCCACAAAGCATTGCGAACTAACGCTCTCTGCATCGGACCTCCACTACGCAGGAGTCAAGTTCGTACCCACTACGGATCTACTCAAGGTCGAGTTCATCAATAAAGGCATACGCTGTTGGCGGTGCCGTACCCTCACGTTCCGAATCCCGACCATCTACATACGCAAGACCACGGAGTCGTTCCTCAGGAACGTCATTGCCTTGGAACAGTGTTCCCCCAGGGTTCCACGATACTTCACGTCCTACGCGAAGCTCATGGACATGTTCATTAACTCCGAGGAAGACGTCCGAGTGCTTAAAAAGGATGGAGTCATACATAATTACTTGAGCACGGACGAGGACGTCCGTGATCTGTTCAACAAGCTGTGCAAGGAAGTTGTACTGGAGGACTTCCATTTCTATAAGGATTGCCGAGTGGCATCCAGGTTTAATATGCGTTGGCAGACGAGGGCTGTGAGATACGTGACTCGCTTGTTCATTGCTAATCCCTGGCCGGCCCTTGCTTTCTTCATCGGCATTGCTGGTTTTGCGATAGCGTTTTATCAATTTGGTTACACAATTCACGCGCGGGTTCGTCGATGATCATTAACATTGTCCGTGTTTCAGTTTCAACTAGAACTGCTACAAACATCGCGTATCAGAAGGATTAAAATCTGAATTGCATCTCCATCGGATTTTTTATTTTTTTTCCTGTTTTTGGGTTAGCTGTGGCATTTTTGTCTGCTTTCGCCTTACTCAATATACCCTATCGAGCCTAATAAAACCCTTAAATTTGTGCTGAGCAAATAAAAATGTTGTTTATGTTTCAACTAGATTTGCTGTGAGAATTGCCCGTATTTCTAAATGCATATATAGTTCATATATCCTCGGAAGGAACTGGACTTATCAGTGATAGAGATAAGTTTTGCCTCTCCTACACGAATCTGAAAAATCAAAAGGGATCTGTAGAAATGCTAGCTAATTTAGAGTAGTTAATTAACTGGTTGAGTATAAATTCTTGATCCAATCTGCTAATTGTTCATCCAGAATCATGATCTTGAAATCACAAACGTGTACAAAGCCCAATGTTTGAAATTTCCCAAATAGTGTTTTGTACTTCAAATCACAAACATGTACCGCCTTCTCGCGTGAAGACATCTCTCTCTCTCTAGCTACTCAAATCCAATCTAGCGACTCAAATCAAATTTTCCAATCAAGCGACTCAAATCCAATTTTCCGTGTAGTATATCAATCCACACGCATCACTTTAGCTCATTAATTAGGGAGGGATTTAAATACCGCGGATCGATGTTCTAACAACTACAAACCCACAAAGCGAAGATTAAAAGGTACTTTTTTTAACAGCAAAAAAAGATTAATTTTTGAAATAAGTAACCACTACAAAAAAAAACAAAAAAAAATTGAGCTTTAGTAGCAAAAATGTTTGTGGCAAATTTTGAAATTGTCATTAAAGATAGCTATGTGTTGACTTATGGGGTATGGTGGCTCCCATCCTCATAATTGAGCTTTGGCTCATTTGGAAAATCTTTAAGATTTGGCTCAATCCACTTTGTGGACTTTTTGGAAGTTCTCTGGATTATGAAAATTCCAGGCATGGGTTTTGCATTGAATGATTCTCGCATGGCCATGAATAGTGAAGTTTGCGTAGCCTATAAATTGGGAGCTTTGCTCCGTGTTTTGGGTATCTCAGTGTGTGTGAGATCCCGTGAATATGTCTGAATATGAATATGAATAGAGAGAGTATAGTGAGTTGAGAGAATTTCTTGTAAAGTTTGTCTCCATATCAGAATATGAATTTGTTTCTGTTATCCGTGGATGTACCCGATTTTGGGGAACCACGTATATTTTGTGTTTGTGTGTGTTTCGTGTGTGTTTGGTTTTAATCCTTGGGGCACAACACTATATAGTGACAATATTGCAAGTTGTCATAGAAAGTGGTTATTTTGAGACAATTTTAAATATTGTCACTAAAATTAAGTATTTAGTGACAATCTTGTCATGTCAAAAAGAAAGCGTCACTAAAAGTTAGTCGGGGAAAATTGGGTGCCACATTCAACTAGTGACAAGAATTTTGTGGCAAAATAAGAGAGTGTCAACACAAGGTCACCAATTGTGACAAAACCACCACCTTGTCACTAATTCTACATTTTAGTAACGGCATCTTCTTCTGTCACAAATTTTCTTTTAAGGAATTATTTTACTAAAGTAATGCCTGAGTGTGACAACCTATGAAGACCTCATCTATCCTTCAATGTAAAACTTAAATAAGGCATCCAAAATTATAAGTACTAATGGCTTTACAACCATAACAATCTGTAACAACCACCATCTTTTGCCTCAGGAGCATGTCAAGGGCACCTAGTATAACATCCCATGCATGGGTATGTCAGTAAACGTACAATTCCTTGTAGTGAGTGAAAATTAGAATGAGCTGTAGATGCACTCAACTTTAAATTTGGGAAACCATGTAAAAATTAAATTAGCACATGCATTTGCTTATTGCATTTTTTACTTGATTGCTCATGATCGCGCATCTTCTGTGTATTGTTTTGGCTAGTTTCTCAACAACTTAGAACGGCTGGAAAACAAGTGAAACTGCTTTTCAGAGCCCAATAAGTCATGACGGATCACCTTCAACTTGTTTGAAAACAGAGGATGGAAATGACAAAAACGTAGTTGTTGTAGTCTTGTAGATGCTTTCGAAAGTAGAATGCTCAAACATATTGTAAGGCAATGAACTGCTTTTTGTCATTTGTTTTTGGAAAAAAAATTCCAAACCGCACACGTTAATTTCGAGACCACTGTAGATAAAGTAGTATGGTCCCTCACGAAGGCAACTTTGCAACACCCTAATTAATTCAGGGACAAAGACAAGTATTGAACTCGAGAAGGTCCAAATTTGTGAAGAGAAGTTTTTATAAACATGAAATAATTTATTTTTTTTGGAGAAATAGAAAGAAATTCCCATGAGCTTAACAGTTTAAAAGATAAACAACCCAAAATATAAAGCTACAATGCTTAGGGAGGAGTGTTGCTAACTTTTCTGGTTTCTATCAATCGATGGGGATGATTCAATCGATCACGGGACAGAAATTCGACGAGACAGAAATTAATGCATTGTCTTTGTATTTTATTTGGACCAAGTTTATGTGTGTAATTGGGCTAAGTATTACTCCCTCCGTCCCCTTTTTAAAGTCCAATATTCCATTTTTGGCTGTCCCTTAATAAGTATCCATTTTGTAAAGTTAGTGTGTAAAAGTTGGTACATTTTCTATTTTGCCCCTAAAAGTAGATTCCATTTTAAAAAGTTAGTGAGTAAAAGTGTAATGATGATATCTCCATAAAGGGTAAGTAGGGAAAGTGGAGGTAAAAGTTGATGTGAAATGTGTAATGATGATGTTTTCTTAATAAGTTGGAATTACGAAGTGGGACACTTAAAAAGGGATGGAGGGAGTATTTTCTATTGGGCTAGTTCCTTTTGTCTTGTTATGGGCCAAATGTTACAGTAAGCCCACGTTTGTCGTGTTTCAGGACTTCTTTGGAAGCAAACGTAGTGATATGGAATGAAATGGGATGGAATTGAAGACTTAACAAAAGAGACTTTTATTGAATCTCCAAGTAGAAGCACAGAATTGATAGGGCGTAGCATGATCGATGGAGTACAAGTTACTTAATGATTAATCCTACTCCTAGAAAAAAAAAGATAAAAAGGCCTGTTGGCGTTGTTTGTGTGTCCCTCACAATGAGGCCTAAAAAGGCTATTTATAGGAAAACAAATATGCGCAAGAAATAACTTCCCAACTTCTTCATTCTCCTTTGCTTCCACTTGTCCAAATAACTTCCCAACTTCTTCATTCTCCTTTGCTTCCACTTGTCCAAATAACTTCCCACTAACATCAAAATGTGTAGGAGCATGCCAAGTGTTCTTTTCAACCTCCAAGTGTGTAGGACAATGCCATGTGTCTTTTCAACCTCCAAGTAAATAGAGATACGCCAAGTGTCCTGCACATGTTATTAAAATACAAATACAAATACAAATACAAATACAAATACAAATACTAATAATAATAAAATAGGTTACATTCCCATAATCGCCATCTTTCGGTCGATCATCGACAGGCGGTGAATATATGATACAAACAATGCCCCCCCTTGTTCATTTGGGTGAAGTGCTAACGTAACCCAAGTGAATAATGTAACTAGTTTTAAATCACCCCTCTATCGATATCGATGGGTGATAACCTTTTATGGTGTAAACATTTGCCCCCCAACTCATTTGGCAAAACCAAATAATACAGGGCAACCATCATTTTCACATATTTTTCAAAGGATTCTTTTGGCTCGAAAACATGATTACAGTTTATAATCAAGGGTAATTACTACAAGAACCATGATGCCAAATAGGTTGTAAGCCTTGTGAATTATGATCGACAGAATAATGTTCCTATCGACAGGAGCATAACTTGCTATCCATGGCTAAACAAATTGATTTCTTTTTCTGTCGATATCCAAACAAATTGGGTAAAGATTGTCAGCCTTGGGTAACTGGAAAATTCAGAGCAAAAGGCATCAACATATTGGCCACGTTACTGCCATTGGTGGTTGTAAAGCCAATTTCCTTCCGATCCAAAACCAACACGTATCAGTACATTGGTCCTTTTGGTGGCCATAATCTTCAACAAATGGCTTAATTTGGCCAAACGAAGTGAATGGGTACCGGATCCATTTATTTTGTTTGGCCTTCTCACTGATCGATTGAGATTTTTCGGCCTTCTTTTAAAAATTTAATTGTTCAAACCTTCCATGTAAGGCTTAATGTTTCAACATCCCAAGCCATTTTGTTTTACCAATTTGGCTTTTTAAAGATGAATTTGCCCCCCATGCAAATTCCATATCAAAAGAGGGCTCTTTCGCATTTCATAATTGGCCACATATATTTTGATTTTCTTGTAAAATCTGGAACGAAAAAATTAAGGGCAAATTTTATAAATGGTCCCTCTAGTTTGCATGAGTTCTCATATTCATCCCTTGAATATTAATTGTATCAATTTTAATCCTATAGTTTTCATTCCGTCTCAATTTCATCCCTCTTCCTGACGCTGTCAATGAAACAAACGGAATTGAGGGGCAAAATTGTCATTTGCTCTCATAGAGGGACTAAATTGAGATTTTATTTAAACCAGAGGGACTGTTTCTAAAATTTTACATTTTTCTTTCATTTTTTGCAAATAAAATAAAAAAAAGACCATAAGTAATGTATTTGACAACTGAATTATTTTTTATTGGGTAATCAAACTATATTTAAAAAATTTATATTTATATTTCAATACATATTAGAAAAATATTAGAAAATACACAAATCAACTCCTTAGCTAATGTCTTTGTATCATGTTCTTATAATCTCCTTATTTTTTTTAATCCGATAAAAAAAAATGTTCAAAATCCGTGTTTATTTATTATATGAGTGATCTTATGAGTAAGTCCCAAAATAAATACACTTATACCTATGTTTTAATGTATTTGATCTCTTAATATTCAATAGTGTTTTTTATTGCTTAATTAAACACAATTACAAGATTTCTAAATACTAATAAACTTTTTCTTTTTAATCACGTGACAAAGAAAATAACGAGATTGAAAAATTCAATTGAAAAAAGATACAATACCAAGACATTTAACATAGGGGTTATTTTTTAATTTCTCTCATATTTTTTGTGATATATATAATAAAAACTTTAAAAAAAATCAACATATTTTGATTATTCAATATAAAATGGGATGAGAAATATATTACATATGATGTATTTTAAATTTATTTGTAAAAACAAAAGTAAAAAATAAAATTGTAGAAATAGTCCCTCTAGTTTGCATGAAATCTCAATTTAGTCCCTCTGTGAGGAGAAATGACAATTTTGTCCTCCAATTCCGTTTGTTTCATTAACGCCGTAAGCGAGAGGGACGAAATTGACACAAAATGTAAATTATAGGGCTGAAATTAACACAATTTATACAAGAGGGACGAAAATGAGAATTCATGCAAACTAGAGGGACCATTTGTAAAATTTACAAATGGTCCCTCTAGTTTGGCCAAATATAAGAGCTAGCCATTTTCATTATTGGCTTCTGTTTCTCCTCCACATCCTTAAACAATATGGACGTGTGTATAAATATAAGCCATTATTATTTTGTTTTATCGGAAAACAAACTGTTCAAAAAATGAACTTGAAGAATCTTTTGCCTCATTGAAATGCAAAACCTTCCAGAACCACAGTTATGGCTTTCTATATTTTAATGTTCACGGCTATAAAGCCCACAGGTTGCTTGAATTAATGTTCAACCTTTATAAACGACAGATCTTAGCAAGAGGCAAAGACAAAATTGATTACACTTTGAAGCAAAAAGTCACAGTGCCCCTGTTGAAATTTCAATGCACGATTGGAAACAGTTTTGGTTCTTTTTGTTAGAAAATATTTGCAATCGGGAATCCAGAATACGAATTCTATTACAATTACAGAATTACAACGGAATGGAAAATAAACACATAAGCTGCAAACCGAATTTGTAATACAATCGTGAACCGAAACCCGTGTTTCACACGGTGTCTTTAAAACAGATTCGCCGCCTACCGGAGGGTGTTGAGGTTACTCGGCGTCTGTCTCCTAGGATTGATCCGGCTCGGACCACGAACGTCGGAACACCACCGAAGAACGTCTTGGTGAACTAACTCTGCGTTTGTCTCTCTCTCACACTATATCAGAATGCTTGTGAACTCTTGTGGATTTGTTGTGCAGAATTGTGTAAAGAGCTGGTCCTTATATAGGCAGCCAGGACCCTAGAATTGATGCACCCTCTTGAATACGGGAATGAATGGCAGCAATGAACATGGGGAATAAAAACTCCCACAATGAATAGGTGGGTAACCCCCACAATGAAGAGGGGAAAAACTGACACCATGAATATGGGAAAGTTATTGGCTAGGGCATGCCAAATAACTCCCCCCAATCCATTCAAATTTCCAACACTTTTCTGATGTAAACCATTGAGAATTAGCCAACGAATGGCTTTTCTTTGCATGAATAAATTGTCAAGCCTTGCGAGGCTTTTATTAATATTTGATCTTGCGCTTCTTCCAGAGATCATCCATATATGCAAACAGACTCAAGAATTGGCCAATATAACCATTATCCATTTCGATCTGTCGGTTCTTTTCTTTTTCTAGAAGATTCAAGAGTTGGCCAACATATGGCTATTATTCCATTTTCGCAAAATGTTCAAGCCTTACACGCAAGGCTTTCATTTCCACATTTGAGTTTTGCCATCACTTCCAATTTAGTGATGGTGCGTATAAAACTGTGGCCAATTTGGCCATTTATATTTGCCCAAAATTGTAGAAAAGCAATGAACATTATCTACACCTCTTAACCACTATTGGGCATATTTCAACCAAAAGCAATACAGATACCAATATAGATGACTTCTGAAAAATCCATACCTCTTACGAATACTGTTGATCAACAATCGAACAAATGGTTCTGGGACCCTTGTGGTTGACGTGTAGTGTTCCATAGGAGGCAGATATCAGCTTTGACTAGTACCAAATCCAGGCGGTACATTGAAACCAGTGGGAATGTTTCCATTTTGGCCATTACCATATTGACTTCCAATTCCATTACTTCCACTAGTATTTAGAACTGGTTGACAAAAATTCGTTGGCCTTGTTGGGCTAGGCCTAGGTTGACTGGACCGTAATGGAATTCTATTCGCTCCATTCAGAGGTTCAAAAGTAGGATTAGTATATACCTGTTGAGGATGCCCCCCTGGCATATCTGAAGTTTCTGGAGTTTTCCTATCGTTAGGCAAACCACTGGAAGAAGGAATTTCTCCTTGTCCTGTTACAATCAACTTTAGTAGTAGAGTCAAAAGTTCTTGGGCTAAGTCTTCTTGTGGATTTGCCAAAACGTAAGTCATAACCCGAACCAATTGGTGTGTCATTACTTCCAAATTAGTAATGTGGCCTTCCTTCTAGCGCCAAAAATTGTTGCTAACTTTTCTGGTTTCTATCAATCGACGGGGATGATTCAATCGACGGAACAGAAATTGGTGTTTGTTGGAATGTGGGTGGTTTGTGAAGTGGAGTTTGGTTCTTTGCTGTGTTTCAGGACTTCTTTGGAAGCAAACGTAGTGATATGGAATGAAATGGGATGGAATTGAAGACTTAACAAAAGAGACTTTTATTGAATCTCCAAGTAGAAGCACAAAATCGATAGGGCGTAGCCTAATCGACGGAGTACAAGTTACTTAATGACTAATCCTACTCCTAGAAAAGAAAAGATAAAAGGCCTGTTGGCGTTGTTTGTGTGTCCCTTACAATGAGGTCTAAAAAGGCTATTTATAGGAAAACAAATATGCGCAAGAAATAACTTCCCAACTTCTTCAATACTCTTCATTCTCCTTTGCTTCCACTTGTCCAAATAACTTCCCACTAACATCAAAATGTGTAGGAGCATGCCAAATGTCTTTTCAACCTCCAAGTGTGTAGAACAATGCCATGTGTCTTTTCAACCTCCAAGTAAATAGAGATATGCCAAGTGTCCTGCACATGTTATTAAAATACAAATACAAATACTAATAATAATAAAATAGGTTACATTCCCATAATCGCCATCTTTCGGTCGATCATCGACAGGCGGTGAATATATGGTACAAACAAGGAGCAGCCGCACTAGCTCTCTATTACAAAATGGATCACTAGCTCTATTACAAAGCGGGTTAATTCTTATAACTGTTGTCAGTGTTGTGTGGTGCACAAAGCTTGTTAGCACCCGCCTAGCAAACCAATGGGCTACATCCTTGCACTCTACCTTGGTAATCCTGCAAAAAGAGAGCTTCGAGATCGAGTGGCCAAAAGAGTGCGCAACAAACTTTGTCAGAAAAGTGACATCAAACGGAATATTCAAGTCCGTGGATTTAAGTAATTGATTTTCAAAAACTTCAGTGGGTTCAAATTTTTTTAGGTTTTTTTGGCTCATATGATTGAAGTGGAACTGTAGAGGTCTTGGTCAACATGGGTAAGTAAGCATTCAATAGGCTGGGATGTTAATGTTTCGAAGCTTGGGATGCAGAATATGGCTGGATTTCATTATCGTTGGGCCTTCAATATTAAAGACTCACAGCTTGGCTTAATACGGGAGGCAATCAATCAATCTCTGCTTCTATACAGGAAAGCCATGTATGCATACCGAAGTGTGGAGAGAGAAGTAATAAGGGTGGCCTTTTGTCCTTATCAAAAGTTGTTCTTTGGGTGGTGAGAGTTGGTCTACAAGGAGTTGGGTTCTGTAATTTAGCTTCATTTACTTATTATTTCTCACATAGACGATGTTAAAGCATCCACCTCAAAACAAATTCGTAATGAGTGGAGAGACTGCCCAGACTCATACAGGGCCGGCTCAAAAATTTTGGAAGACGGAAGCGAATCTCTTAAATGAGGCCTCCCTATTTTTTTTATTATACAAAAATGGTCTACAAAAAGTCTCATAAAAAAAACCCATTACAAAAGAGTAATTCCACCATTATAATAAAAAAAAAACCATTACTCCTCAGGCGATTCTTTTCTTCTTCTTCTTTTTTTGATCGTCCTAGTGTTTCTAATGAGTAATTCTACCGTCTGGGCCTATTTTGTGGCTCCTAAATTTCAATTGGGCATATTTTGTGTAAAGGAGGCTTAGTTCAAAAAAAATTTGGGCCATACATACATACATATATATATAGGGATCCTATAATTTTGAGGGCTTTCATTCTAAACATTTTTTGGGGGATCGAAGCACGTGCTTCCTTGGCCTCTCCCTTTAGCCGGCCCTGGGCTCATATACTAGTTTTTTGGAGGAGATAATTAACCGACGTGGGACAATTTCCAACACTCCCCCTCACGTGCAACTCCCGACTCACACGTGGAGAGGTTAACAAAAGGATCCAGAACACATGGCTCACAATAAAATAAAGTGCAACTATGACACAAAGAAAAAAGAAAAGCCTCTGAAAGTCTAGCTTTGATACCATATTGGTACTTTTTCTACATCCAGTGAGTTCCATTCTTCCTTTTGGCAGCTTTCATATGGTATTAGGTAGAAGGAAAATGTAAAAGCAACGTAACCCCTGGGATTTTGATCAGTAGAAAGTGTAAAAATGCGTACTGAAGCGTGTGAAAGAGTATTGAAAATTATAAAAGTATATATAATGTTTTCTTTGTCATTTTCTTCGGCTTTTTTGACATTTTCTTAGACGAATTAACAGCCCATTGGACTTTTTCGATTACCATATATCCCTAAAAGTGTAAAAGGTATATATTGGAGTGTGTTAATTCTTTTCTTTTTGTTATCTCATCCAATGTTTGGGCACAGCCGGCCTGACATTGCCAGGCCTAAGACGAGTTTCGAAGAAGGGATCATGCATGTTTTAGAAAACCCACTGATGAAAGATATTGCCTACAACGTATTCATTATTTGAAGTTTGTGATGACCCTTTCATATGAAAATGAATAGCGACACCACTAGAAAAATAAATAAAGATCTTGGTCATCTAGTGTGGTCTTTGACTTTTAATCTCGCATTCAAAACTATAGTATATCAAGGTGTAACTAAAAGTCTATAGCTTTTAAAGACCGGATAGAATTGTGATTAAAACTCATTAAACATGTGACTAAAATGGTAAAAACCGTGATTAAAAACGATAAAATCGTGACCTTTAACAACTTAACATCTTCGTTTTATTGTAAAACCGTGATTGTTTAGAGAGAAATAATATCAGTTTTTGGACCTTTAAACATTAAAATTAATATATATAAAATGTCATTTTGAACCTTTAAACATTAAAATTAGCAATTTTGATAAATATGAAAGTTGTAACCCTTTGTTTTATTGTTCAAACCCAATTTGAATTATCTCTATCGAAGTTCTAAACAAAGAGTTACGCTTCAAATATATTTGGCAACAAAACGCAACCTTCATAAAATTTTTCACCAAAGGTACCCATTTGGTGACGAAATACATTTTCATCGCCGAAAGCACCTCATTTGGCTACAAAATATTTTTTGTAGCACGGTTGAGAGAGAGAGACGAACGAAAATGGAGAACGGAATTTTGAAGTCGATCATGACATTTATTCAGGGGTATCACACGTGGAGTCGATTAAGGGGTAAGAGAGTTTCAACTTTTTCTATATGAGAGTTTTCATCTCAGTAAATAAAAAAACGTGATGTATTCTCTAACAACAACCATCTTTAGTCTCACCTCATCTCAATAGCATGTCAAGCGCACCTGGTATGACATCCCATGCATGGATACGCCAGTAAGTGTACTATTCCTTGTAGTGAGTGAAAACTAGAATGAGCCGTAGATGCACTCAACTTTAGAGTTGGAAAACCATGTAAAAATTAGTGTGTGTTTGCTGATTGCATTTTTTACTTGATTGCTCATCGCGCATCATATGCGTATTGTTTCGGCCAATTTCTCAACAGCTGAGAACAGCTGGAAAACAAGTGAAACTGCTTTTCGGAGCCCAATAAGTCATGACGGGTCACCTTCAATTTATTTGAAAACAGCGGATAAAAATGACAAAAACTATTGTAGATGCTTTCGAAAGTAGAATTCGGCCTCAAACATACTGTAAGCTTTTCGTCAATTATTGTTTTGAACAAAACTTCAAATCACACGTCATTCGAGACCACTGTCGATAAAGTAAAGTCAGACCACTCACAAAGGCAACTTTGCAACACTAGTGACCCTGTTCGGTTTTAAATTTTGAATTCTAATCAGTATTCTATTTTTTTCAATCATTCACTACAACAAGAATAGATAAAGATCTCGGTCATCTGGTGTGATCTTTCACTTTTAATCTCGCATTCAAAACCGTGGTCTATCAAGGTGTAACTAAAAGTCTTTATCTTTTAACCACAGGATAAAAACCGTGATTAAAACTCATTAAAACTGTGACTAAAAACATGAAAACTGTGATTAAAATGACAAAACCGTGACCTTTAATAGCTTAAGATCTCAATTTTATTATAAAACCGTGGTTGTTTATAGAGAAATAATCTCAGTTTTTGAAAAAACCGAGATTAAAAGAGGTGTTTTCCCAAGGGAAAAAATCCTACTCTATTTCTCCTGCTGGGTTTTGAACCCAAGTCTCTTGAGTTTTATATAGAAGCTTTAACTAACTCCACCACACACACTTTTCAATATATAATTGAAATATTTAATATATATAACATATGCGTTTAACTTACGACCTCAGTTTTTAGATAACTGAGATTAAAGGTTCTTTTTATCTCAGTTTTCCAAAAACGAGATCTATTCTTTAAGTTACAATCTCACTTTTAGATTACTGAGATTAAAAAATCTTTTCATCTCAGTTTTTTTCGAAACGAGACAAATTCTTTCGTATGTAATCTCAATTTTTTTAAAATGAGATCTATTCTACAAGTTACAATCTCACTTTTTAGATTATTGAGATTAAAAAATCTTTCCATCTCAGTTTTTTCGTATAACTGATATTAAAACTAAAGTCTATAACATTTTATTACGCTTTTACAAAAAGTGAGATCTTTTTAGTTTTTGTACCGTGATCTTTATATCATTTTGCAGTAGTGATTACTCTCATTTTTTTCTCTATCTCTTTTCAATTATTACCTATATTTCTAATCATTACTCTATTTTTCTCTATACTCATTATCTGCAAACCCAAATCCAAAATCCCAAAACGAACGGGGTCATTTCACACTAATTCAAGGACAGAGACAAGCATTGAACTCGAGAAGATTCAAATTTGTGAAGAGAATTATTTGTAAACATGAAATAAATTTTTTTTTTTTGAGAAACATAAAGAAATTCGTATATAAGCATAACAGTTTACACGATAAACAACCCAAAATATAGACCTACAATGATTAGGGAGGAGCTGCACTAGCACTATTAAAAAATGGATCACCAGCTCTATTACTATACAAAGCGGGTTAATTCGTGTAAGTGTGTGGTGCACAAAGCTTGTTAGTGTCCGCCTAACAAGACAATGAGCTTGATGTACATCCTTCGCTCTGCCTTTGTAATCCTGCAAAAAAGAGAGCCTCGAGATCACATTGCCAAGAGTGGTCAACAAAAATTTGTCAAAAAAGTAATATAAAAGGGGATATTGTTGAAGTCCAAGGACTTAGGGCCTGTTTGATAAAACTGAAAACTGAATCTGAATCTGAATGCTGAAAAATTAAATACTGAAAGCTGAATGCTGAATTTTTTAAGCTGAAAAACTGTTTGATAAACATATTAAGTACTGAATTAAAAAAAATGATAAAATTATTTTAGTTCCGATTGATCTCTTTTAATTTACTAATAGTCGAAATGTACTTATAGTAAATGTGGAATTGTGATTGTGGTGGTGGTGTGTTGGTGGTGGTGGAGTGGTGGTGGTGTAATGGTGGCAGTGAATGGTGGTGGTGGCGGTGGAGTGATGATGGTATAATGGTGGCAATAAGTGGTGTCGGTGGAGTGATAGTTGTGCAATGGTGACATTGTGGCGGCGGCGGCGATGTGGTAGTGGTGGTGATGGAGTGATAGGAGAGTGGTGGTGGTGGTGTAGTGGTGGTGGTGGAGTGGTAGAGGTGGTGGTGGGAGTTGTGGAGTGGTGATGGTGGTGGTGGAATGGTAGAAGTGGTGGTGGGAGTGATGGCGGCGGCGGCGGTGGTGGTGGTGGTGGTGGAGTGGTAGAAATGGTGGTGGTAGAGTGGTGGTGATGGTGGCAAAGTGGTGGTGGTGGTGGCGGTGAAGTGGTGGTGGTGATGGTGGCGGAATGGTTGTAGGAGTGGTGGTGGTTGTGGTGTTGGTATAGTGATTAAATGCAAGAACACAAGAATTCAGCCAGAATTAAGTAGCTTAAAGCTACTTATTTTTTTTCAACTTTTTAGCCTACATTTTAAGTAGCACTTAATTTGTTAAGCAATGTAAAATGTTGTTATCAAACCCACTGAATCACTTATTACTTAATTGATTCAGTTTTAAGTGCTGAATTTAGGTTATCAAATAAGCTCTTAGTTAATGTCACTGTCAGGGTAATTTTGACCGTAGTAAGGTACAAATGGTCACCTTCAATTTCGTAGATAAAAACATACAAAGGTCTTGCTGACGATCACCCACCAAGTGATGGATAATATGTACTATATATATTGTCACATAAGTTGGAATCGCTGTAACATCTCGCCAACAACAATACTTTCACGAATATTAAGATATTTTTTCGAATATCTATATTTTATTATCCATCGCCTCGAGGATTGTGTTTAACATTTTTCATCGTACAAAGGACAAACAAAGATAAAAGTTCTTCTAGCTGATAACAAAGTGTGTTAAGCTAATCATGAAGGTGATGATTCTCGACATACTTATCGATAGTATGGGATATTGTTCACATTAGTACAATAGATCCTTCAACTAGACGAAGGACTTTTTCCTTTTTTGACAACTCAGGAGGCGTTTGGGACAAATAATTAAGCGCATCTCGACTAATTTTGGAGGACAAACTTGGCCGTTCACTGTTGAATGCCTCATTAAAACTGGAAAAAATTTCACGAATGGACTGACTACCAAACAATTGAAAGCACAAACTTGACTTAATTAAGTGTCATTGAAACCCAAAAAAGAACTTCCTAGCCCTAGCCGCCTCCCTCCTCCCCTCCCTCCCTGTAGGGTTTCCGCCCTATGATAGGCGGGGGAGGGGGGCGTTCTTCATTAGCATTTCCTCCACCACCTCTTTTACATCTCCGTCGACCTCCCTTCATCGTCCTCTTTTCACCGCCTCCTTTCCATCTCGCCTCCCTTTGGCCGCTGCCATCAGACAGATTCTCGTGCGCGACTTCTTAATTTCCCGACATCCCAAAGCTTCGAGATCACCTCAACCGACTCAAAGCCGTTCGCAGCCAGGACCCGTCTAGATCCAATCGTGACAGCTTGCTATATTTGTTCCGGCCACCAGAGGGGTCGAGTTGCACAGTCCAGAGTCATGAGGTTGCAAAACAAGGTCCGATCTAGAGTTTATTTGGAGAAGGGAAGGTTGGGTTGTGTGATCCGCCACCGCCAGTGGATTTCTTTTTTCTTTCTAGTTTTCTGTTGTGATGTTCCACTTGCGGGTGTTTCTCTCCTTTGGGGGTCTTCCTAACCCTTTTGGGTGTAGTATGTTTTTCTTTCTTTAATGTTTTTAATGTTGGTAGTGTGAGTTTTGTGTGAGGTATTGTACCTCGGTGGTCTTTGTCAGGAGTTTGAGGTGTAGGTCTTTTCTCGTCGGAGCTTATCCACCTGGTTGGCTGTTCTCTCCTCTCTTTTTTCCAATCAGTAGGAGAGATCATTACATCATGTATGAAATACAAAGTACAAACTACGGGACACTACATCTATTGTGTGAGAGTCCATGAGATAACTCAGCCCAACAACTGAACCAATAGGATAAATAAGCGCATCAAAGGGAAAATAATCACTATAATTCCAACTCAACTACAAGCCCCATTAATAGGAGAAATAATCCCAACAAAATCAAAGAAAAGACCTTCACGCATGTGGAAAAACTTAAACTTCTGATCTCTTAGTGAGATGCAAAAATTCTGACCAACTAAACTAGCCACAATTGGTTGGCTATTCTCTCGTTGTCCAATGAAAAATATACTACCCTTTAATGTTCTATTTTTGGTTATCAATGAAATTTGAACTTTTGAAAAAAAAAAAATTTATTGTCATTGGCAATTATTGACCATGTTAGGTAGTACAAATTAATGGTCACCTTTAATTTTGATGACTACCCGTTTGGCATGTTGTAGACGAGTGATTGACATTGATAGACCTTTCCAAGAAAAATATCCGGTTAGAAATTAAAGAAAGGGAATGACATCATGCAAAAGACAAACTAATAAGGCAATGACGCTGATGCCATGGAAATGAGGTGCGGATGACCTCCTCCATTTTATTAGAACGGATTTGCTAACCTCTATTTACTAGGCAGAGAATAATATGCACATAATTCTAAACAAGTTCAGATATTAATTAAATGTTTGTTTCACGGATATTAATATATTTTCACAAATATCAAAACACAATTTTTGGATATCTTTTTATCTATTATCCTATACCCTTTAGACAGACATTAGAATAACCCTTATTCGAAATCAGAAAATCAGGTCCTCAGTATATCGTACGCTGTAGATTTTATCCCTAAATCTTTCTTTTATGTACAGAGACCTCATCGTAAGGAGTAAAAAAAAATTCGACAACAATATGAATTGTTTCTGTGAAAATGATTGAGGTACCGACCAAAGGGGAGGGAAATCGTACCGACCGGCCATGCCGAGCCGTCTCCGGCCACCGGATGGCCGATCCGAGCCGTCCAAAAATTGTAAAAAAAAAAACCGATGGAGTTTTTTTTGGGAATCAATGGCATTCGATGTGTGTAAAGTACTTGATCTAAACATCCTTTTTTTTTTCATGTATATATGTATATACATGAAAAAAAAAAGGATGTTTAGATCAAGTACTTTACACACATCGGATGCCGTTGATTCTCGCTCTCGCCCCATCGGTTTTTTTTTATAGAATTTTTGGACGGCTCGGATCGGCCGTCCGGTGGCCAGAGACGGCTCGGCGCGGCCGGTCGGTACTATTTCCCTCCCCTCCCATCGGTACACATAGCATGACTCGTTTAATAACAGGGGACTCATTAAAGGCAGAGAAAATGTCCCGTAACTGACAACAAAGCAGTTGATGATGGGTTACCTTCAATTTTGATGCTGCCCTTTGATAGTATGTTGTGTGATGCTATCGCATTGATTGCCTAGGAACCAGCTAGAAGAACTTTCTTTGTCTTCGTTTATACTCCGTATATCCACGTGAATCACTCCTAGAGTACATACTGAAGGGGTAGGCATCAAAATTGTTGGGGACCATTTGTAATTTTTTTTTTTTAAAATACAAAGAAAGTTTTTCAAGCTAGCTGGTTCCTAAATAGAGCTAAATGTAGTAATGCATAAAAATACTAATTTTTGTCTTTTTTCTTCCATATTACCATTGTACTTCCTCAAAAGAATAAAATAAGCAGCTTTTCTAGTACAATTTATTGCCAATTTTGTTGGTTAATTGACATGTCTATGATGGAGTCCAATAAGCTACAACGGGTACGAAAAAACAGAATAAATAAGACAAAATCATAGTTGTTAACACATAGTTGCTTCCTGATGAATGATGAGGCCTCTAATAGAAGGCAATAAAATGTTGACAGTGAACAGATTTTGGTTGTTTGTTATTTTTTCAAAAATAACTTTCAACTAATAACATTAATTCAAGGACAGAATGTGATTTGAACTCGAGAAGTGTTAAATTTGTGAAGAGAATTAGTGACCATAGTAACACAAAGGGTCACCTTGAATTTTGATGCCTCCCCTTTGAATTTTGATGCCTCCCCTTTGATCATATGTTGAGGAAGAACAAGCTAGAACAAGTTTGTTTGTCTCTTGTATGATTTTAAGCCCTTTTTTGTGTAGCCTCATTTTTCACTCCAAAGGTTTAAACACGTGAATCATTCGGTCGCAACCAGTTGGAGCAGTTGAATTTGTTTCAAATATTTTTTTGAGGGTGCTTACAAAAACCAACTTAGTCAGGTTTCTATAAGTGTTTGATCAATTCATTTAATTTGTAGTCTCAAAATTACGAGGGGCCAAAAAATTGAATGAATTGATTATATATGTTCTTACTGATGACCAAAAAATATTTTACAGCTGAACAAACGGAGTCCTACTATCTTTTATTTTTGCCTCTCATATTTTTTCTGATAAGTCAGGTATCCGGACCAATTTACAGGCATCTTGATCAATTTTAGGGGCTCAGTCTTATAGCCCACTTGCGAAGAATCCTATTAAAACTAGAGCAAAGCTACAAACGTATGATGTAATATCCCAACATTTTTAATAAATAAAATTTTCGTGATATTATTTCCAAAATCATTTATTTCCCAACATTCAAATCGGGTCTATTAATATTTGCATAAAAATTAATTTTGACCAACGATATTTTTCTTCCGTAAACCAAGACTGTAGTTAGTCTCAAAATATTTTGTTTAGTTTATGGTAATATTTTCAAAATTTTCCAAAACGGAAATTCGGACTTCCGATCACCGCGGAGTTCATTTTCGCGTCTGCAGATATACTTCCTTCACAATTTCTTTCTACTCCAGCCCATCCCTCTGCCCCCCTTTATCAGTGATACACATATACACCTCCTCCATACACACCCTCTTGTATCTTGCATTTTCAGTAGAGTGAGTGAGAGAGAAACACCCCCTCCACTGTCATCTCTTCTTCCTCAAGCTCCATTTCACTCCATTCTTGCCACCTATCTTATTTTCACTCCACATATCTCTTATTCCACTCTCCCTAAGTATATTATTTGTATGTTATGTAGTCTATTAATGGTGAATTTATATAAAGTTCGTAAAAATGTTGATTGTGTAGGTAGCAGTTTTCTAAGGAATTTGATGTTGCTGTGACTTTGACGAATTTTCGCACATAGTTCCCGAACTTGGAATTTTATGGGATTTTAACTGAGCATACCTGTACATGTCTTAGAACCTGTGTTAAAATCTCCTAATTTCATTCGAACTACAGAAATTACTAAAAATGTTTTACTAAGCTGCTCTCAATTGTTACACAGTGCTGACCACACCGTCACACCTTACGGAAACGACCATAACTCGGCCTAGGAAACTCGAAAACACTTTCCGCTTGTTGGGTTGGAAACTAGACACATAGAGCTTCAAAAATATATGACCCACATGCCCTAATTAGTTCTGAGCAATAACAGATTTCAGTTTGAAGTAGGCCAATAATCTGTTTCTTGTATCGACTGCAAGTTTTTGGTATGTTTGTTATCTATTTAAAAACAAAATACTTACCAAGATCAGAAAATTATGAAACTTTAATACGAAGCTCCTATTAGTGTCTAAGGTTTGTGGTAAAAATATTGTAGTAAAACGGATGAACACGCTGTTTTAATAAATTGTTAAAGATTGTCTGCCAGGAAGCTCTGTTTTTCCTGTAGAACAGGTTGTTTCTTTTTAAATCTGGAGAAAATGTATCTAACTTTTGAACCTCTTCTTTTTACAGTAGATACCTACTGACGTTGCGAAACTTTGAGCGCTGGTTTGAACATTTTTTGGAGTTATAATCAATTAGTTATGAATTTTCTACTAAAACATGGCAGATATGAACGATTTTGAGATTTCTAGGTTAAAATTACTTGGAAGCATGAAATTTATGAAAAAAACCGTGCACCATACATTGATTATGATACTTAGGCTCTGTTTGTTTGACCGTAAAATGTTTGTGTAAAATGGTTTACCCATTTTCACTTTTTGGTTGCACAAAATATGAGTAAAATGTTTTACGAGTAAAATATTTTCTCTCAATTAAAATAAAATAACTTACTGACAAAAACTCCGTAAGTTAATTTACCGTTTCGATGATCTGCCATTGGCCTCAAACCCAATCAAATTCGTTCCCCTCCCTCACATGAATTCCTCTCTGGCTCTCTCCCATCCACATGAGAGGTGCTTTTCCCCCTGACATTTTCTTTCTTTCCAGTTTGATTTTTTTTTTCTCTTTATTTCCTTTTCTTTCTTTCCAGTTTGTATCTTTTTTTTTTCCTTTTTTTAATTTTCAATTATTTTCTTTATTTGTTTCTTTTCCCATTTACCTCCCTTATTTTTTGGGAAAATTTTACAAATGGTCCCTCTAGTTTGCATGAATTCTCATTTTTGTCCCTCTAGTATCAATTGTGTTACTTTTAGCCCTATAATTTGCATTATGTCTCAATTTCGTCCCTCTCGCTTACGGCTTTAATGAAACAAACGGAATTGGAAGACAAAATTGACATTTCCCTCACAGAGGGACTAAATTGAGATTTCGTGCAAACTAGAGGGACTATTTCTACAATTTTATTTTTTACTTTTGTTTTTGTAAATAAATTTAAAATACATCATATGTAATATATTATATATATCACAAAAAAATGAGAAAATTCGAAAAGCAACCCCTATGTTAAATGTCTTGGTATTGTATTTTTTTTTTGAATTGAATTTTCACTTTCGTTATTTTCTTTGTCACATGATTAAACTATATTGAAAAAATTTATTATAGTTTGAATTAAAACACCCCATAATAAATTTTTTCAATATAGTTTAATCATGTGACAAAGAAAATAACGAAAGTGAAAATTCAATTCAAAAAAAAAAAATACAATACCAAGACATTTAACATAGGGGTTGCTTTTCGAATTTTCTCATTTTTTTGTGATATATATAATATATTACATATGATGTATTTTAAATTTATTTACAAAAACAAAAGTAAAAAATAAAATTGTAGAAATAGTCCCTCTAGTTTGCACAAAATCTCAATTTAGTCCCTCTGTGAGGGAAATGTCAATTTTGTCCTCCAATTCCGTTTGTTTCATTAACGCCGTAAGCGAGAGGGACCAAATTGAGACAGAATGCAAATTATAGGGCTAAAAGTAACACAATTGATACTAGAGGGACGAAAATGAGAATTCATGCAAACTAGAGGGACCATTTGTAAAATTTTCCCTTTTTTTTTTTTTGGTTAACTCAAATTCTATTTTCAATTAAAATTGACTTTATACTTAAGAAATTTATATTATTTTAATTAGTTAATTAATTTGTCTAACAATGAATAATAAAAATAATTTCTAATGAACAATAATAAATTTAAACAAAATTTTCATTTTATTATAATTGAGTACATATTGTGAAAATATGAAAATACATAAAATAAAAAAAAACAAATTCTAATCAATATTTCCTCCAAATGCTACTCCCAGCGCGCTTATACCCATTACTTTGTACCACAATTGCAAACGTGTTCCATAACCAGCAGCCCATTACTTCGTACCACAATTGCAAGGTTTCTCGAGAGAAAAGTTGGAGAGATTGAAAGTGTGAATTGAGGACCTCTCTCCCCACCCCATATGGCCGCCCCCCCCCCCCCCCCCCCCCCCCCCCCCCCCCCCCCCCTCTTTCCTTTCTATGGTTTATTTGCTACATGGTCATGTCCAATCCAATTTTAAGCATGCTAAAGCCTTCCCCTCTCTTGTCATTCTATCCTAGGTGCAAGACTATGTGATTATGTAGGCTAGTATGCATGTATACCTAGAAAATCTAGGAAAGACTACTTGTAAGACAATTAATAGGTTCAAGTCTAATTCTAGGCTTTGTAAAGTAATTGAGAGGAAAAAAAAGTGTTTCAATTGATCATGTTTATCCGATTGTTTTTTTTTTTTCCTTTTTTTGTCCTTTATAGATTAAAATATATAGTTACAAAAATAAGTGTTCCAATTTTCAATCTGTTTGAACCGGTGAAAAGATGTTATTTTTCTAATCATTTAATTCAAAATGGTTGTTATAAATTTTTCGCTCTAAGGCCTTTCAATTGGCACCCTAAGAGAGCTCTAAAACTAAATAAGGAATCTTAGGGTGCACGTTGAAAGGCATTAGAGCCAAAAATTTACTACGATCATTTAGGATGAAATGGTCAGAAAAAGTTACATCTTTGTACCTGTTCAAACGGATTGAAATTTGAAACACTTATTTTTTTACACCGTTTATATATTAAAAAGGGAAATTTATGCAAATGGTCCTCCTAATTTCACCCAAGTCTCATTTTCGTCCTCCAAGTATCAATTGCAACTTTTTTGACCTTCAAGTTTGGTTTCCGTACCAAATTGGTCCAGTTGATAACTTCTGTTAGCCAAACTGGACGGAAAAAATCAGGTTGATGGTAGTTTGGACATTGCAATTCGTACCAAGTTTGTCCAATTAATGACGTCTGCCATCAATTTGACTTGTTCTGTCCAATTTGGCTGATAGATGTTATCAATTGGACCAACTTGGTACAAAAATCAAACTTGAAGGTAAAAAGAGCTGCAATTGATACTTGGAGGACAAAAATGAGACACGGGTGAAACTAGGTGGACAATTTCTATAAACTTCCCTATTAAAAAATATAGTTAAAAATTATGTATTTCAATTTTTTAGTTAAAAAATATAGTTGAAACACAAAGTCCTCCTTTTATAGCCTCCAGAAATAACATTTTTGGCATACGAATCAATATTTTTAGACCAGCCGATCGCTGCCTTATCTTGGCACACGATTCAACATTTTTGATACTTGTCTTTTGTTCACACTCTAAGCATGTGAGGTGTAAGCATTGCCTCTAATGAATCCGACTGTTTTTTTTTCCTATAAACATATTAAAAAATATAGTTATAAAAATAAGTGTTTCAATTTTCAATCCGTTTGAACCAGTGCAAAGATATTATTTTTCTGATCATTTCATCCTAAATGGTTGTGATAAATTTTTGGCTCCAAGGCTTTTCAATGGACACCTTAAGAGAGTTTTGATACTAAATAATGAATCTTAAGGTGTTTGTTGAAAGGCCTTAGAACAAAAAATTCATTGAGATCGACCATTTAGAATAAAATGATCAAAAAATACGATCTTCTCTCCCGATTCAACTGAATTGAAAATTAAAACACTAAATTCTTGAATTATATTTTTTAATAATATAAAGGGTGTATTTATAGAAATTAAATAAATAAGATATAAGTAATTAAATAAAGGGAAAAATTATAAAGTGGAGGTACTTTGGGGGGGTAGTCCGGGAAAACCGGTGCGGGGGGGGGAGCAAATGGCATTGCCATCATGCACTTTCTTCACCTGAAGCCAATTTTAGATAAATTATTGCATTTGTCTTCTTTGTGTGGCCCATCATGACTCTTTCTGACCTGTACAATGTACATATTCTTATATACACTCATATATATCCTTTACTAGGAGAAGTTTTTCATTGCCGATCGGGTATTGCCGACGTGGCATCCGCTCGGCGCATCTCAGCAGTCCGATTCACTTTTGGACGGCTCGGATTGAAACCCTCTCTCTCCTCTCATCCCAATACTTTCTCTCTCTTTTTTTTCTCTCTAAATCTGAGCCGTTCAAACACGAAATGGACGGCTCGGATGCACGAGCGGGCACCACGTGGTACCCGCTCGGCACTGAAATTTTTTCCCTTTACTAGGGAGTACGGGAAAAAAACTCCAAATCCTCTTATTAATCGATTGGGGTAAAAATAATTGCATTGGAAAAGTATTTTACAACTACCAACCAAACATTGGAAAGCAAAAATAAAGACTTTACTTTTGGAAAAATTATTTTACATGAAAAATGTTTTCAGGCGTAAAACATTTTACGTCGAAACAAACGGAGCCTTATGAAATTACTAATGAACTTACTTGATTGGATGATCGGAAAATCTCACATTCATTTCGATTCTACATGTTACTTCTGTTCAATTGCTGTTAATGTATCATGAATGCTATGGACTGTGACTCGATTGTTATTGTTACGTGCCATTGCACGTGAACTTAGAATTGGACAGTAGGTACACTGGGGGTATTCGTAGTCGAATTTAAATTGAATAGGCGTTAATAGAGCAAGTGTCACCAAGTGGTTGGAGATTGTGCACTGTATGCGAGATTTTTGGGAGGATTGTGTTGTATGTGTATCCCCGTGTGTTAATTGATACAAATTCTCGAGGAGTGTTGCTGTATGTGCATCCCGAAGAGTGTTGCTGTATGTGCATCCTCATGCCGTCATGCGCTGTATGTGCATCCGAAGGAATTGTGCTGTATGTGCAATATCCTAAGGGGGAGAATGAGTTGATACAAGAGATGGTAGACGAGATGATTCGGTTTTGAGATTGGGATTCTGGTTATGACAGTCACAATTAACTTCGTTGGGACCTTTACCTAATGCCATGGAAATAAGTGAATTTGCTAGGTAATTAAATAACTTAGATGCACTCACTTAGGACCCTATTGCAGGACAACAAGAGGGAATTTAATCATGGGACAGTCATAGTTGAAATTATTGGGAGGAAAAGATTCTTGAAGGAGGAGAATCGTATAAACTATTTAAAGACAAAAAAAATTCATAAAAGGCTACTTGTTACTGCAATTTTATTAAATGCTCATTTGTCGTATTTTGGCATGTTATTACTTGTATGTTATGGGTTAATGGGTTTAGAGATATCTACTGGGTGAATTATCACTCACAGATACATTTGTATCCCAGTAAATCGGTTGTTTCGGCGATCAATTTGTCAAAGGGTGCATGATTCAATGGTGGAACAGTTTGACGCAGGAGGTATACCAGGGGTATAGACCGAGTATGTGTGGGATCTGTATCGAGACTAGAGTCACTCTGGAGATGTTTAAATAAAATGTTAGATTTTTGTATTATTTTGAAAATGTAAATTTTGTATAAAGACAAATAAGGACCTAGAAGTTTGTAAAATTCAGGGTATTTTTAGAGTAATGCTTCCGAATTTTCTTAGAAAATCAGGGCGTTACATATGAACTGCTCCCAAAGTAGGTGATAGTACCTGGAAGGTTATGAACATGAGACCTTAGGGAAAACAAACCGCTAACTCCAGTGCCACTACAAGAAAAAACACAATTCCCGACTAACCCTTTAGTCGGCTAATGTGCCTTTTTTAGTCGGCTAATGGTTTTCCCGACTAAATAAATTAGTCGGCAACTTTGTCGGGGAATGAGAGTCGGAAAAGGGTTTTGCCGACTAAAAGAATTTAGTCGGGGAATGTTAAACCTATTGCCGACCAAAAGTTTAGTCGGGAAATGTTAAACCTATTGCCGACTAAAAGTTTAGTCGGGGAATGTTAAGCCTATTTCCGACCAAAAATTTAGTCGGGGAATGTTAAGCCTATTGCCGACCAAAAATTTAGTCGGGAAATGTTAAACCTATTGCCGACCAAAAGTTTAGTCGGGAAATGTGTGGACTATTGCCAACTAAATTTTAGTCGGGTAATGTCTTATAATTGTGTAATTCCATTCTAGAATTTTTTTTATTTTTATTTTTTATCCGCAATTCATTCCAGAATTTCCTACAAATTTTTTCCTCATTCTACGAAACCTATAAATTTGAGCCAACAACCATTACATCCACAAAATTACCAACCTAATGCAATTAATACAAATTCCAAGAAACAAATCCAAAATTCCATAAATATAGCATCCACCAAATATGGTGATAACAACATGTCTCCAAATTCCTAGAGCACAAAATAACGACACGTCTCCAACTACAAAATGTATCTAAACTCCAAGGCCACAAATTACTAAAAAGTTCAACTTCAACAAACGGATAACCTTAAAACATCCAAGCACGTCCACAATATTTTTGATCTTCATAGTCAATAACCAGAAGTATAACTGCGGGATACACCATTAAACCGTCGATCTGTAGAAAAAAGAACAATCACCATTAGTATTTATGAACTAGTGTATCTCATTGCTCAAAGACTGAACATAGGTAAATACTAAGCCAAAACAAAACATATGACAGCAAAAACACGATAAAAAAAATAACTACTGGCTTTCAGCTCCAGAAACATGAGCTCATATTCCAACTCTCAAGACCATATTTTAACCAAACAAAATCAGATTTTTGCACCTAACCACCAAATTCTAGCACTTGAGTACATGTTTTCAACAAATACAATTTGTTTCCAGCATGTTACACTCAATTCCTGCACTTTTACACATAATTTCAGCTCTTGTAGGTTATTTCCAGAATTCAACAACCAAATTCTTGCATCTATACTACAGCTACAGCAGATTTAGACCTTAATAGAAGTGATTTCAACCTCTAAACTTCAATTCTAGCAGTCAGAACTTCAATTTCAGCATCACAACAAAAGACTTAAGTAAGACTGAATTCAACAACTACCTTTCTATATTTTTGTTCTCTTTTTGTTCTTTGATAAAAGCTAAGTCTCACACTAACTAAGCTAGAGAATCACAGAGTATTTGTTTTTTTCCCTAATAGAAAGCACTAACAAAAGGCATAGAGGAACAACTTGTATTATGGCATCTTTCTTCACCGAATCAACCTTTTTCCACGAGTGGTTGATTCGGTGAAGACCATTTAGTACCAAGTCCGATGGATATAGAGAGTAGCCAGCAACCTTAGTTTTCTGAGTGACCTAGAAGCACAGCAGCAGGTAGCAATATCAAAGAAACTTCAGAAAACATAACTTCAGAGATTGAAGGAATAGTCTTCAATAGCAGCATCAAAGCATTGTTGGGAAAATGATGCAGAGTGAAATAAATCTGAACTGAATGATAAAGAGAAGTATATACAGCAGAATCTGAAAGCAGGAAGCAAGATATATAACAAGCCTCTTAAGGCGATTCCACAGCCAGAGAAGAAACTAGAATAGGGTTTCCTTTTCGTTTCTCCTCTGTAGTGAAACTCTACTATTTTTATTTGGAAAAAGGTTACACCATATAATTTCTCTAGAGGGGTATTTATACAGATATTTCTTCATTTCCCTTTCATTTCTGCCGACACTAGAGAGAGAGAGAGAGATGAGAAGAGGAGAAGAGAAAGAAGAAGAAAAAAATAGGTGCAGAGCTCCTTTTCACGAAATTATTCAAGGTACCTAGGAAGCTTGTTAATTTCTGGTATTTTTACTGAAAGTTTGTTATTGTGTCTATTGCATTGTGTTAAATTCTTAGAATTGTCAGAGAAGTGTGGAAAAAGATAAAAATCATAAACCAAGCTGTGGTCGGATTGCTGGTTTTGTGCAAACAGTTTTCAGATCTGTGTTATGCATCACGTTTTTTTTAGTTAAACGACCCTCCTGGTTTTGGGTCCTTATGAGTCTGATAGATTGCTAAGTTGGTGATGTTTTGGCATTGGAATCACTAAAAAGTATTGAGTATTCGGTTTTTAATGAATTTTCGAACACGGACTACTCTGCTGGAAATTGTGCTTCGCTGCACAGAATTTCTGAGTTTGGAGGTGGATTTGACTAGGTTTCCTTGCTTTTTAAAATCTGGGAAAAATCAGGGATAAACTTTGAGATGTTGTTATGATCTCTACCAAATTTCAGGTCATTTTGTTGTACGGTCTAAGTTTGATGGATTTTACAAGTTTGTGTGTCCCTGCTGAATTTCGTATTCGCTGCATTGACATGTTTTGGGAAAATGGTCATATCTCTTAGCTCGGGTATCGGGTTTGCGCGCGGGTTGTTGATTCTGAAACTAGACTTGTATACCTTTCGGAATATGTAGGGGTTGTGGCTTAGTTTGCACTAGGTTAAATCAGTTTTTGATTTGAAGTTGATAGATGTGCAGAATCTGCAATTTTGGGCGGTTGTGTGTATAACTTCGGACGAGCATAACTTTGTCGTCCGGACTCTATGTTGGGCAAATTTTATATCAAAATTCTTGTACCAGAGGTGTACTTTCTAATGGTGGTGGTCTCATGACCTAGTTCTAAATCAATAAGAAGTTATGGTCAGAATACGACAGGATGGTCATGGTTTTCAAATCGATTTTAAGAGTTATGTCATATTTATACTCTTACGTTTGATTGGGGGCACTTCTAAGCCTTAAGATGAACATATTTGTATTCGTTGGGTATCGTCTAATACTTTGGGCCCACTTTGGGTGCCGTTTGCGGGGCGGGGCGTGACACAAAAGGCATTTTTTCGGCTAACACAAACTGGACAAGCCTTAGTGCCAATTGCATTACAGTGATGTACCTCATGAAATACATGTGTATCCAAATACAGACCAAGACTTTAATCATCTTAAAAGAGTATCATGGTTGCAAAGGTGCGATATATAGATCATGTAAGCTCTGCCAAACCATTGTGTCGTCATTTTATTGTATATATCCCCAACCAAACAAATAATCACACGAAGCACGATAGGGGAAAAAAAAGGAGGCCATACCTGAAAGTAGTTCTCTGGCAAAGCCTGAATGGTCTTTGTCACTTGCCATTGCAACCACAAGAACCAATTTTGCCTTTGGATATGCCATCTGAATTGTATCTATTGAAGCTTTTGCAGAATCCTTCGCATGTGCTGGAAGACAAAAATCATAGAGTAGATAGTACTTAAAAACTGACTTATCCCAAGCAAACATGTGTGCTCTAACCTGAAACTCCCAGTAAAATGCCAAGAGAATTCTTTTTAAAACTAATTCAACCCAACTATGCTTCTTCCAGCCCTTGTGGTTTGACTATGAACGTTCTTTGATAGCTTTCAGCAAGTTCCCAAAAGAAAGGAATGCAATAGACTAATTGAATGGAATAAAGTAACAATAGATAAAAGAGATGTATCTCAAACAATAAGCAAATAATACCAAACTTGATAGGGAGACTAACACAAATTAACAGAATTTCTTAGTTTCTTTCAAAAAAGAGGCTAGAAATTGAAGGCTATATCTTCATCGAAATACAAAACTGAATGCTTTTTTCCAAACATAAAAAAAAAAAAAAGAGCTAATAGGTAAGTGCCTATCATTGGTGCTTGCTATTTCAGTATGTAAAGCTCTAGCACTGATTGTAGAGAATTTTCGTACCACACTTATGGGTGTGAGGACTCCATTGCCAAAAATCAGAACAATATCAAACAAGGCTACAATAAGCAAAGATTTGATTTTTAATATGCACTATAAACACAACACCCACAAATTTCTTCAATCCAAGAAACAAGACTCCAAGCTTTTTGAAACAAACATTTAGGCTGAGCATTTCAACAAACATTTCCCGGGTGCACGACAAAAATGTACAGAATCAACACAATGATGTTGAGCAAAATCATGAATTAAGAAGATCAAATACATACACACACGATTGTGCCGATGACGAAAATTAAGGATTTAGGGTGTATTAGGGTTACCCTTGATTATCCAAAAAAGGGGATTTCAGAAACTTGTAGTGTAGGGCTAGAAATTAGAACTTACCGCAAGATAATTGGAAATCGTTGTAGGGTCTGGGCTAACAAAACGCATCCTAAACGATTGTGCCGATGACGAAAATTAAGGATTTAGGTTCCTCGTTTGGGCTTCGAAGCTAACCGTTTCTCACACCGGAGAAGGCAGTGATCGATTCTCTCACCGGAGAAAGCTAGTGATAGTCTGAGATGAAGTTGGTAGTCGAAGACCATGATGGTGGTATGAGATTGGTTCTTCGAAAAGTATTTTCTTGTAGTGAGGCGTGAATGAGTTGAGGGGAGAGAGAGAGAGGAAGCCGGCCTACGCGTTGGGGAGAGAGAGGAAGTGACGAAGAGAAGAGAAGGGGAAGCCTGTACGTTTTGGGGGTAGTGTTAGATGAGATCAAGTGTATACGATGCCGTTTCATCTGGGAAATAACATTGCAGACTAACCCATTAGTCGGGAATCACCAAAATGCCGCCAACACTTTTGGCGAAAATTTCAATTGGCGCAAAAAAATTATAATGTACCCGACTAAAATTAATTTAGTCGGCAAATATTAATTTCATATTTTCATTTGCGAATATTAATTTCTTCTAGATACTATAGGTACTAATATCTATGTAACAGACCACAATAACCCATTATTTTAACTATCGATCCCATTAATTTTGTTGGGTTTGTTGACTATATCAGTCACGTAAATTTTTGGCTCAATCGAGTTTAGAAAGCTGCTTCATCGGGACGCAAATTCCTTATTAAAATGATATTTTTCGTCCGATCAAATATCTAACAATACACGATTAACTTCATGCTCATACAAATTAATCTAATTCATATTGTGTAAAAGATAGACGGTTCGGATAACAAAAAAAAAACTAAAGGTGGGCTCGGGTGGTGCACCATAAGACTTTAATGCCTCCAGACGCATTAATGCTTTCCGATCATGTGATTGTCGATATCCAATGATCTCCAAGTTTAGTAGAAATGAGGGAATAAGTAAATGGTGAAATTCTAACGGTTCAGATCGATCATTATAAAAATAGACTCGACAATGACCTGTATAACCTATACGTTCAACTTACTTGATATTAAACTAAATCTTGTGCAGTAGTTAAATGTACAGTAGCCACACGATCGCAACACAACTATGATGATCGAGATCATTGATTTCATTATGCTTGTTGATTAAAGCATTCCTGTAAATTTTGGGTTCAATCATGTTTAGAAAGCGCCTTCATCGGGATGCAATTGATAGTACACTAAGTCTTGCAATTGTTGAATGTACAGTAACCACACGGCCACGACACAATCCTGGTGATCAAGATCGTTGATTCTATTATGCTTGTTGATTAAATGATTCATGCAAATTTTTGGCTCGATCGGGTATAAAAAAAACCCCCTCGTCGGAATGCGAATTTATTAGAAAAATGATATTTCTCGCCCTCAAGTGTCTAACGAATACGCGATTAACTGGTTTGAATGATCTAATCAATCTATATTTCGCAAAACCTAGACAAATTTTTTAAAATGTAATATAATTATGATAAAGTTAAATTCTTTCGTAAAATTACTAAGATATAATAACATTTATTTTTAAATAAGTGTAGTAGCTCAAAACTGCCAACAAATTGGCGACTAAACCTATATTAGTCGGCCAATATAGTATAAGCCGACTAAGTGTTAGTCGGGAATTTACTAAAAGTAAATTCGGAATTAATCGTGTATTTTATTAAATTCGAAAAAATGATATTTCCCGACTAAATTTAATTTAGTCGGCGAAAAAGTAAATTTGGAATTAATCGTGTATTTTATTAAATTCGAAAAATGATTTTTCACGACTAAATTTAAATTTAGTCGGCAAAAAAGTAAATTCGGAATTAATCGTCTATTTTATTAAATTCGGAAAAATGATATTTCCCGACTAAATTTAATTTAGTCGGCGAAAAAGTAAATTTGGAATTAATCGTGTATTTTATTAAATTCGAAAAATGATTTTTCACGACTAAATTTAAATTTAGTCGGCAAAAAAGTAAATTCGGAATTAATCGTCTATTTTATTAAATTCGGAAAAATGATATTTCCCGACTAAATTAAATTTAGTCGGCAAAAAAGTAAATTCGGCATTAATCGTCTATTTTATTAAATTTGGAAAAATGATATTTCCCGACTAAATTTAATTTAGTCGGCGAAAAAGTAAATTTGGAATTAATCGTGTATTTTATTAAATTCGAAAAATGATTTTTCACGACTAAATTTAAATTTAGTCGGCAAAAAAGTAAATTCGGAATTAATCGTCTATTTTATTAAATTTGGAAAAATGATATTTCCCGACTAAATTAAATTTAGTCGGCAAAAAAGTAAATTCGGCATTAATCGTCTATTTTATTAAATTCGAAAAATGATTTTTCACGACTAAATTGAAATTTAGTCGGCAAATATATGTTATGGCCGACTAAAATAATTTAGTCGGCAACTGTTTAATGTTTGACCGACTAAAAATTCTTTAGTCGGCGATTGGCTTATATTTTCCGACTAAACATGTTTTAGTCGGGAAATTTTAGTCGGGAATTGTGTATTTTGTTGTAGTGCCTTGACCATCGGGCCAATCTCTTAATATGAAAGTATTTTTTCCTTTCATATTTGTCAAAAGTGTTACCCAAAATATTAAAAAAAGTATGTGGGAAAAATCAAGAAAAGGCCAAAGCTGACTTTTTGGGCTTTTTATTAGATATTTTCAAAAACACTTTTGTACAAGTCATAATTTTTCACTTTTCCGATTCTTATCGTCGAGACGAATTCCAATAATACGTAAAATTTTGGTGCAAAACTAGCAAACACGAAAAAAATTTGAATAAGGATAAAACAAAAAAGTTATTTTCCACAACTTTTAAATTAGTTGCCCGGCCCAAATTACATGCACAAGGCACCTCTAATAATTTACGGGGTTGAATCCCACCCACTAACGCAAAACCCCATTAAATTAACCGAAACAAAGTCGATCTGTTGACTTTGGATGGCTCCGCCCTCCTGTTGCTAGCACACCAGAAGAGACTTTGGGTGCAAAGCCTGCACTTTCCTGTTCCCAGTCTTCTTCAGCCAGCCAAAGAAGTAAATGAGTTTTGGCTCATCTGGAGGAAGCCAGCCCAAAATCTCTCTTTGGATCTAAGCCGAGATTTTTGATAGACATGGAGTAATTGCATTAAAGACTTTGTGGCAAATCGTGGGTAATGAACAGGTTCTCCTCTGGCTGTAAAAGGAGACCCCTGGCTTTTGTATTGCTATCTCTCTTGGGTGAGAGACATGTATCTCTCTTGAGTGAGAGATCAGAGAGGAGAGTGAGGCAGTGTAGAGAGAGTAGAGCAGTGTGAGGGCTCCTCCTTTTGGAGGGAGGGAGCTGAGCTCCTCCTATGAGGTTCTGTCAAAAACAGAATGAGAGAGCATCTGAAAATCAGAGAGTTTGAGAGCAGCATATGTATCCGTTTGTATCAGTTTGTGAGTGAGTGTGAGTTCGAGTGATTTTGTAATCCTCCTCCTCCTTTATAATAGAAATCCGGCTGCCTCCTCTCGTGAACGTATCCGATTTTGGGGAATCACGTAAATTATTTCTCTGTTTGTATGTGTGTGTTTGTGTTCTTGGCTTGATCGTTTGTTTCCGCAACAAAGTCCACTAGGAACTCTGGGCGATTTTGAACTGCCGGGAAGCCTTCCCATATAAATACTTACAGACTCCACAAGACACCAGAATCCAACCCTTCGATCAGACTCTTCATTGGCACTAAGAGAGTCTAAGATTTCCAACGGTGAACAACTCTCTCTCTCTCTCTCTCTCTCTCTCATACATATGCATATATGAGATATATAAAGTGTGCCGATGAAGGTTGTAATAGAATATTGTGTGAAAGTGCAGGGGGCATGATTAGTGGTGAAGAAGGATGGATATCTTTGGGGCCATGGGGAGGGAAAGATGGTGTATATTCGACTTACAAGGTTGAGGGGCCTATAATACAGATAACTATTTGTTACGGAGATGTTATTGACTCAATTTTATTCGAAAGCAAAAGCTACAACGACGTTGTTATAGGAAGCTCCATGAAAATTGGCGGTACTGGTGGCGGTGCGCTTGCAAAGGTGTAGCCCTCTTTAGCTTGTCCAGAGATAGATGTATTGGATCCATCCGATGCAAGTGGTTCCCACAAACATCGGACGGTTTCCGACACCTTTGTGTTCAAATTTGCGCATTTTCGTTTTTGTCAATAGCATTTTTTTTAAATATTCTGTGACCTTCATTGTCAAGATGAGTAGGCAAGGGAACTAGCTAGTAATTAAGTTATTAACCACAAACTACAATAATTTCATACGACTTTTATCTTTATTTTTTTATGCGTTCCAAACAAAGTCCTAATATATACTTGCACTTGTTTAGTTCTGCATCGACATTGCAGTAGAGCAACTATCGTCCGTAAGCCTGACGTACAAAGACTACTATGGACGTGTGGTAATCAAATCTCTCTGTTTTGAAACAAATATTGGGAACAAATATGGGCCTTTTGGTTCAGAATCGGGTGCTTCTTCTGTGTCCATTCCAATAGAAGGTCGACTCATAGTTGGATTCCATGGACGTGGTGGAAGCTTCCTTGATGCTTTTGGTATATTTGTGGCACCCAAGGTCACCTTCTATCCTCTCTATTGTTCTCTTATCCAGTTAGTAAATCAAATTCCTCATGCTCATTTTCTCTCTCATAAGTTTGTTACGTAGGAGAATAGGGTCTCTAAAGATTTCGTTTTCATGATCCAAACTTCCATTTTTAAGATTCTTGATATGGAATTTATTCATTTATAAAGATCACGGGAAAAAAATACTCATTTCTCACTGGATCGTGTCGTTATCTTACCAAAAATATAGTTCAAAACATTCACTAAGACAAGGTTAGTCTATACGAGACTTTGCTCGGACTTTGAATCGGCTTCCCACTAGTAGATGGTGAAATTGGTCTCTCAGAGATAAGTGACGGTGTTTGTAAGCTGATCTAAATGCTCTAAGATAAAAAAAAAATAATAATAATCATAACAGTATATCCCTGCTGCTCTAACTAAAAAGAATTTTTGAAAAAAAAAAAACTAAAACGAACTAAATAGGACCAAATGGATGTCATTTAATTCTTGTAAACTTTTTTTTATTTATCATTTTGTGTGTTTTATTCATCTTTTTTGAAATTTTGTTAGATTCATGTGATATTTTTTGGATTTATCACTTGTCTCGATAAAAAGAATCTAAAAAAAGCACAAAATTATGACCAAAAAGCTAAAAAAAGATTCACAAAAGACAAAAACATAATAATGAAACAACTGTGTTTTTTGTCTAAAGTGCCATCTAATATGAACTTTTTTCAACATCGGCCCATATTTTTATACTTTTCTGATTTCTCTGATCGAGACGAATTGATTAACCCCAAATATTATAAAGAAAAACTCAACAACAAGTTAAGGCAAATATCCAGAAAATTTGTTCAGGGAAATTGTCTAAACTATAGTATGTTCTATAAAATTTATTTTAAAAAGGGTTCCACAACATTTAACTCGAAATTTAACATGAAATTTCACATTTTGATTACTGCCGTCAACAACAACAATAATAATAGACCGATGAAAATGGATGAGCCCCCTCTCTCTCTCTCTCTCTATATATATATATACAAAAAAATCTTTATTACGGAGCTTTCTGTGAATAATTGTTTATGGAGCTCAATTTGCATGCGTCCAAAGTGTATTGGACGGTCCGGATTTTAGAACACTATTCGCGCGAAGAGTTTAACTCTCATGCGAAATATGTTTCTAAAATCCGAACCGTCCAATGCCTAAACGGACTGTTGAGATCATGGCTCCTCCAAATCGGGGCCGGTCCTCTAAGCCATTTTCACCCAAAACAGTACCCCAACACAAAGTCGATTTCTTCTTGATTTCATTGATCAAAGCAACGGCGATGAACAGTTTTCCCTCAACTGACATGAATGAAGGTGGAGAATGACGATGATCAGCTTTCTCAGAGCCTCGGTGACCCCGATTTGGAGGCCTGCGAGCACGCACCAGGTAGACCCGAAGGATTCCCCAGACTTTGGCGAAGAGTAGTATTGCAGGAACCCGAGCGTACAAGAAAACTAAATCAATACCAATTCCTTCCCTCACGCGATGACTCAACTGAAATGAGTCGAGGGGACGAGGACAGCGAGAATGCTCTTAAGAGTCATACATCCGGCATCCATAATACTATCACTCTAGGGGCCCAGAAAACCATATCGTTGTTCTCGTCTGCTTGCATGTGCAGAGTGCCCGAAAATCTTCGTAATCAGAACTCCAGCGCCTACACCCCTCACCTCATCTCTATCGGCCCCTATCACCAGCACATAGAAACACCAATGCAACACATCAAGTTGTACTACGCCAACAACCTATTTCTTCGACTGACTGATCGGAAAGAATCCGAAAAAAAAGAATTCGAGGTGCTAAAAGAATGTGTGAAAGAAATGAAGAGGTTGGTAGATGATGCCGCGAAAAGCTACCCAGATGACGTTTCGCTGAACGAGGAAATGATGGTGGTCGACGGTTGCTTCATTCTTGAGCTTCTCTACAAATACTATGGCCTTATGAAAGCTGACGAAAAAAAAACTATCGATGGTGGAGATAGTGGCAACTCTAAGGTAAAAAAAACTATCTATACATGTAGTACATGAATATAACCCACGAATCGTGATATTCAAACAAAAACTTGAGAGGGTTAAAATCTTTTTATGTAGTCCTCGGTCAAAAATAATAAATAGCAGTATACAAATTTCATACATCCTTCTCGTATTTTGAGAGTCTGGATCCCCTTCCGGACAGGGGCCTGTCTCACCCCTCTCGACCGTTGATCTTACAAATCAACAGCTGAGATGGGCCGAACATTTTTTTCTCAAAATGACGTCGTTTTGGAGCAAAAAGTGCTCGACCAATCTCAGCCGTTGATTTGCAAAATCAATGGCCGAGAGGAGGTCGAACAGCCCTTTCCGGAAAGGGGTCGGACAGGGGATCTCGTGCCGTATTTTGATGCCTCAGAACCTCGTAGTACTTAATTTTTTTCCAAGAAAACATCTCTATTAGAATCAATGTTTACCATTATATAGTGAATTCAATGAACCAGTCATAATATCAAAGTCCAAACAACTTGTCAGGTAAAGCTGGATATAAAAATTTAAATAGAAGTTTTGCATTTCAAAAAGCAAGAAACAATACTTTTGAAAATAAAAACACTTAATGGACTATTAATTACGGCCTCACTAAAACTTTTTTTGTCTTAGGCCTCGAGTAGCATTCAGCAGCCTCATGAAGGAGAACATGCCAGCAAAAGCAGCGAACAAGAAATGGCAGATCCAATTTTTGATAGCATTTTTACAGAAAACATCATCAAACACGACTTACTACTACTCGAGAACCAAATTCCTTTCTTTGTGCTTGAGAAATTGTTCAAACTCACTGTGGAAAAGATCCCGAACTGTCCCCACAAGTGTTCACTCACCGATTACATCCTTTTTTACTTTCGCGACGTGATGAGTCCAGAAGGCAACTCCACAAACAGTGGTGGCGCAACGACAACTAGTTCTTCACCTAATGACTCTGTTCTTCACGTTTCCGGTGAAGGAGAACAGCCAGCTGGAAAAGCAAAACACTACTATCATATTCTGCATTTACTACACGAGAATTACCTTCCTCGTGAGACCTCGACTGAGCCGAAAACAAAACAAAAAACAAAATTCAGTGAATTCACCTTGTCTGCATCAAACCTTGAATACGCAGGAGTCCAGTTTAAACCCCTCTCGGGAAACAACCAATTCGATGTCAAATTCGATGAAGACGAAGGCCTATCCTGGTGGTGCCGTAGGGCCAGTTTTGCGATTCCAGCTCTCCGTATACACGACTCCACAGAGCCATTCCTCAGAAACCTCATTGCTTTTGAACAGTGTGTCCCTGGCGTTTCACAGCACTTCACATCCTACGCATTCCTTATGGACATGTTAATCAACTCTGAGAAAGACGTCCAAGTGCTTAAAGATGCCAAGGTTATGTATTGCTACTTGGGCGCAGACGAGGACATCTCAAATCTGTTCAACAAGCTGTGCAAGGATGTTGTAGTAGAAAACTTTTATTTTGCCGACACTTGCAGCAGAGCGTTCAAGTATAGCGAGTATGGCTGGCCGAAGATTTTGGCATACCTGAAACGTACGTATTTTGCCTCTCCGTGGGCATTCATAGGTTTCTGTTTGGCCTTCATTGCTTTTGGCATGTCGGTTACTCAATTTGTCTTCAGTTTCTTTCAATAAACGCTGATGATCATGAACTTTGTATTATGTTTCAACTAGAATTGTAAGAGTGTTATGAATAAATTGCTGTAATAAAGTAATAAGTTTGCCAGTCTCCTTGAAATATCTTTGTAGCCCAATGATACTATTATTTTCTCTTTTACATTAACGTCGCAGCAAATTTTGTTACTACCATAGGTGAATTCTTATAGATCTGCTTGATATATTATTTGATTTGGATTTTCTTCAACATATGATCGCAGACCTAGGAAAGATTTTGGAGCAATTGCTTGCGCTTAAAACCTTGGTTGGTGAAATTATATATGTTTTTTAGCTCAACTGAAACGGCAAATCAAACTTAGAAACTGTCGTCCTCCCAGTTTCTATTAGGTCTCACAAGGCCAGCTGAAACTAAAGCAAATGAAGCACATGCTTTAGGCCTCACCACTTCTCAATCACATTTAACAAATCCAATTTTATGAAACTAGGCAATCGTTCATTAGTGTTCCTTGGCACAAGTAAATAGACTGATGAAGAACAAGACCATATTAAATAGACTGATGAAGAACAAGACCATATTAAAAGAAAGATGAAGAACAAGACTTGACATCTATGTCCTCACCGATTTTCTAGCAAGATCGTCAATTCTTTTTGAGGGGATTCAATTGATTGTCATAAACTTAAGTGGGTTCAATTTTTGTTAGGTTTTTTGGCTCAAATGATTGAAGTGGAGCTGTGGAGGTTTTGGTCTAACACTGGTAAGTAAGCATTCAATAGGCTGGGATGTGAATGTTTCGAAGCCTAATTGGGATGTAAAATATGGCTGGATTTCATTATCGTTGGGCCTTCAATATTAAAGACTCACAACTTGGCTAATACTGGAGGCAATCAATCAATCTCTGCATCTATTCATGTTAGCCTTTATGCATACTGAAGTGTATGGCCTTTTATCCTAATAGCAGAAAGAGGAAAGGTAAAAGAAGAGAGGAGAGAAATAAACTCACCCTGAGTCCCGGACGGAATGAGAAGTTGACTTCTTTTTTTTAATTTTAAAAAGTGGTTATTATTCAAAATATTTGGGTAAAAGTATAAAAATAATAATAATAATTTTTCGATTCCTCTCATATCAAATGCGAAAAAAAATTCAAATGAGAACAAAATTCTCAAATTTAAGTTAAGTTCATAAGAACGTAGCCTCACAGAAAAGAACCCTATCATCGAAGTCTCTACAAATCGCCATTGCATTCAGGCCACCCTCCTAGCCTAATCATTACCTAATCACTCAACTTCCTGATCACTATCTGTGAGAATAATATTAGGATCGAACTACAATGTTACCACGTTCTCTAAGATTTATTTCTGTGTTTCTTTTTCAAACTAGGTTTTATATCATTCACGTTTCCTAGTAAGTCTATATTTTCTTGTTAGGCATGTTTTCCTAATTTGCTTAGGTTTCTTGGTCAACAACTCTTGTAACCATAGGCAGAGGGTCATAGAGACAAGGGTGGGCAACCGACCTCACTGGCTGCCAAATTTTCATAGAGATATGTATAATTTTTATCCCATTTTTACTAATTTGACCCCACTTTGAAATTTATTTTTGCTCCAGCCCATAGAAGGGTTTCGTAGTTAGGGGAAAAAAAGAGTCAAAATAGAATCTCCACCACAAAATTCCATCATGGATGTGCATTATAGTGAGGAATTTTCCAATTTGATACGAATTAGTGATCTTTTGCCAAAGATGATCGAGACCTGAAAAGATATGGTATATTCCTCGATTTATAGGCTTCTTACTTTGGCCCTTATTTTACCAGTTGCTAACGCCACGGTAGAGAGAGCATTTTCCGCTATGAAGATCGTAAAGAGTAGGCTTCGAAAATCATGACCAATGGATACATGATAGTTTGGTTGTGTATATAGAGAAAGATATTTTTGAAACCATTATAAACAAGACTATCATCCATCGTTTCCAAAGTATGAAAAGTCGTTGAGGTCAATTGTAAATCGAAGCTACATTTTGTTATTAATATATATCTACTTTTTGATTAACTTGTTAATTCTAATAGTTTCTTTCAATTAGTAACTAGAAAAGTGAACTACATAGTACAAATAGTTCAATTTTTCGACCCCATTTATCGAAAATCCTGGCTCCGCTACTGTTTGTAACCTATATACAGACATACTAGGATTGCCAATAGTAATCAATTATACTTTCAAGATGTGAATGGTTTCACTGGTTTGGTACTTTTTCTACGTCTAGTGATTTCTATTCTTACTTTTGGCAGCTTTCATAAGGTATTTGGTAGAAGGAAAAATGTAAAAGCAACCAACTGGGATTTTGTTCAGTCTTAGAAAGTGTACAAATGTGTATAGAAGTCTGTGAAATTGTATTGAAAACTATGAAAAGTATATAGAGTGCGTTTTTCTTGGCATTTTCTTTCGTTTTTATCTGCAGCTTATTAACAGCCTATTGGACTTTTTCGATTACCATATATCCCTAAAAGTGTAAAAGGTGTATATTGGAGTGTGTCAATTCTTTTTGTTATCGCATCCAATGTTTGGACATGGCCGGCCTGACATTGCCGGGCCTAAGACGAGTTTCGAAGAAGGATCATCATGTTTTAGAAATGAAAACCCACTCATAAAAGATATTGTCTACAACGTATTCATTATTTGAAGTTAGTGACGGCCCTTTCCATAAGAAAATGAATAGCGACGGCCCAACATTAATTATATAATTGGGCTCAGTTTAAGGGCCAGAGTTATTGACAGAAAGACACGTTTAAGTTCAATTTGGGCTTCCAGCCTAACCCATGCTGGACGTACGGCAGGCCAAGGGCCCAGTGGGAGTTTTACGGGCCGATACTGAATGCGCCATTTTTTAGTTATGCATTTCTAAATTTTGAGACAAAGGGTTTGTTTTTTCCCCCCTAATATTGTACTCCATCTGTCCTAATTTGTTTGTCCATTTTTTAAATTTCAACTTTTTTAGGGAACATAATGATTGCTCTTGAAAAAATTGACTTTTTCAAAAGTACCCCTCACTTTTTAGCATTAGATGAGAATGCACATTTTTCCATGCACAGGAGTAAAAGAGAATGGGCATTAATGGAACTTATATGAGTCAATTTCAAATTGGACAAATAATTTGGGACATTACAAAATCAAAAAGGGGACAAATAAAGTGGGACATAGGGAATATACATCAGTGAGGCTTTAACGAAAAATTAATATGTTAACAACTAAAGGGGGCTCGAAGTCTCTCCATAGTCTCGAACCCCAGACCTCCCCTTACAAGACAAGAGGTACAACTAGATAGGTTAAGAGCCACATGTAGACAAAGGTTAATGGTAGTGAAATGATGGCCTTATATTTCAATAGATGACTCTACAAGTCCAACTACTTGGATACTTTGATGTGTTTCGTAATTATTGACCTAGGAAGGTAATCGTCGCTTTCAATTTTAATGCCTACACATTTGGATATTAGAGAGTTATCCACGTGGCTGGACCTTTCCAAACAAAAAAGACTAAAGATGGTGTACATTAGTTGGGGTTTAGCGGAAAATGAATATGTTAACAATCAAAAGGGGTTCGAAGTTACTCTATATACTCCAACCTCAGACCTCCCCTTGCATGACAAGAGGTACAATCAGATCTATTAAGAGGCACATCTAGACAAAGGTTAATGGTAGTGAATCGATGGCCTTATATTTCAGTAGATCACTTTACATGTCCAACTACTTGGATACTTTCATGTGTTTCGTAATTATCGGTCTAGGAAAGAGGAAGATAATGGTCACTTTCAATTTTGATGCCTACACCTTTGGAATATTGCAGAGTGATCTACGTGGCTGGACCTTTCCAAACAAAATTTGCTAAAAGAGGGCATACATCGATGGGGGATTAGCGAAAAATTAATATGTTAATAACCAAAGGGGATTCGATGTCTCTCTCTATAGACTTGAACACCAAAACTCGTAGAGTAATCCATGTGGCTAGACATTTCCAAAAAAAAAAAAAAAAAGACTTAAGAGGGTATACGTACATCAGTGGGGTGTTAGCAAGAAATTAATTAGTATGTTTAGGGTACATATATTTCAGCGAAACCGTTGTGTGATGCTATCGCATTCATTGCCTTCATTTATTTATAGGAACAACTTTTCCAACCATATTTTTATCTCTGAAAGGACGTCTAACCTTGTAGAGATCAGTACATGCCTTAAAGTCTTGTTTTATCAATGCACGTGAATCACTCCCCAACAGGCCCCAGGGATAGCCAGGCATCAAATTTCGAGGGGACCAATTGCACCTTACCATGGTCCATAATTTTATCCTTGACAAAGTACCAAAAAATAAAAAGAATTGTTCTCATGCCGTAGCTATATTCTAGATAGTTTTTTTTTTTTTATAAATTTGTTCATATCAACGTAGTCGTATCTCTCCAGTATATACCTGTATCTGTAATCGCACATGTTCTTCGTAGTATCTAATTACAGATCCAAACGCGTCAATGTGTCACCTTCAATTTGTTAGAAAAAATGGGATAAAAATGACAAAATGTACGAAGTTGTCTTAAATGCTTCCATAATGACAAGGCATCTAACATATGGCCGGCGTTATGATTTTGGCATGAAGAACTTTCAGTTGTTTTTTTTTTCTTCGGGCAAAAATTTCCAATTCACTTATACTTTGAGACCAAAGTCCAAGGATAGATCTGAGGAGCGGATGTCCCCAAACGATTGTTCTACCCATTGTAATTTCTAAGCTATTTTGGTACTAAAACATATTTTTAAAAAAATTAGAATTGTGTATGTCCGCCCGCCCAATACCATTTAACAATTCAACTCCAGCCCAAGAAAGATTTCATTGGGAAAATAATTACAACTTTTTAGCAACCTTCTAATTTGTGCAATGTTATTTCGATTTTTAAAATTAACATGGATGCTTGAAAAATGGGTCGATTTGTTTGTTGTTATGATCAACACTTTTTCTTAGATCGCAATTGAATCAAAACCCAGCTATATATATATTATTCTTGAATTTCTGACTTAGTATCTTTAGTGATGATCGATATACGATGTCAATGGAGTTGAACAATCAATGGAGTTGAATTTTGGACTTAGTATCAACTGTTGCAGCACAATTTGTTTGAACTGGTGGAAAGTAAGTGAAACAATTGCTTTTCGGAGCCTAATAAGTCATAATGGGTCACCTTCAATTTGTTTGAAAACAGAGGATAAAAATGACAAAAAAATATAGTTGTTGTAGATGCTTTTGAAAGTAGAAGGCCTCAAACATACTGTAAGGCAATGAACAACTTTTCATCATTCGTTTTCGGGAAAAGGAAAATTCCAAATCACACATTTTCGAGGCCACTGTCAATGAAGTTTATAAGTCTGATCCCCAACGAACGCAAATTTGCTTAGGATTTCACACTAATTCAGGGACAGAGACAAGAATTGAACTCGAGAAAGTTGACAAAATTGTTGGTGTTGTAGATGCCTCTAGCTAGCTAGCACAATAAGGCCTCTAACAGATGGCAATAAAATGTTGGCCTCTAACAAAAAAGAAGAAAGATTACAGTTTCTACCTGAGATCTTTGACAATTCATCTCGGTTTCAAAACTATGGTCTATGGAGCCATGATTGTTTCTACGCTACTTTTTATCACGGATTTTAACCATGATAAAATCGACAAAAAATCAAGATTGAATAACTTAAAAAGTCGTTCTCCAAAAATGAACAATTCTGATTGTTTTTGTTGAACCTGAGACGAGCTACCAATATGCACTTTTAACATTGAAAAAAATGAAGTTGTTCTAGGTAGTTTCTAGTGAATGTTAAGGAAATAAAGACTGTGATCACATCACACGGCACACGCGTGAAGTCATTACTCATGAGAATGAGGTGTAGATGACTCTTGGGAGTTGTGAACCGGCTAAAGTTTTTAGGCCGTGAAAAGTGAAAACAACGGCAACCTCCTCCGTTATTACGTATTAGCTAGGCCTCTCGTGTTTTGATATCATAGATTTGGTCCTTGAATCCTCTATAAATGATAGGACCTCAATTTCCAATTTCATTCAACCAAAAAGAAGTACAGCTCCAGTTGTAATTTGTAAAGAGTGAAGAGAAACATTATAAGTAATATTTTTTCTAAAATTTAATTAGTTCCTTAAGCTCAATCCCTTGATAAATAGTATTCGAAAAAATGCTATATTTTATGTCTGGTGTTTTCCCATTTGCTATAATTATTTACCAATGATCACTATTTGGCTAATTGTCTTTGGGAAAAACTTCATTCCACATACGGAGTATTTTGAGACCATCCTCGATCGATTAAACTAAGATAATAGTCATAGACAAATAGTGCCACTCTTGTCCATGAAAATTACTCCAAAGCTAGATCCAAAATGGATGTGATTGTTTTAGCCCGTCATTTGTATGGAATTTCGAGGTTGATTTCTTACATGGTAATGTCATGACGTCACGGAAACGAGAAATGGATGACCTCACCCCAAGAGGTACTGAGGAAGAAAAGTTTTCGGGCAGCGAAACAACGACCTCAATGGGTGTTAACATCCCGTTAGCTTCTGAACATGACCTTTTTAGGGTACATATTTCAGTGAAACAGTTGTGTGATGCTATCGCATTCATTTTGCTTTCATTTGTAGTAGGAACCATCTAGGAACAACTTTTCCAACCACATTTTTTTCTCTGAAAGGACGTCTAACGTCCTTGTATGGTACATGTCATTGCATTCATTGCCTTTGTCTTCTTTTTTTCCCATGCACGTGAATCACTCCCCAACACACTGAAGGGGTATCCAGGCATCAAATTTCTGGGGGACCATTCCTTACCATGGTCCATAGTTTTACCCTGGACAAAGTAATAAATAAATAAAAAAAAAGTTGTTCCCATGCCGCAACTATATTCTAGTTTTTTTTAATTTTTTCATACCAACGTAGTCGTATCTCACCAGATATATAGTATATTAGTATATATCTGTATGTGTAATTGCACCTGTTCTTTGTAGTGTATGATTACGGAACCAAACCAATTAATGTGTCACCTTCAAATTGTTAGAAAAAGGGAGATAAAAATGACAAAATGTACGTAGTTGTCTTAAATGCTTTCGAAATGACAAGGCATCTAACAGATGACCGACATTATGATTTTGGCATTAAGAACTTTGAGTTGTTATATATTTTCGGAAAAAAAATTTCCAATTCATTAATTTATTCTGAATTGGGACAAAAGTCCAAGGACAGATCTGAGGAGTGGATGTCCCCGAGCAATTGTTCTACCAATTGTAATTTCTATGTAATTTTGGTACTACAACATATTTGTTTAAAAAATTAGATTTATGTAAGTCTGCCCGCCCAATACCTTTTAACAATTTAACTCCAGCCAAAGCAAGATTTATTCAGGGAAATAATTTTATTGTTAGCAACCTTTTGATTTGTGCAATGTCATTTTGATTTTTAAGGATGCTCGAAATTGTATGCATATTTATAAATTGATGATCCTATTTAGTAATTGAATAGGTCGAGAACACCGGAGATGATCCCATTCTCACTCCCAAACACAGAAGAAGAGGGGAAGCTGGAGAACAAATCAGGGGCTTCCCAAATCCACCATCCAAACAGGCCCTATGGATTGTGTTTAAAATTTTTCTACAAACAAATGACTCTGGAAACTTTATATCCATCTCAAAATTAATTGGCAATGAGTGGAGAGTTCCCCAAATGTTATTAAGTTATCACCCATTTCACTCAAACAATGCGTGACACTATTTTCTTAACATCTCCCTTTACGTGTAGCTGTGTTTGAGGTATGTCACGTGTGCTATTTTTTGGGTCGTCCTATCATGGTGCAGCCTTTTTGCCTATCTAATCACTTAATAACATTTGGGGACCTCTCCACTCATTGGCAATTAACTTTGAGTTGGATATTAAAAAAATATCTCAACCATTGATTGCCAAAACGAACGGGTAAGATTCCGCATCTTCTGTCACTACAAGAAAAAGTATGTTCAGTGACGAAAAAGTGGCGACAAAATTTAATTTCGTCACTAAATGAGTATATTTGGCGATGAAAAAATAAATTCGTCACTGTTTTGACAACTTCCGCAACGAAATTATTTCGTCACCAATTATATTTATTTAGCAACGAAAAAGTTATTTTCGTCACCAAAGGTACCTATTTGGCGACGAAATAAAATTTTCGTCGCCAAAAGAGTTAAAAAGGAGACGAAATTATTTTTTGTTGCCAAAGATAACTATTCGGTGACGAAAAATATTTTCGCCTTCTTTTTATGTTTTCAGCGACGAAAATTTTATTTCGTCACTAAATGGATACCTTTGGTGACGAAATTTATGAATTATGTTTTGTCACCAAATATATTTCGGTCATAACTCTTTGCTCAGAACTCTGATTGAGATAATTTAAATTGGGTTTGAACAATAACATAAAGAACTATGACTTTCATGTTTATCAAAATTGCTAATTTTAATGTTTAATGGTTCAAAATGCCGTTAAAAATATATTTTAATGGTAAATGTATATGTGTAGACACCCCAATCCGGACCTCGAAGGGTCTTTGTCCGCCCCGATGATGAAATAAAGGAAACGGAACCTTTGCGAGCTTGAATGAAGGATTCCCGTAAAACCCAAACAGATCCTCAGCCCAAATAAACCGTCAGCCCAAGGCAAAGCCCAAAAAGCCCAGAAAGCCCGAAAGCCCTGGAGCAAGCCTGAAATACCGCGCGTGACATCTCTACACCGCACGACGTATCGAAATTTAATATGCCGCACGTGGGCATGAGCTTAGCCGTACGGCATTTTAGGTAAAGTTCTGACTGGCTCAGAAAGCTGTCGGCCACGCCTATTTGAGCCATAGCTGCAATACGGCTCAGCCGAAAGCACACTTCTGGCCCGCCCAGAAAATACCTCCAACTTTTGAAATTCAAAATCCAAGGCTCTTGCCAATAAATACACCCCTCCACTCAAGGAAAAAGAGCCCTTGATCACCATTATATCATTTCTCTCTCTTCTTGCTTTCACACCCACTTTCCCATTTTCAAGCCTTGAGAATGTTGTTCTCAAAAGACATTCTCTAGGCCTTTTACTCCATTTTTCTCTTCACCATTGAAGTTAGTTCCTTACTAACTTTGAGGTCTCAACTACCCAATATACCCATCTACTACACACATCCATACTTCTACTTTCTTTTTCAACCTTCCGACGTCCATCCGCCTTCATCACCTTCCGACGTCCATCCGCCTTCATCAAAACTCATTCAAGCTCCAGATCCATGGTAAAAACCAAGTTTCCTTGGGCTAGGCTCTGTCCTGGCCCTGAGGGGACCTTTCTGTTTTCAGGCTTAACCCTTTTGGTTAGAATCTGACCCAAAACCTCTTTTACAAAACAAAACCAGTGTTCTGTGCAAAGGTGTGCTACGCCGCGCGGCGCTTTGAAACGTCGCACGGCGTAGTAAGCTTGCACGCACGGCATTTCAAAATGATATTGTTTTTTTTTTGTTCAAGCTGTCTGGATCACGATCGTCTGTTATTGGATCTTTTCTGTATACCAAAAAGCTGTCCCAGATTGAGACCATATCTACAAGTCATGTTTTAAACTCCATAGATCTTTTCAAAACAAGCAAACGTATCAAAAATGGCTTTCTCTTTATGGCTTGAAAGAATGGTGCAGATCTGAGATGATCTGAAGACTGTGAGTTGTCTGAAATTTTAAAATAACACCGTGCGATGTAATGGGTATACCGTGCGGAGCTTTACAAAACGATAAAAGTTTGGTATCAAGATCGGAACCACGCACGGCATATCGGTAAGCCGCGCGTTATAAACCGATATGCCGTCTGACGGAGGATAGTGATTCAGACAGTCCTTTTGTATATCTTTCTTGTTTATATTATCGTCATGCCATCTTTATCATCTCTGTACAGCAAGCACCACTAGCACGGCAACGTGTTATGATTTATCTTGTTCCCCTTTCCCTTTATGTGTTTTTTAAGGTTTTCCGAATGGTATTAATCCCCCCATTTAAAATGCTTAGTAGAGACCGGTTTTCACCGGGCGAGCGAGGTGCTTTTCAACAAAACCTTCTCCGTTCGTAACCTGGCTCTCGGATCCAAAATCTCAAACAGTTTCGCTAGACCAAAAGGCTTTTCTTTTTCAAAACAAAACCCCTCGGTTCCTCAGATCATCCATCTCAAAAAATCCGGGTGGCGACTCTGTCTAAATCGCGCTTCGGGCGCGGGAGCCCACAATGTGTTATATATTAGATATTTCAAACATATTCTAAAAAGTGTGTGTGGTGTAGTTTTTTTTTTTTTTTGATAGGCAACACAAGTTTTATTAAGAACACTTGACAAAGGGTACATCAAGTGGGGGGATAGGGGGAGGGGAATCTAACCGAGGGTTGGATGAAAAGAAAAAAATGATGGGTCAAAGCCCACCAACACTACTCAAAGGGCCAGGCCCCAAAAGATAAACCTAGAAACCACCTAGGCCTGGCCCAAAAAGAGCCAAAACAAACCCTAGGCCCAGATCTCTTCCAATCACCAGCAAAAAACGTACAGTTGCCGTCGCCGCAAAACACATCCTCCACTAACCCAAGCTGCCACCACCAACCACTTGAACCCCAGCCCCTCAACACCAGCCGCCCCCAACCACACCACCACCTACCTAAGTCACCACCAGCCACCTCCACCCTTAGCCGCAACCTACGGCCACCACCACCCACCAAACAGACGACAAGCAAGTTCCGACGCAAACCCTAGGTGTGGTGTAGTTATTAAAGCTTGCACGCAAAACCTAGGTGATTGACATCACACAAGAGATGCCAGCAGGAGCAAGAAAGTGAGATTTTTTTCACATATGAGAATGTCTTTTGCGACAAAAAATTACTGATCGTGGTAATTAAGCTACAAATGGTCACCTTCCATTTTGATGCCTAACCGTTGGTGTGCTGTGGAGTGATTCACGTGAAATCATACAGTAGGCAATGAAGCTAGGTGATTGACATCACACGGCACACGCGTGAAGTCATTACTCATGAGAATGAGGTATAAATGACTCTTGCGAGTTGTGAACCGGCTAAAGTTTTTAGACCGTGAAAAGTGAAAACAACGGCAACCTCCTCCGTGCTTCGTCCACAACCTCGCCTCCGAAAGAGGTTGAATTCCCCGAGCGTAGGGCTAGGTCACTGTCAGCATAGATACCGGAAATCCGGAATCGTTCCCACAGAAAGAATCTCTATAGCTTGTTAGGATTTGTAGATGCAAGTGTTCCAGGCGTTCAGACGGTCAACTATCGGTTGCTTTGGAAAGTGATGAAAAATACTAGAAACTTGGTTTTAACTAGATTAGACAAGCGGCATGGCAATGAAACTACTATCGCCCGCAACTTAGGCCTTCGAACCATTCTCAACGAAAACTCGGTTGATTCGCACGGCTTAGGCTATCAACCGGAAGATTTAGCTTTGAAATCATTTAAAGACTAGAAATGAAGTATGGAAAGCAAGTGAGCTCTTTTTGTTCTTTTGGCAAACACAAGCCGAGACATCGCTCACGGAACCATATGAGCGAGCATATGATCACCGGAGATTAACATCGACTAGTTTTGTTACATAAAGGCGAACACTTCTCATTTTCCATACCAAACTTCGAGTCGAGAGTTGAGAAAGCAAGAAAAACATAAGTCACGAGACGATAATCGCCCCACGGCCAAGCCTAAACGACTACTCACGCGACATGAAAAGACTAGAAAGCTTGGCAAGTTTGGAAAACATAATTAACCGATGGAATCGAAAATTAACTTGATTTATAGAAGGATCTAGACAAGAGCTACAACATTAATACTTGACAAATTAAACAAAACCAAATACTTACTAGTGTTCTTGAAGAAATTGGAAAAAAGGAAAGCTTGGAGAAGATAACAATGGAGTTCTAAAAGCTTAAAGACTTAAAATTAATTGTTCCTACCTTTTATGAGAGAGAAGACCCTCTATTTATACAAAATGGGTTTTTTCTCTCTCTCAAAATATCCTAAAAAGGTAAAAATTCCATTAGTGGAAAGCCAAAAAGGTGAAAAATATATGATCGGGAGCTCCCCGTATCGATACTATTTAAGAAAAGTATCGATACCACAGAGCTATCCTCAAAATGTCATTTTTCCACGTAGCAATCCCGTATCGATACTTTCCAGAGCCGTATCGATACGGGATCCTCTGATCTCCCACGAGATAACATAGTATCGATACGGGATGGCTTCCTTCAGCAATCCAGGCCAGCCTCCTTGGCTTGGCACCCGACGGCCACTAAGTTCACCCGACGCCTCACGCCTTCACTCTTGAGTCACTTTGGCGCGGGTTCCATCGGGCACGATCACTTGAACTCACTTGGGGGACGACTTAGCAATCAAAACACGCCTTTTAAGGGCGTTTCGCCTGAAACACAAAACAAAATACCTTACGAGCAACAAAACAACAAAAAGACGATAATAGCAAAAGAACGCCACAAGCGAGAGATCTTTAGCACCACGATCTTACAATCTTAGGTGCTAATCACTCCGTTATTACGTATCAAGTCTCTCGTGTTTTGATATCATAGAACTGGTACCTTGGAATCCTCCTCTATAAATAATAGGACCTCAATTTCTAATTTCATTCAACCAAAAAGAGCTACAGCTCCAGTTGTACATAATTTGTAAAGAGTGAAGAGAAACATTATAAGAAATATTTTTTCTAAATTTAATTAGTTCATTAAGCTCAATCCCTTGATAAATAGTCTTCGAAAAAGCGATATATTTTATGTCTGGTGTTTTTTCATCAGCTATAATTATTTATCAATGACCAATATTTGGCTAGCTAGTCTTTAGGGAAAAACTTCACACCACAAATATCGAGACCACCCTCGATTAAACAAAGATAATAGTCAAAGACAAATATTGCCACTCTAGTCCATGAAAATTACTCAAAAACTAAATCCAAAATGTATGTTATTATTTTAGCCCGTCATTTGTGAGGGATCTCGAGGTTGGTTTCTTAGGGCATCTCTAGTGAACAACATTAAGGACTTAGTTTGCTCAGAACTAGCTGACTTGGGTCAATTGGTAAATATTTTTCACATTTTAGCACTTTAATGGTGTTGTTAAAAGTTGAGTTGGCATTAGCCAACATTAGCTGTTACACTAAGGGCGTGTTTGATTGCAGATTTCATTTTTTGGGGATTCGTAATGAGATGGGATTAGGATTGGGATTGAAAATGAGGTGGGATTATTAATGAGGGGATATATCATTTATTTATGTTTATTTTGCACAGTTCTTTTCTTTATACTTGCTACACTTATCCTCCTCTTTGGCTTAAGAATCCTAGGAGGAAAGAATATACTTTCTTTTTGGTTATTGTAGACACAACACCCGATTATGCTTCACCATGAAGCCAGTTATAAAGAACTTGTAAAGCAAGCTGAGAGGTCTCATAATTCGATCGGAGTCAATCTCCTTCGTTGAGCTGATTCGTTTATCACTCCCCAATGACATGACTCTCTCTTTTTTTTTTTGCTTGGCAAAGGAAATTTTTTTATTTTTTTTAAACTCGAAAGGGTACATCGAGAAAAGGGAAGGGAGAACCGGAAAGTTCACCACAACCCCAAGGAAAAACAAAATTGAAGCAAAATTACATCAAAAAATACATGCACCCAAGGGTACACCTAAATCGTGAGCCTTCTAATACCATCAAGATTCTTTTTAAAATCTTCCACCATATACACCTAAACATCGAATTTGGCTTTGATCCACAAGGCTGCCCTTGTTTTGATTAAATCAACCAATTGGTGGGGATCAGCAACTTTGTTGTTGAAGATAACATCATTTCTTGCAATCCAAATAGACCACAAAGTAGTGTAAAAACAACACTCCCAAAAGAATTTCTCCAGATTTTTGAACCGGAAGGAAAACCACCAAGAGGATAATCCCAGCAGATTCGTAGGAATCACCGAATCAATGTTCCACCACTCTGCCATCTTCAACCAAATTTGGCTAGAAAACGGGCATGTTATCAATAGATGCTCTGGTGTGCGTTTCCTCTTCCTGAAGGTAAAATGGGCATGCCAAACCTTGTTCATCCTTTCCCAAAATAATATTCCTGCTATTCAAGACCGACCTCGTCGCAATTCTGTTTTGACATGCCATCCATATGAAAATCTCAACCTTCGGAGGACTAAGATTTCTCCACAAAGATTGAAGTCCGGTATTGGGAGTAAAAGCAAAAGCCTCCCATAAATCATACATAGATTTAACTGAGAACAAATTATTTGAGTTGCCAATCCAAAACATAGTATCCATTTTAGACGAATCCAGGACCACATTCTGTAATCTCTCGCGTAGTTCAATAAACTGAGCTCTTTCCCACTGAAAAATTTCCCTCCGAAAGGTCAGATTCCAGTCCCCATTTGCGTCATTATTAATCATATTACATACTAGTTGCTCTTGTTGTGTAGATGCCATGTACAGTCTTGGATATTCCTCTTGCAGCGTTTGATCCCCCAACCATTTGTGCTTCCAGAACAACGTATTATCTCCTGCATAAACTTGAATTTTGAAGTTTGCCTGAATTATGCTCCCCACCTCATCTTCCGAATTTCCAATTGCACATATATCTCTCCAAATAACAGATGCACGGCCTGAAGACGGTCTCTCTCTTGATCTGCGGTTTTAAAATTGTTGATCGTTTTCAATTATTTTTTGGCCCATTCTTTTTCCTATATTTACCACACAAAAAAAGGGGCTTTACATGAACATATGTTACGAAGTAGAACATTTTAAGAAAAACTACTTGAACTTGAATGCCTATGAGAGTTAATTTTCTACTTTCCATCTTTATGTGAGGGTTTTATCCTTTGCTGGCCGGATGTGAAAGGAAAGGGAAAACTACTTGAACTTGAATGCATATGAAAGTTAATTTTCTACTTTCCATCTTTTATCTGATGGTTTTGTTCTTTGCTGGATGTGAAAGGAAAGGAAAAAGTGGAGAAATAGGGTAGTAAAAGCAAGAGAAAAATTTCAAAAAAAATAAAAATAAAAAAGAGGTTTGAAGGGGAGGACAAAATTTTGCTTCCTCTGTCCAAAGTGGCGAAAAAGTTAAAAGAGAACAAGAAGATGATACCGATGGGCATGTGGGGCCCACTCAGGGTTTCTCATGGATGATCCGAGTTATTCAATATTTTATTAAAAAAAATAAAGTGGCTCAGTGAAAAATTAGCTCAATCCAATATGTGTAGGTGTTCGATCCATTCTTTTATTTTTTTATTTAGATTTCAAGACCCCACTCAATTTTTTTTAAATTATTAATGAACGGCTTAGATCATCCGTGAATGACCCAGAGTACGTGGGACCCACACGCCCATTGGTACCCCATCGATATCATCTTCATCTGTCCCTATGTATAGACGGGTTCCCAAATTGGGAATCTAATGATGAAATGTTTTGCACTCACTTCTTTTCTCTCTCTTTAGGAATTGTTAAAATCATTCCAAACTTAACAAGCGATCTGTTTCTCTTTAGGCATTGTTAGAAATCATTAAAAAAATTGAAACGAAAGAAAAAAAGAATTTGAACCAAAAGATGCATGAATTACGAGCAATGTTATTCACCCATACCTTTAATGAGTGTAACTTTATCCACATTTGGTAAGATATGTTGTGAGTTCTGTTTCGATAATCAAAGTTATTTTTTATGCATTATTTAGTTACCCAACAAAAATTCTTTTCAATCAAATATTAGTAATCATGCCCTCTATGCTCCCTGCAACTAGAAACCCCTAATCATTTGTTTCTATATTGCCAGTTTTCTTGGAGCATTTGGTCAGGTGAACTCATTTGAAAGCATTTGTGTTCAAAATCGGTGTGAACGCATTTGAAACCATTTGTTTTCAATGCTTATAATTATTTCCAGGCAAAGGAACCCTTCTTGTGTATCTTGTGGCCCATTTTTAGGATTAGTCTTCAGCCTACAAGCGCAGTAAAGGCCAGTCCAGAACTACTACTTTAACAAAGCTCAACACATTAAAGTACGTTGGATTTGTTTCAGTCACCATCGCATTATCTTCGATTGGGTAATGCTATGCCTACGTGGGTTGCACTTCCCATCTATACTATTTAGTATAACAGAATAACATTTCAAGTGCTACGATCCCAGATGGGGAAATCCAGCCCCCTCCCAAGTCGCGACAAACAAGAGATAGGACATATTTAACTAACAAGGTAAAGCAAAAGTATCATGAATTATAACATCCGAATTAGCACTAACCAAGCTCCTTCCTTGCAACATTCGAACGATCTTCTCACAAGTCGGATCCTCTGTCCCCGACTCCTTGTCCCTCTCTCTGTCCCATGCTTCTCTTGCTGCCACATAGCCCCATTCCACATTTATGTTAACTCTGTTACTTAACGGGGTTATTAGAGTTATTTGTTCCTAAATGCAGAAAAGGAAAAAAAAACGTTCAAAAACCAGTTCAAAGCAAATCTGATTTCTTCCACACTAGATCCATGGCCAATAACACAGCTCAAAAGCAAATCCACCCGCTCCCTCTGAGACAGACCACTCTTCATCGGCCGAGCTACGGCTGCCGTACTCCTTTTCACTCTCTGGAACTTCTCCGACCCCTGGCCTGACTTTTCAAAAAACTGAACAAATCCCATAGTAGCTTCCGACGGCGTCAACCCCACATACTGCTCATCCGGCGCGGCCTCCGCCATGACTCACCGAAATCGACGTTATACAACTACCCGAGTCTCAGTTACTCGATTGAGGAGCCGATGAAAAACTGGGACGAGAAGCGGCGGGAATGGATCGAGAACCACCCCGGTTACGCCACCGCCGACCGGGTTTTCCTCCTCACCGGATCACAGACCTCACATTGCTTGAGAGCTTGTTTGGGGGCGGATCGATGCTTCATCATCTACTTCTTCCCTCCAAAATCTTCCCAAATTTCGTGCCCTAGATTTACGGGAGAGACAGTTAGAATTTTAGGAATGTTTATCACTAATTTTCTGATTTATTCTGGGATGATAACGGCACCCTAAGTAACAGAGTTAACATGACTGTGGGATGGGGTTACGTGACAGCAAGAGAAGCATGGGACAGAGAGAGGGACAGGGAGTCGGGGACAGAAGATCCGACTTGATCTTCTGAGCATCACCTTCCAAAATTAACATTGTTGCTTCCAAAATTCTGCAAACTAGTCACTGACATATGAAATATTCCCATCACAGGATGTCGACGATTCAAAATGCACATTTTGTATACTCCGCAACGGAAAATATTTATGCAAAAGTTCATATTGATGCAACATTAGGTTCATATGGACGGTAAATAAGATAATAAACATAAGATTTTCGTTCTGCAAAAGGAAATGTATACATATTGTGGAGTGATTCACGTGGTTAGACCTTTCAAAAAAGAAAAAAGAAAAAAAAGACGTGGTTAGAAAAATTAGATAAAATCATACAAGGGTCTAGTGCTGACGATCGCCCACCGAGTGATGGATAATATGTATATAATGCCACACAAGTTGGAATCACTGTATCATCTCGCCAAAAACAGTACTTTCACTGATGAATGCCTCATTAAAATGGAAGAAAATTTAACGACTAGACAAACTACCAAACAATTGAAAGCACAAGCCTATGGACTTAGGCCTTGTTCGGCTAAATAATCCATCTTGGATTATTTTTTGTTCTTATTCAATTTTTGTTTTTGCATTTGTTCGATTTTCGTTAATTTTTTGAGGATTATTGTTTCGTCATGATGAAAGGAATCTAAAAGTAAAAAATTACGATCAAAATCCATTTTTTTAATAAATACGAAAAATTGGATTATTTTTGTCTTTTTTCAAAAAAATTGAATTTGTTAGTTTTTCATCAATTTTTTGAGGATTATTGCATCATCATGACGAAAGAAAACTAAAAATAAAAAATTACGGTGTCATTGGCAATTATTGGGAAAAAATTTCAGTGCCGGGTGGGTATCACATGGTGCTCGCTTGGCGCATCCGAGCCGTCCATTGCGTTTTTTGACGACTCGAATTTGGAGAGAGAAATTGTTGGGATGAGAAGAGAGATAGGGTTTCAATCCGATCCGTCCAAAAGTGTATTGGACGGTCCGGATGTACCGAGCGGGTATCCCGTGGGATATACCCACTCGGCCCCGAAACATTATTTACCATGTAAGGTACAAATGGTCCCCTTAATTCAATTTGGATGCCTACCCCTTTGGTATGTTGTGGTGTGATTCACATGGATCGAAAGGAAAAATACTAGATAAGGAACTTACTGATACCTTTGAAATGAGGTGTGATGCCTTTGTTCTTCCTAAAAAAAAATGTAAAATAAGTAGCTTTTCTATAACAATCTATTCCCAATTTTGTTGATTAATTGTCATATCTGTGATGGAGCCCAATAAGCTACAACGGGTAAGAAAAAAGAGAATAAATAGGATGAAATCGAAGTTGTTAACGTATAGATGCTTCCCGAATGTTAAGGCCTTGTATAGATGGCAATAAAATGTTAACAATGAACAAATTTTGCACTACAAGAAATTTGGCTTTTGGGGACGAATGAAAATCGTCACAGATTACATGTTTTTTTCTTCGTCACAAATAATATGGGTGAAGAAAAACTAGTATGGATGACGAAATTTTTTTTGTTGACTAAGGGTCGTCAAGGATTCTCACCTGGTGACGAAATCTGTTTTTCGTCACCTATAGTGCCTTTTGATGACGAAATATTTCGTCACCAAAAAGTGAATAATTGGTGACAAAAAATTTTTCCTCGCCTATTGTGTTTTTTGATGACGAAAATTTTCAAGCACTGCAACTTCCAGCGCGGTCAAAAAAAACTTCAGCGCGGTAGGGGGCGCTGCAGGTTCCCAAGTTCAGATTTCACACTAATTCAGGGATAGAGACAAGCATTGAACTGGAGAAGGTTCAAATTTGTGAAGAGAATTTTTTTAAAACATGAAATAAAAAATTTAGCTTATATTTTTTTTAGAGACAGACAGAAATTCATATGAACATAACAGCTTACAAGATAACAACCCAAAATATAAAGCTACAATGATTACGGAGGAGCAGCGCTAGCTCCATTACAAAATGGATCACTAGCTCTATTACAAAATGGGCTAATTCCTGTAACTATTGTGCCTGCGTGGTGAACAAAGTTTGCTTGTTAGCTTCGTGAGATCACGTGGCCAATGGTGCGCAACAAAAATTTGTTAGAAAAGTAACAAAGCGGGATATTGTTAGTCCAAGGACGTAGTCAATTTTGATGCCTACCTCTTTGGCATATTTTAGAGTGATTCACGTGGTTAGGCCTATCCAAAAAAGAAGAAGATGTTGTTAGAAAAAATAGATAAAATCATACAAGGATTTTGTTGACGACCGCCCACTAAGTGATGGATAATATCTAGAAGAAATTAAATAGCCATCATCTTTACTAGACTTATTTATGTGTCATCCTAGAGGTTTTAAATAGTACTTATGTTGGCCATTACACCCCTATTAATATATTATTATATATAGTGTCTACCTATTATTTTGATTTTTCCTATTATAATATATAATTAAGGATTTTATCATTTTCCATACTTATAGGAGGGTCGTTTCGAATCCCCTAATTACCGAGATTAGGCGATATCCCATTTGGAACAGATTTTGTACCCTTTTGGCACCTATCCATAGTCGTCATGACCGGGATTAGGCAATATCCCCAGATTACATGATATTGATTTGCCACCTAGTCCGGGTGGCGCAAATCAGCCATGTCATTTGAAACTGGTGGTCGTGGCTCCGGCGCGGCACGACGGATGACGACTTTGTTGGCGATGGGACGAAATATCTTCGGTAGCTTGAAGAAGAAACCGATCATGGCGAGCGGCGGCAACGGCATTCTGATCGAGAAATCGGGAAAATCAACAAAAGATCGCTTTCCTTCTACAAACATAGAGTACATGTGAATCATTCTTTTCATTTACTTCTGATAATGTGTATTTGTTATTCCAGAACTTGTTATTAGTTTTCATGGCACAAAATTATCCTCCCCCACCAACCAAACCCACCAAAATCTCTATACGTCAGCATGCATGGCCATAGCCTAGATCATGCATCCTCACCGAAAACCTTGCTGATTTAGATTACTTGTGCCGAAATTCATTGATTATCACTACAACAAAAAACACCAATGGTGACACCCTTTGACACCATTTTTTTTTTTTGATAAGCAAAAAGTTTATTAAAAAAACTTGACAAAGGGTACATCAAGTTGGGGGGAGGGGAGGAGAATCCAACTAAGGTTGGAAAACAATGGACCGAAGTCCACACACCTTAGGGGCAAAAACCCGATAACTTAAGAGCCTCAAAACGCCCACAACTGAAAAATAAGCCCCGCCCAGTAATCAAAACCAAAACCTAAACCAAACACCCCTAAACACCATTGTCATTCACACGAGCACACATATATAGTTGGCTCATCAGAAAGACATAACACCCCACTTACCACCTCCTAGACCCCACGCCCATGAGAAAGCTAAAGAGGACCTCTGCCGAAACCGGTCTCATTCCTTTGGTGCTTATTCCTTCGGAGAGGAGCGAAAGAATTGTTTTTCAGTATACTTTCCAGGTCTTTAGCTTCCTGTTCAATCATCTTTTTCATTCTCAAAACACCAGCGTCATCAAACTTAATTCCTAACTTAGTGCCTGCTATGATAGTTTCTTGAAGTTCCTCTTCAATTATGTACTGCTCAGCTATAAACCCAGATACTTTATGAGACGGGACATAAGTTCCTCTCGACTCAATCGAAACCAAATCTTCACCGAAATGCTCCGTATCCTTAATCACCTCGATTGGATTGAGATCAACAACTAACTGTATGCCCTCAACTTCCTTGTCATTCAAAAAACCTACTTCCGAAAGATTATAAAAGCCTACATCAAGTTCTGCTCGCTCTGAAACTGTGCCAATATCCAAGGGTCCATCTTCTAAGCAAGGAAAATTCTCCCTTGCAATAATGGTTCCATCAGCCAAGGATTGGGATGTATCCTTAGTATTAATTTCGGCCTCAATAGGTTCAGAGAAGACCACTAACTGATTATCCCCTTCAATATTAGTCTCCTTGGGCTTAGAATCAGCCCCACCACCTACTAAATCACAGAGGGTTTCACTCCCTTGTCCTACGTTCAGCTCCGCACTCGAAGAGGTTCCATTATTATCACTTTCAGACACCGAAGTATCCATTTCATCATCCTCATCCTTGTCCTCATCCTCCTCCTCTTCCTCTTCCTTTGATTCATCTTCTGAATGCGAGGTAGAATGCAGACTTAGTCTGGGGATTCGTTTCTCCGCTTCATGCGGTTGGTCGCACGAATCTTCCATCACCTTAACTTTGTAACACTTTTCTCCAACCTCAACGATAATCCATTCATCAATTTCCTTGAAAATATTAGTGGCGATTAAAATCTTAGCCTCCGCAAAAGATGACATCTTCAACGTCGATTCATCCGTAGATATGAAAGAACCCCATAATTCTCCAATGGATTTGAAAGAATTGTTGCTACATCCGTTAAGAGGCATTCCATAGCAGCATAACCATACAAATCTTTCAGCGCATGCCGCTTGCCCATCCCATGGTTTAGATTCAGAGAACCACCTTTGAAGACATTTTTCTTCAATCAATTTCTCCATTTCCTCTTTGGATGAACAAGTTAAAATCACTGCCCTTTGACACCATTTGGTGACAAAAAAATGGTGTTGTCACAGAATATACTCAATGGTGACAAAAAATTTGACTGTTTGTCACTGAAAACCTTTGGGTAACCAGGTCCTGAGGCGCCAAATAATGAGGGGATTTGGTGACAGAAAATTTGTCACTGAAGACAAGTTTCGGTGACAAGCGTAAAGTTGTCACTGAAGGGTCTGAAAATTTGTCACGGATGACAAGTTTCGGTGACAATTGTAAGGTTGTCACTGAAAGGTCCAAATTTTGGCACCTCCCAGGCTGGTAATAACTTGGCGCGCATATAAAAAGTTAAATAATTTTTTTTCATTCAAAACGACATCAGTTTTTCTTGTCACCAAAAACAAGCAACCATGCTACTTGTACATATATTTTTCACATATTACGCACATATATTTTTGTGGGGCCCATATCGGGGTCCCACAAAATTATCTGAACCGCTAATCTTTTTGAAAATATTTGTAGGAGGGTTGGTATAAGAAATCAGCTCCAACAGATATCGGTGAGGGCTTTCTTAGAAATCGTAGGACAAATCATTCTGTTTTGCCTTACAATTTCTGATAAAGCCCTTATCGATATCTGTTGGAGTTGATTTTTTACAAGAACCTTCCAAAAAATATTTTAAAAAAAATGAACGGTTCGGATTATTTTGTGGAACGCCGATATGGGCCCCACAAAAATATATGTGCATGATATGTGCAAAAACATTTGTGTGGAATCATTACTGAAATACCAGCCCTAATTTTACTCAACTTTACTCTCTCCACTTCCTCTGCCTCTCTCCACTCCCGTTTCTCCACTCCCGCAGCCACACGGCCCCATTCCAAAACGAAGACTTTCAGCAGCGACGGCGACGGTGACCCCGACCACAAACCGGCGGCCGTCGCTCCGATCAACCCAGGTATTTTGCTGTCCCTCTCAATATCTCGCCTCGTCATTCTCTCTCTCCATCACAAAATGTCTCTGTCTCTATCGATCTCTCTCTTACTTCGTGTAACATATATATTTTTTTTGATTCTATCTTCACCGAGAAGGCAGCACACCTCATCTCCACCCCATTCCTCACCAGCCCGAACTCGCCAGCACCACCACCACGCTCTGTGAGTTCTGGTATTCCTCCACTCTCCAATCTTCCGATTTCTTGGATTTTTTGTTTTGCATGTGAGTTTTTAATTCAAATTTGTTGATTAAAGTTCGAATCGGAAGCTTCCAAGTCTCGTGGGTTTCTGCAGAGGGATCGAAATCTGGTCTTTGGTTGCTTTTTTAGTGTGGCGATGTTCTAATAGGCTTTGGTCCTAGGGTTGTTTTTTTTAATCTGCAAAGAGAAACGTGATTGGTTGTTATTTAACCCTGTTGTCAATGGTGATAGCAAGATGATATAAAAAAATCTATACCTACACCAATCTTTTGTACTTTCCTCACTTTCGAAATCTTTTTCCCTATATTTTACTACTAAGTGTTGAAAGCTGAAATTTAGAGGGAGTTTAATATTACGATTCCCCTTTTTTAAATAATGTTAGAATAGTTTTTTAGTTTCCTGCTGTCTAATCGAAATGCGTGAATCCACATGGGTATCTATTTATATCACTAGCATTTAGAATTATGAAATATTGCTATGGAATCTATATAACTAATCATTCACACTACTTGAAAATATAATTGAGAGAGGAATCAAAAGTTGAGTACATAAGGTCGCTAACCAGATCCAGGGATGTAATTAGTGCTTTGTGATTTGGTTCTATTGTTCTGAAGTGAGAAGATATGAAACAATCTACTAGTGCTTAAGTGGGCTCCTTATCTAGAAACAGATGGAGTATTATTTTAATTTGTGATAAGGCTTGTAAGTTGTAATGTACATGCAATTTCTTAGGAATATCTAAATGAAACTTGGGATTCAGAGTCATTAATCAAATGACACACCACTAACCTCTTAAGCCAAAAATTCATGTTGTCAGCTTAGTCTTATCCAGGACATACTTTGAGCAACGGTTGTACTGACATAATCGGAAAGAAGCAATTTGAACGTATCCTATGTACAATTGTTTATTGTACTTTTTAACTAGATCTAGTTGTTATTACGTAATAAGGGAAGGCAGTGCCTTACATATATGAACCTTATGTCTTTGCGTAATAAGGGAAGGTAGTGCCTTACACAAAAAGTTCCTTGTGATATTAGACGATTTAGCTTCAGCACAAATTTCCGTTAAAGCCTTGATTCTAGTAACCTTAGGGACTGTCAAATCTTTCATGAACTGAGCAAATGAAGGACTTCTCTTTGAAGCCTCAACAAGGTCAAGAAGCTCAGATTCAACCTTTTCCAGTGCATTAGCTTTTACTGCTGAAAGGTACAATGCAGAGGCAAAACAGTCATAATCAGAACGGTATTTGATCCATACTGTCTAGCTCTTCTGTGGGCATATCATTTGTTTCATACTGTCCAGCTATTTATAATTTGGTTCTGAATCCTTGATTTAGACATGCTGGTCTTTGGGTAACTAGAACGGTATTTGATTTTAGTTATGTTTCTAGTTCAGTTGTTTTGGTTTTTTGGAAGCTATGAGCAGCATTGGTTCTGTGTGCTGTGTCTGCATTACTGTTTTCTGTTTCTGCAGTATTTTGTAACTTGTATACTGCTGGTTCTGAAATTACTATGGCTCTTTCCCTTGCCCAAGGTTCAAGGCTTGCCCCAATTACAGTCGCTCCTACTCCTACTCCTACTCCTACCCAGGAGTTATCGAAAGTGCAAAAAATTGTATAGAACCTGGCGTCACAATATGAAGGACCACTATGAAACATTAGTGGAAGCTGGTAAGGATCCGTATGTCAATCCATATAAAGGAGTTAGTGGTGAAGATTGGGCATGGATGATTGGTAACATCTGGACTAATAAAGAAAAAGAGGTAAAATTCAATTTCAAGTAAAGAAAATGAAATTCATTTGATGTTCTGTTCTGCTGTTTTGTTCTGCTATCTGACAGCTCTGTTCTGCTGTTTTGGTCCGGCTCTGTTCTCTTCTGTTGTGTGCCTTATAACAGCTTTGTTCTGTTCTGTTGCTGCTGTTATCCCATGGTTGTAATGGCAGCAGTTAGATGCTGATCTGTTCTATTTTGCTGCTGAACTGAACTCTTCTGAGAAAATAAATGCATATGATGAAAAGTTTGCGCGATTTGAGGCTGTTATGTCCGCTTATATGCATGGAAATCCTATTGGGGCAGGCTCTAATTGTCAGTAAGTAACTTCCGCTTCATTAGCCCTCAATCTTGGATTTATATATTTATTAGATTTCTGCAAATTCTGTTTCTTGATGACTGCAGTTTGCTTGAAATTATGTTTCTTGATAGAGCACGGTGATACTAGATATAGCTTGTTGACCGTTGTTTGTATCTTGGTAAATTCATAGGGCTTGAATTGAGGCCGTGAAAGCTTACCCACAAGCCGAAACGCATATAAATTCTAGCAACCACTGTGAGTATATCAATGCCTTAATATGAAGTAATTTGTTCCAGATTCTTCAATTTTTGTATAGCAGGATTAGCTAGGGTTTGAACTAGTTTCTCTTGGAATTTTGTGAATATTTTCTTCGTGTAAATGACAGATTGATTTTTGATCTTACTCATGCATCCACAACAACGAAGTATATGTTTCTTGGGTTCATTGCAAACTATAAAGCATAAGATAACAGTAGTATGTCAGTATCTATGCTGAACTCAACAGTTTGAAGCTTCTACTCAGAACAATTTTTTAATCTGTCTTGGTTAAAGGTATTTGCTGCAATAACATGCACAAATTGATGAACTTGGGATTCAATGGGAATTGAAGGTAGAATTTTTAAGTCGTTTGTTTCCTACTTGTCTGGAAATGTTTCCAGTTCTGTTATGACTAAAGATAGCATTGTTTGAAGTTTAAACCTTGATTAAGCAATGGCCGAGATTCTTCAGTAGCAAACCATTTTGTGCAAATGTATTCAACTACAATATATAGCATTGACAGAGACATGGAACCACCGATATTCACATGTGACATGACCTGAACTATATTACGTCATTTAGAGCATCTCCATTGGTTTGTGCAAGATAGCAATGCTAATTGCCAGTTCTTGCATGTGCCAAAAGTCACCCTTTTTTTGTCTTCGTCACTGCAATGGTCACATGAGATGCCATTTTGGCACAAGTGCTATTCCCTTCTTCCTTCCCCCATTTGGATCACATCTTGCTTAATCATAGCCACTGATGATGAGGTGGCAACAATGGGATTGCCAAGACTTGGCAATGCTGCTTTTTGGCAGGACTTATTAGCCCACAAATAGAGGAGAATTTGTGAGACTAATTGTTATAATTTGTCCTTGGCAAACTCTATTTCTAGGACAAATGAGCTTTTGTCAACTTATGTGCGTCTCCATAGTCAGTTGCATTACCTAGTAGGTATAATCGGCTATACTAAGCATTATGAACTGTATAAATGTATATACGCTCCCAAGTTTTTTGTCCTCTGTCAGGTTGATATCGCTGGAATATCAGTTATGTACTTATGTGAAACATGGGCATTTTTTGGCATGTCTGACACATCAGAGGAGTTTTATGTTCCATGTGTCTAATGAAGCATCCACTTGTTTTTGTTTAGTTTTCCCTTTCCATTGTTGAACATATCTAGAAGCAAAATTCTGCTGAACAAACACTGTAGGTTAAGGAAAAATTATATTGAGGTGTCATACAGTTAGTCCATCTACTTGAACTACGTACTCTTTTTCTATTCATGTTAGCATTTCGTATAGATGTTATTATTTCAGCAATAGTGTCTCTACTCATGATGGATTAAAATTATTGGTGTCTTCCAATTTGGATATAATCAACATCTTTGCTCTCTTTCACGTCTCAATCAATCTAAAAACATTGAATGTCATGTCTTCATAAACATTCACCAACGCGGTCTGTTGTGTAAAACATATCATTTGTGCCTGAAAAAGAAGTGATTTACGTGGTTTAATCGAATTTGTTTTTTACGTACAATCTAATTATCGTGCTTTTTGGAATCAAGCTTTAAAAGTGTGATAAAGCTTGAATTAATGTTGTTCATGTGTCGGACACGTGTCTGAAGTGTGTCCGGAGCATGACCATGTGTCGAACTTTGTTACATATATAATTACTTCTTTATTTTTTTGCAATTTTGTACAGGTAAGTAAGGAGATGGAGTTGCTTTTTGGAAGCTAACCAAGATGGAGTTGAAGACTTTTTGGTAGTTATTTTTGGAAGCTAACCAAGATGGAGTAAATGGAACACTTGTTTTGAGTTCTTTTTGAATATGGATGTTTTTGTAGTTTCGGTAATGTTAAGTTTGAAGTGGTTATTGTTGGAGGATGAATGTTTTGAAACGTTTTGAAGTTGGATGATGAATGTTGACTTAATGGATATTTGATTTGAATGATATTTTGCTTCTTCGCAATTTAAGTTTTGCTAAGTTGAATTATAAGATAAATAAAAATCTGAAATTTAATTTGTAAGCAGGTGAAAACAATATATGAAATAAATTGTATTGCTGCTAAAGTCCTCTTTTTGGTGACACACAATCGGTTGTCATGGTTAGTACTTTTAGTGACAACATGGTGCTGTCATTGTTACTATCTGTGACATAATCACTTTTGTCACAGAAAATCTCTCTTTCGTGACACCATAATGTTGTCACTGTTACTTTCGGTGACAACTGTGTCACGGAAAATTTGTTTTCGGTGACATCAAATTTTTGTCACTGTTGACAATATTCCGTGACAACTTCACAATTTTGTCACCCTTGACTTTTAGTGTCATGGATACAATGACACCTCTTCTTGTGTCACCAAAGATAATCGGTGACAAAATTTGGACATTAGGTGACATTTTTACATGTCACCGAATGTGTTTTTTGTTGTAGTGTATCTGTGCCAAAATTTGTGTTGTAATTGATGGTATGTTGAAGATAGGTTTTCATATTTTGGAAGAACTGTAGTAAGGTTTCCGTCAAAATGTTGGGATGCAATGAGTGTCATTGTAAGTATCATATTTTACCCTATCAAAAAAAGTATCATATTTTACGAAATTTCTCATGTTTGCAAAATTGTCATGTTTGAACTCACTTGTATCACGTTTGAACTTCGCCATGTTTAACGAAATTAGTCATGTTCGTGTCATGTTTGTGAATTGATGATGTTTTCTTCATCTACCTCGATTGAAACCTACACTTCTCAAAACTTGTCATATTTTCTGATTTTTGTCATGTTTTTTATTTGATCATGTTTTGTTTTCCAATTTTGTCTTGTTTTTTAATTGATCTTGTTTTGTTCATCTACCTCGATCAGGTTTTGTCATGTTTTGTGAATTGATCATGTTTTCCGGCTTACACATTCGTTTTTGTAAGAGTCGTGTTTTCTTTTTAGATATTAGGGGAATGAAAATATGAGAGAGAAGATTAGGAGAGAGAAAAAATTCAAAAGATTAGGTGAGAGAAATGTTTGAAAGAGGAGAGAGAATTGAGATAATTAGAAAAGATTAAAATAAAAAAGAGAAAGATTTGAAAAATTAGGAGAAAGAAAGGGTAGTTTAGGATTTAATTGAATTTGAGGATGGAAAGATAAGTATTTAAACATATTAGGATGAGCACCTAAATAAGTAGGGTAAAAAGGATGGCTAATTAACTTCCCCTAATATCTATATAATGCCACACAAGTCTGAATCACTGTAACATCTCGCCAAAAACAACACTTTAATTCACTAATGAATGCCTCATTAAAATTGTAGAGAATTTCACGAATGGACAGACTACCAAACAATTGAAAGCTCAAGCCCAAGAACTTTTAGTTAAGAGTCATATTGGCATTTATTTTTGACGCAAACCCCTTTGACATATTGTAGAGTGATTCACGTGGTTAGGCCTATCCAAAAAAGAAGAAGATGTTGTTAGAAAAAATAGATAAAATCATACAAGGGTTTTGTCTACGACCGCCCACTAAGTGATGGATAATATCTATATAATGCCACACAAGTTTGAATCGCTGTAACATCTCGCCAAAAACAATACTTTCACTAATGAATGCCTCATTAAAATTGGAGAGAATTTCACGAATGGACAGACTACCAAACAGTTGAAAGCTCAAGCCTAAGAACTTTTAGTTAAGAGTCATATTGGCATTTACTAACCATGTCAGGTACCAATGACATGTCACCTTCGATTTGGATGCCTATCCCATGTGGAAACTTTATATCCATCTCAAATCCAATTGGCAATGAGTGGAGAGATCCCAGATGTTATTAAGCGATTACTCATTCCACTCCCAACCAATGTGAGATTCATTTCATTAACATCCCCCCTCACGTGCAGCCACATTTGAGGTCCGTCACGTGTGGCCACTTTTTGGGTCCTATCATCGTGCAGCCTTTTCGCTGGTTTGTCATCACGGGGTGAATTGTGAATTTTATAAAATGTGGGGTGAAACGGCCCCCGCTCTGATACCATGTAGAAACTTTATGTCCATCTCAAAATCAATTGGTAATGAGTGGAGAGGTCCAAGATGTTATTAAGTGATCACCCATTCCACTCCCCTTTGGCATCTAGGATAGATTAAGTGCAGCTTGACTAATCTTGGAATTTTGGTCACTGTTTAATAACAAGGGACTTATCAAAGTCGGGAAAAATGTCCTGTAACTGACAACAAAGCAGTTGATGATAGTAAGTTACAAACGGTCACCTTCAATTTTGATGTCCGTATTTGTCGTATAAATTATAATGACTTTACCCTTTTTTCTAATCACATTTCTTGCAGCCCACATATAATTGTGTGACATTTAGTAATCATTTTTATGTTTCAAATTTGCAAAGCAAAATTTAAGATTTGTGTATCTACATTCTTGATTCTATATACGTACATGCCCATTGCCTACTGATATGTAGTTAACATTATATGGACTAGTCGTTCAATTCATGTAAGTTGGTGGCACAATAGTATAAGTGTATAATCTAGAGTCTAACCATATATCTAAGCTTTGGTCGAACTAAAGTCTGTGCACATATGAGTTAGATGCTTAAACTAGAGAGTATAGACTAACAACTCTAATGTTGGGGTTGGGTCAAGTTGTTTGTTATTGAGTCTGTTTTGTTGGGAAAGTCTATCTCATTCTTGTTTGGCTGAAAACATTGCTGCTCTGCTGGTTGGATAATGCTGCTATTCAAGCTGATATGTTGCTGGTGGTGTGATACTTGAAGCTGCTAGCAAAATATATAATTGTTTGTTCATTTCAATCTCTGGATCGCTATGGAAGAACTAATGTTTATTGGATGGCTAGAATACAATTGGATACTAGAATCTTATTAATTGAGGGTGTAATTCTTATTAATTGTTCATGATCTGCTGCCATTCTCATGTTGATGTCGGAAAAGATTTACGCAGAACTTGAAAAAGCACAAGCTGAGTGGTTCACTAAGCTGGTATTCCAACTTTAGTTCCATTTTCTCTTATGCGGTCCGCCGTCCACTTTATAGTTACAGATGTGTGAAGGCCATATTCAAGTTGAACTCGTTACTTCAGGGTAATTGTATGTAGGGTACAGTTCATTATGTGGCGTGATCCCTTCCGGGTACATATATTCTTGATCGATCTCTCTTTTCTTAATCATAGGGTTGTTTGCAATAAGCTAATTTTATTGGAGAACCGACATTTGTTGAAAGGAATCACAAAACCTTGGGTGCCATTTTGACAATGTTTATGGATCTTAACAATGAAAGTTGCAGAAATTGGTATGCCAAGCCTATCATAATTGCAACATGCCTCTTCACTTTGGCATACTAATTAATTTGGAGTGAATAACTTTGGACACTTCTAGAGTTCTAGTTTAATACAAAGTCAAATCGTTACGTAACTGTTGCTTTTAATTTTATTTTATTTTTGGTCCAAACAGGTTATGCCAAAATTAGGGAGTAGCTTCTGTCGGACCGATTTTCCACCATCTCTCGTAAAACCAATTGGTGATAGTAAGGGTTTCAATTAAGTCTTTTATGGCATGCGACATCGCACCCGCAAGTCTATTTTTAGAGCGGTCGCAGGAAGTGGCATTGTGTAACCAAATCCATGGGGGCACTCCGGGCCCAACAATCTCTCCCTCACGATGACGCTCCCGCGACTCGAACCCATGACTTTCTGGCTCTTATACCACTTGTTGGATCGCTTTTCTACCTAAAACCACCTTGGTTTTAGGAGAAATAGTGGAAAAGCGGTCCAACAGCTTCAAATGCATTTTTTTTTCTTTCTAAAGTGCCTTTGTTGTTAGAGGTGAGCCTTGGTGCATGTATTTGTACTGGTTAAGTGAACCATTTTATTATTAGTGGTGAGCCTTAATGCTTTTTGCTGGTTAAGTGGACCACATTATTATTAGGGGCAAGCCTTACTGGACTTTTACTTTACTGTATGACTATGCTAATTTCGCTATTGCTAATTCAAATACTATGATAATTATTTTTGCTTTCTTCCTATCACTACAAGAAAATGCATTTTAAACGGCGCTGCTAGGCCAACGTTTTTGAAGGCGCCATGTTCTGCCAACTGTCAAGGCATTTATTAAACCGCCGAGTAATACCTTAACGCCGTTTTCCTTCGTTACTACACCACTTAACGGCAAAATAAGAAAAAACGTTAAAACACGGCAGATAACACGCCAAAAGAGAGAACAACGTTTCAGATCCACTGCTTCGTCTGTCTCTCACTCTTCTCTCTCACTCTTCGTTTGATTTTAGAGATTTTGTATGGCTAAACTGATTCGGTTCCTTTTCTTCAAGTTTCGTTAGGGATTTTGTAGTCGAACTGAAGATCTACCGATTTGGTTAGGTTAGTATTTTCCGATTTTGCAAATCTACTGATTTTTGTAGGGATTTATTCTCTTGGAAGATTTCGAAATGAATTTGTACTGATTTTGCCTAAGATTTTGTTTTTAGGTCCTTTAAGCCCTGGATAGGAAATGATGAGTTTGTTTTTGTATGCAGATGTACTGACTTTAGATGCTCTTCACCGTGTTTGATATTGAACCTCTGGTAAGTTTTACAAGCTACCACAAGTACATCCTAGCTTCACAGTCACAAAGATTCAAAAGAAATGTGGAAGGAAGAAATTTCTTGTTCTTTCTGTCTTCTGTTGTTTATTCACACCCACTCATATATGTTCCAATTTTGGTTTGGTAAGTAACCTCTGTTATCTTTTAGAAATATGTTCATCGGCATTGAGAAAAGTAATGTGTATGACTGGTTTCTTTTTATCTAGACAGGAAGCAAACTAACTTGTTGCATTATTCCAGTTGAATAGAGTTTCAGTTTTGTGACTAATAGTTGGTGACTTGGTTTTGTAGGTCTCCCACTTGATTGAGTGTAAACACAATTGTATTTCAGCTCAAACATCATTTTCGGTAATATTCTGTGCTTTTCCCTCATCGAATTCTCATGGTTCGTGTTCTCTCATCAAAATTGTTGGGAATGTTTAATATTATGCTCTCTGGATCCTTAGCTTTTCATGATTCAAATGTTTGACTTGTTTGATTTTTGGAGTATGAGATCGATTTTTGGAGGAGTCAGTCCACATTATTGATTTGTTTGTTTATTTTTGTGTGATTTGAAGTCAAGTTGTTTGATATTGCGATGCTTGTTTTTTCGTGTGAAAAAAAAAACAGTTGACAAACACAAATGGATAAAGGGTGGATAAGTCTTCCTAGGTTGCATCCAGCATACATTCAAGGAGTGAAGGATTTTGTGAAGTATGCATGTGGAATCAATCTTAATTGGGAAAAATTCAAAATACCCCCCAACCTTTACACAAAAATTAATTAGACTCCCAACCTTTTAAAAATTTCAATTTTACTCCCAACGTTATCTTCCGTTAATCAAAATGCCCCCTTCCGTCCGAATGACTAACAGATTTCGTTAAAGACTCCGTTAAATATCGTCCCGGTAGAATTTTGATGATCTGAGTCGCTCAATGTGTTCAAAACGTGATTTTAAGGGTACCCGCAAGAAATCAGCAAAAAAATGACCAGGAAGGGCTTCATCTGAACAGTTTTTTATTAAACTATTCAATAAAAAACTGTTCAAATGAATCCCTTTCCGATCAATTTTTTTGTTAATTTCTCGCGGGTATCCTTAAAATCACGTTTTGAATACATTGAGCGGCTCGGATCATGGAAATTCGATCGAAAAGGGGAGGTGCAGACCGAAGCAAAATCCGGATGTCCGGACTTGAACAAAATCCGGATCGATCTGCACCTCCTCTTTTCCAATCGAATTTTGATGATCCGAGCTGTTCAATGTGTTCAAAACTTGATTTTAAGGGTATCCGCGAGAAATCAACAAAAAAAATGATCGGAAATGGCTTCATCTGAATAATTTTTTATTGAATAGTTTAATAAAAAACTGTTCAGATGAAGCCCTTCTCGGTCTTTTTTTTTGCTGACTTCTCGCGAATACCCTTAAAATCATGTTTTGAACATATTGAACGGCTCGGATCATCGAAATTCGATTGGGACGCTATTTAACGGAGCTTTTAACGAAATCTGTTAGTCATTCGGACGGAAGGGGGCATTTTGATTAACGGAAGATAACGTTGGGAGTAAAATTGAAGTTTTTAAAAGGTTGGGAGTCTAATTAAATTTTGGTATAAAGGTTGGGGGGTATTTTGAAATTTTCCCATCTTAATTCAAATGAAATCCATTTGCTGTTGTTCGACTAGAGGTATCAATAACTTTTCCTTTTGTTGCAAAACACAAATAATATATTCCATATTTACTAACTAATTACTGCATACCTAATTGCAGGAGACAAATAGGAACAAAGGGGTTCCCCCAAGTCGCATGCAGGTGTGGAAGGCTGCGTACTTGAAAGAGGGCTCGGTGGCAAGTGATGCGGTTAATGAGGTCATGGTATGTATTAGTGTCCTTTTCATTCTGCATCTGAATCTGCAATATGCATACTAATAATTGAAAGTTCATACTTCATACATGTGATTAGCCTACTAATAATTGAAAGTTCTTACTTAGATTATGTCGGCAGTTGGTCCATGCAAAAAATTGTTTCTTTTATGGAATTCTGTTAGTGATATGGTGGATTTGAATTGAATGCTTTGGAGCATTTGGCAAGCTATACAAATTGGTTGGTTCTTGATGAAAGTGACAAGCAGGGTATTCTTTTTTTTTTTTTTTTGAACAGGCAGGGTATTCTGTTAGTCATATTATATGCATTTATCCTTTTATTTTATGTGGTGTTTGTAGACGCAAATGACGGAGCTCTCAATGCAAATGGAGGGATCTTCTACTGAATCCACACGCATAGATGAGGATATCTTTGTAAAAGTTATGGGCCCTGAGCAACCTGGTCGTGTTCGAACATTTGGATTAGGCCCTTCTATCAAAGATGTCTTTGGAGGTGGATATTGGCGATCACAAGAGCAAACCCATATATTTCAAGCACAAATGCAAGAGCAGTTTCAATTGTACTGGGTCCAATTTGAGACACAAATGAAAGAGATGATGGAGATGCAAATGGCTGCTATGCGTACACAAATGGATGCTACTATTCAAGCGCAAGCCGCTACCATTCAAGCTCAGCAAACAAGGATGGAGCATTTGGAGTCTCAATTGGTGACCAGGGGAGGGGGAGGGCCTGCTGCACGTGAGGCTGCTTGGGGTCACCACCCAATGTCACGACCGCAACAAAACTCGCACGAGTTTACCTCCTCGTTGAGTCACCAAAAGGTGAGTGATATCCCGTTTAAGCAGATTAACAACCTTGAGTAGGTTATTAATAAACTGACAATTCTTGTTTGTGTGTAGGTTGCCCAATCAAAGACAAAGAACAAGAGCAAGAGCAAAAGGAGGCCTCATATATAAACTGCCTCTTGTTTTTTTGGTTTTGTTTGTCTTGTTTCTTTTGTGTCCTGTTTCTTTTTTTTTTTGGTGTCTTGTGTCCTGTGTCAGTTTGGCGTCTTTGGATGGTGTTTCCTATTTTTTGGATGGATTGGTTGCAATTACACGGATGATTTTGGCTAATAGTTGATATTTATGGCCTTTGGATGTTAGTTGTGGAATTTTGTACCTAGCACTCTCATTGGAATTTTCTCCCCCACCCTACCCCTTTTTCTTTCCCCTCTTCTCTCTCTTGATGTACCCATTATCAAGTCTTCATTAATAAGATTTTTGCCGTTTAAAAAAAAAAAAAAAGCATATCATTTCAGTAAAACTTATAAAATGGAAATTGATGGTTAAATATAATGGAATTCTAATTTTCTGGCCTAAATAATGGAGGTCTGACATTGTTTGGGCCTTTCTAACATTGTTTGGGCCTACAGTAAAAGTTGATTCCGGCGTTTTATAAAAACGTTGGCGTACGACGTCATCAACGTTTCCGTGACTGGATGGATGCGGGCGTTAACGGCTGAACCTTTTAAACGGCATTTTTAAAAACGCCGGCAAAACTTCTACCCCGGCGTTTTTTAAGCGCCGGAAACATATGACGACGGCCATGTCCCTGGCGCTTGGTATAAAATGCCGCTGAACATTTGACGGCGTTTAACGGGTCTCTAACGGCGTTATTCAAACGCCGGCAAATGTATTATTCCTTGTAGTGTATTGTGTTTATTGCAGGATATATATGGCGAGCAAGGCAAACTTTTGGGTTGAAGAAAGCTAGAATAAGAAAATAATTATAGGGGGTCATTTATTTGTATTTTGTACTTTTTCAGGTTGATAGATAGTTGAACACCTTAGGTACTAGAGCATATTTTAGTTTTTTAGTTATCAATGTATACTTTTTTACTATTAGTGGATGCTTTTATCTTTTCAATTGCTTTTACTATTAGTGAAATCAGTCTATCATAAATGGGAGCAATTGGGCTTCGCTAGCAACTGGGTTTTGGGATCCATTTGGAAGAATATTAGCCCCCGAAGGTGGAAATTTTCTCGTGGTTGGCTCTTCAGGATAGAGTGGCTTCGAGAACGGTACTTCTCTATAGAAACTTGATTCCTGAGGGGCAATCGGTTCTGTGCCCTCGCTGCTCATTACACTTGGAATCGCCTGAGCACCTATTCTTACATTGCCAATTTTCTTGGGACGTTTGGTCTTTGATTTTGGATTGGTGGCATGTCCAGTGGGTGAGCCCTGCCTCCCTATTAGATTTGTTTACTTGGTGGCTCGGTATGGGTTTTAAAAATCTGGAGAAGTTTTTATGGGAAACAACCTTCCATGCCATGACTTGGTCGTTATGGTTGGTAAGGAATGATATTGTATTCAACAATGCATCATGGCGGGTGGAGGATCTTGGGGAGTTAATTAAAACCAGGGTAGCAATGTGGGTTAAGGTGAAATTTGATACTAAGGTGCACTCGGTGGAGGATTTCAAGGGTTATCTTGATGGCATGAGGAAGGTCAAAGTGTAATTGTTTTTGTGTGGGTGCTGCGGTTCAACTTTCGGTTGGACGGTTTCTTTGTTTTTCTCTTTGTTCTAAGGTTGTGTGCTTAGCGAGTTTTCCACTCGATTGATGTACCCCTTTCGAGTTAATAAAATCTTCTTTTGCCGAGCAAAAAAATTGCTTTTAATGATTCTAAGCTGGAAAAAGAATTGTGATTTTTTTTAGGATAATAGATAGAAAAGATGACAGATTATAACTGTCATCTTTGACTTTAAATTACGTTTTAACAATACGGTTTTAGAGCATTTTAATGACGTTTCACAACTGTCATCTTTTACTTTGTTTAAAAAGCGTCATCTTTATAGATATTAATGACGATTTCAAACCGTCATTTTAAGATATAGACTTTTAATGACAGCTTCATAGATGACAGTTTCAAAACTGTCATCTTTCACGTTTAGTGACACTTTTAAACTGTCATCTTTTACGATTATTGTAGTAGTAGCCCACCAAATGATGGATAATATGTATATAATGCCACACAAGTTGAAATCGCTTTAACATCCCACCAAAAACAGTATTTTCACTGATGAATGCCTCATTAAAACGGGATAAAATTTAATGATTGGACAGACTACCAAATAGTTGAAAACACAAGCCTAAGGGCTTTGGCCTTGTTCGGCTAAATAATCCATCTTGGATTATTTTTTGTTCTTATTCAAATATTTTATTTTTTTTGCATTTGTTAGATTTTTGTCAATTTTTTGAGGATTATTGCTTTGTCATGACGAAAAAAATTTAAAAAGTAAAAAATTACGATCAAAATCTAATTTTTTTTTAATAAAGATGAAAAAATTAGCTTATTTTTGTCTTTATTCAAAAAATTTGGATTTGTTAGTTTTCGTCAATTTTTGAGGATTATTGTTTCGTCATGACGAAACGAATCTAAAATAAAAAATTGATGCATGTGTTAGGATTTATTTGAATTTGAGGATGACAAGATAAGTTTTTAAACCCACTAGGATGAGCACTCAAGTATTTACATGGGGAAGGAACACTAATTAAGTTCACCATCTAAAAATAAAAAATTACGGTGCCATTGGCAATTATTGGGAAAAAATTACAGTGCCGGGTGGGTACCACAAGGCATGCGCTCGGTGCATCCGAGCCGTCCATTGCGTTTTGGACTGCTCGGATTTGGAGAGAGAAAGTGTTGGGGTGTGAAGAGAGAGAGGGTTTCAATCCGAGAGCAGTCTTAACAATCCGAGTCGTCCATAAGTGTATTAAACGGTCCGGATGTACCGAGCGGGTACCACATGGGATATACCCACTTGGCACCGAAACATTATTGACCATGTAAGGTAAATGGTCCCCTTAATTCAATTTGGATGCCTACCCCTTGGGTATGTTGTCATTTTTCTAACCACATTTTTTCTCTTCCCTGAAAGGTCTAACCATCACATTAATTATTGCCATTGTCGTTAGGAAGCTGTTAGAACAACTTCTCGTTTGTCTTCGTTTATCCGCGTGAATCACTCCCCAGTACATATCAAAGGAGTAGGCATCAAAATTGAAGGCGGCCATTTATTAGCCATGACCAAATACAAACAAATAAAGATTTTCAAGCTAGCTGGTTCCTAAATATTAGAACTAACTAAATGTAAGAATGCATAAAAATACTACTTTTGTCTTTTTTATTCGATAGTACCACTGTTCTTCCTAAAAAAATATATAAAATATGTAGCTTTTCTATTACAATCTATTCCCAATTTTTGATGATTAATTGTCATGTCTATATATGATGGAGCCCAATAAGCTACAACGGGTAAGAAAAAAGGGATTAAATAGGACAAAATCTTAGTTGTTAACATATATATAGATGTTTCCCGAACGATAAGCCCTTGCCAAGATGGCAATAAAATATTGACAATGAACAAATTTTGCACTACAAGAAATTTGGTTTTTGGAGACGAATGAAAATCGTCACAAATTACATGTTTTTTTCTTCTTCACAAATAATATGGGTGAAGAAAAACTAGTATATATGGATGATGAATTTTTTTTTGTTGACTAAGGGTCGTCAAGGATTCTCACCTGGTGATGAAATCTGTTTTTCGTCACCTATAGTACCTTTCAATGACGAATAATTGGTGACAATTTTCTCCTCGCCTATTGCGTTTTTTGACGACGAAAAATTTCGACACCAATTATTCCTTTTGGCGAGAGAGAGAGGAGGGGGGGATAGGAGTTAGAAGAAGATTTGAGCGTGAGATTCGCAATAAAGAAGAAGTCAGACCCGTGAGAGAGAGAGAGAGAGGTGGGGTTGAAGAAGAACAGAATAGATCAGGCCATGGAACTACGTAAATCTTTGTCTCGATGTTTGTGTTCTAGTTTGGTCTTATTTCCGCAGCAGTGTGAACATGACAAGCTGAGGTTGATTCCCTTGTGCAGTACAATAATGGTTTTCACATTCATTGTATTGATCATATATATATGGTTATTGTATAACAATCATTTTACCACCACACCCAACTACACACCCAAATACACACCCACACTCACAAAAAAGGTGGGGGCCCCCACCTTTTTTCTTTTAATTGTTAATCTCATTTTTCAACCAAAAGTATGAGCAACTAGATTTTGAAATTTTAAGGTTTTGGAATCTTTGTAGTTTGTTTGGTTTGGATTTCGAGTAATGAATGGAGAGAGGTAGGAAAAAAATGAGATTAACAATTGAAAGAAAATACTTTTGGTTGAAAAATGAGATTAACAATTGATTTTTACATCGGTGACGAACATATTGTGAAAATTTTATATTCAGCTCAAAAGCTTAAGCTATTAAGTGGAGAGATTTCAACATTATATTACCTAACCACTCATTGTTTTTACAAAAATTGCTGTGTTTTGTTTGGTTTTTGAAAAATAGTAGGGGTAATAAGTGGAGAGAGATAGAGAGAGAAATGTTAAAAGTAGGAGGAATATTTTGTAAAATTCTTTTTGAAAACTAAAGAGAACAAGGTAGAAAAGGGTCAATGACGATGGAGAATATTATTGCGTGGCAGGTAAAGATTAAAGAGTCTAGTCTAATCTAGTAAGAGGCAAGAGGACCTTTCCCATGTGAGAATTATCATCTTGCCGTCTATTTTTAAAAAAGGACAGACAGAAAAGTCAATCGTCTAGGACTTTTCAACATCACATACAGTAGTATCTTTTTGTTTTTCAGAAAAAAAAAAAGAGAAGAAAGAAAGAAAACAAAAAATGGCAAAAAGTGGCTATGTTCGTTTAGATACTTTGAAAATTTTTGATTTGGTAGTGGGTGGAGAGAGAAATAGGGTAATGATTGGAGAGAGGGGTAATGAGTGGAGAGAGATAGAGAGAGAAATGAAATTAATGATTGGAAAAATAGGGTAATGATTAGAGAAAGATGTAGAGTAATGATTGAAAAACAAAATTAAAAATTTCCAAAGTATCTAAACAAACATAGCCTTTACCACGTGCAACTTCGACACATTGCCATTAACCATATTTGCTGGCACTCTAAGATCATTGAAGAGCTGCAGCACAAATTCTTCCTACCTCTCTCCATTCATTGAAAGAAAAATGAGATTAACAATTGAAAGAAAATACTTTTGGTTGAAAAATGAGATTAACAATTGAAAGAAAAAAGGTGGGGGCCCCCACCTTTTTTGTGAGTGTGGATGTGTATTTGGGTATGTAGTTGGGTGTGGTGGTAAAATGATTGTTATACAATAACCATATATATATGATCAATACAATGAATGTGAAAACCATTATTGTACTGCACAAGGGAATCAACCTCAGCTTGTCATATTCACACTGCTGCGGAAATAAGACCAAACTAGAACACAAACATCGAGACAAAGATTTACGTGGTTCCATGGCCTGATCTATTCTGTTCTTCTTCAACCCCACCTCTCTCTCTCTCTCTCACGGGTCTGACTTCTTTTTTATTGCGAATCTCACGCTCAAATCTTCTTCTAACTCCTGTCCCCCCCTCCTCTCTCTCTCTCGCCAGTTAGTGAGAGAGAGACAAAAGATGACCCACGTAGGTAGGGGTATTACGGTTCTCATCGATCTGTCAGGATGAGTACCATGCATGCATGTGGCACGTACTTGGGGCCTAATAATTTTCCCAAACAACATGTATAACGTTGTGGTAAATTAAGCGTCACTCAGGTGGAGTGCGCTACTCACTTGCTAACCAAATACAATACGTAAACAAAGTAAGTAGTGTATTTAGTATCAAGTATGAAGTCATGACCAAGACTTCTCAATCGGTCGAAGGATTCACAAAAAAATAAATATAGAAAGATCCTGATTTTATGTGTGAAAGTTCCTAGCCTTTGCTTACGCTCTAAAAAATGGGTTTTGATCACCATGAAAAAAGGTGGTCCCCCTTTCCTTTGTAAGCTTTGCACTGTGAGAGAGAGAGAGAGAAGTACTCTGAGGTGAGGGGCCTGGCCTGAGTTGGGTGGGTGGATCCTATGGGGATGATGTCATCTTTAAGGGTGTTTTTATAACTTTCTGAAATAAATATTGTAAAAGTTGAACCGAACACAGTTGTTTGTAAAGTGTGTATAAATTTAAAGAATAAATGTGTAAGATAAAGTGTGTATATGTATACAAACACGTAATATATATGAGACTAGCTAGTACCCATCTTTTCAGTCAAAATTTTCTGCACAAGTCAGTGCTCCCAATCTCTCCTTCTCTCTTTCTCTTTCCTCCTCACTCCCTCTTTTCCGTTGCTAATACAGGGATTACAATTAGTGTAACAGCTAATGTTGGCTAATGCCAACTCAACTTTTAACAACACCATTAAAGTGCAAAAATGTGAAAAATATTCACTAACTGACCCAAGTGATCAGCAAGTTATGAGCAAACTAAGCCCTTAATGTTGTTCACTAGAGATGCCCTAAAAAACCAACCTCGGAATCCCTCACAAATGATGGGTTAAAACAATCACATCCATTTTGGATTTAGTTTTTGAGTAATTTTCATGGACTAGAGTGACAATATTTGTCTCTAACTATTATCTTTGTTTAATCAAGGGTGGTCTCGAAATTTGTGGTATGATGTTTTTTTCCTAAAGACAATTAGCTAGCCAAATATTGGTCATTGATAAATAATTATAATAGATGGCAAAACATCAGAAATAAAATATAGCGCTTTTTCGAAGACTATTTATCAAGGGATTGAGCTTAATGAACTAATTAAATTTAGAAAAAATATTTCTTATAATGTTTCTCTTCACTCTTTACAAATTATGTACAACTGGAGCTGTAGCTCTTTTTGGTTGAATGAAATTAGAAATTGAGGCCCTATCATTTATAGAGGAGGATTCCAGGGTACGTACCGGTTCTATGATATCAAAACACAAGGGACTTGATACGTAATAACGGAGGAGGTTGCCGTTGTTTTCACTTTTCACGACTTGAAAACTTTAGCCGGTTCACAACTCCCAAGAGTCATCTATACCTCATTCTCATGAGTAATGACTTCACGCGTGTGCCGTGTGATGTGATCATAGTCTTTATTTCTTTATCATTCACTAGAAACTAGCTAGAACAACTTCATTTTTTTCAATGTTAAAAGCGCATACTGGTAGCTCGCCGCAGGTCCAACAAAAACAATCAGAATCGTTCATTTTTGGAGAATGACTTTTTTTAGTTAATCAATTTTGGTTTTATGTTGATTTTATCACGGTTAAAAACCGTAATAAAAAGTAGCGTAGAAACAATAATGGCTCCATAGACCACAATTTCAAAACCGAGATGAATTGTCAAAGATCTCAAGTAGAAACTGTGATCTTTCTTCTTTTTTGTTAGAGGCCTTGTCGTGCTAGTTGGAGGCATCTACAACACACCTACGATTTTGTCATAGTTATCACATTTTCTTACCCATTGCAGTTTATGGGCCTCCATAATTGGACATGACAATCCTAGTGAATAAATTGTTCGAAAAAGGTAAGTACTAATGACGAATTTTTTTCCCATTTGAAACCCAGCAAGAGCAAGAAAATGAGATTTTTTCCGCATATGAAAACGTCTTTTGTGACAAACGATTGTTCTACCCATTGTAATTTCTAAGCTATTTTGGTACTAAAACATATTTTAAAAAAAAATTAGAATTGTGTAAGTCCGCCCGCCCAATACCGTTTAACAATTCAACTCCAGCCAAGAAAGATTTCGTTGGGAAAATAATTACTTTTTAGCAACCTTCTAATTTGTGCAATGTTATTTTGATTTTTAAAATTAACACGGATGCTCGAAATTGAATGCATATTTATAAATAGATGATCGTATTTAGTAATTGAATAGCTCGATTTGTTTGTTATTATGATCAACACTTTTTCTTAAATCGCAATTGAATCAAAACCTAGCTGTATATATTATTCTTGAATTTTGGACTTAGTATCTTTTGTAACGATCGATATACAATGTTATAAATGGGTGATAAGTCGCTATATATGTATCCACTATCACCCATTTTTTGGCCTGTTACAACAACTCAACCATTGAAATTTTGCAATCTGGCTCCATCGATCACACTAAGGCTCCGTTTGTTTCGATGTGAATTATTTTACAATGTAAAATATTTTTCATGTAAATTGTTTTTTCAGAAAATAAATTTCAAATTTTTATTTTTCGATATTTGGTTGTACTTGAAATATATTTTTAGAAATCGACATAATAGTGTAGAGAGAGAGGGGGGGGGGGGGGGGGGGGGGGGGGGGGGGGCTTAAACAATGGAGAGATATGAGAATACTGGAATTGAACGTGAGCCAGGATTGACGATCGAGGAAATTGAGTAGTGAGAATTGCAGTAGAAGGCAACAGGTTCATTTTAGAAAATATCTTACGGAAGATTTAAGGGTAAGTCATTTTCATCCAATTAATGGACAATATTTTACATGTAAAATGTTTTTATCATTTTTTACACATCCAAATACAGAAAAATAGGTGAAAAATATTTTACGCCCAAACAAACGGAACCTAATTGCCTTTGTCAATAGGAAGCAGCTAGGTGTTCGTCTTCGTTTATCCATGCACGTGAATCACCCCCCAACATATCTTTACTCCAAAGGGTAGCTTAGGCATCGATCACAATTGAAGGGGCCATTTATATATACCTTTACCATTTACCCATAATAAAATTAAAAATAATTCTTCTTGGATTTGGTGATTTGGTGGCAAAGTACGAATTTCTTCGCTCAAAGATACTCTTTAGGTGACGAAATACAAATTGTCTCCAAATATTACCCTTCGGTGAGGAAAGAAGATTTCGTTATTGAAAGAGGTACTTTTAGCTGACGGAATATGAGTTTCATCACCATATAGTATGTTTTGGTGACAAATTGTATTCATTTCGTCACCAAAAACTCACGAAAAGACACCATTTGGTGAGGAAATTTGAATTTTGTCACCAGGTTTTTTAAAAAAAAAAAAAAAAAGGTCATTTAACTTGGAGTAATCTCTCCAAGTTAAAGTAAAAAAGTCATTTAACATATATTTCGAGACCATTGTTGATAAAGTAAAATCAGGTCCCTGGCCCAATCGAGGCACTAATGACAACATATAATCTCACACAAGTTCAGGGACATAGTCGAGATTTGAACTCGAAAAGTGCTAAATTTGTGTAGAGAATTCTAACAAACTTCCGTTTAAGAATTAGTTCTAGTTCTTCTAGTTTTTACGAAATGATTCTGAAAATTAAAGAACGAAATATCGAGATATTATTCTCAATCCATATATCAATAATTTTAAAAGTTTTTGATATGTCAATAGATGACTCCAGTGTACTATGTACAGAGGGTGTCCTTGAATTTTGATGCCTCCCCCTTTGATAATTGATATGTTGCAAAAGAACAAGCTAGAACAAGTTTGTTTGTCCTTTGGATGATTTTATCCCTTGTTTTTTTTTTTTTATTACCACTGTGGGTGGAAGCGGGTTCTGTGAGGTCGCTTACGTGTACAAGAGTGAGCTGGAGAGGTTCGATTGGTCGATAATCAGTACCAAGGGGAAAAGAGGAATAATCTCGTGGGGTGAGGGCTGGAGCGAGAGGTACGGAAAAGACAAAGGCAACGTGTCTCCTTTGTTCTCCGCGGGGGTGAATGACGTCTGCCCTTTCTGGAATCAGATGAGTGAGGTCACCTTCTCTCCGGGGAAGAATGTTCCCCTTCCTCAGAATCAATGCTCTCTCTCTCTCTCTTTCCAGAAAAGTCAGCCTCTTTTAATCATTGGGAATGTCAGGGGTATTTATAGGGCACATGGGCCTAGGTCAGGCCCAGGACGGCGCTCCTATAAGACCCCAACACGTGTCACTCCCGTACCTCCAGGTCGCGGAAGACTTGTCCTCCCGCGGAGGATTTCCGCGGGGGACCCGCACTTCCGCGACGCTACCTCCATCCCAAGCCACCAAGCCACAAGAGCTTCCCCAATTCCCGCAAGAGCAAGGTCGCGACCCGCGGCGATCGTTTGCCTTCCGCGGGATCCCTTCCGGGCCTGCCTTTTAGGCCAGAATAGGATCCCGGGGTCTTCTTACAGCTTCTGTATCAATTCCAATTCCAGTATGTCTTTTAGTTCTCCCTGGCGGGGCCCGCGGGGGGGGGGGGGGGGGGGGGGGGGGGGGGGTCCCGCGGGATCTTCACTTCCGCGGATCGGTTTCGCGGGGTCTTCAGTTCCGCGGGTTGGTTTCGCCGGGCGTTCATCTTATCGTGCTACGTGTTTCCTTTCCATTGGTCAGTCAAACATCTTCTTGGAACAGTGGTTTGGCTAAGTTTGACTTCCCGCGTGGACCTGGTCGCCACGTGTCCACAGTCGATAGGCTGGTCAAAAGGTCTTCCCTGATGACATGTCAATAATTTTGACCGCGCCTACATATGCCCCCCGCGCGCGTACGACAAGTGCACGTCGTCCGCGTGCGTACCATCCTCTTTGTAAGTTTCCGCGGTCACCCTGGGCTCGCCCCGCGGAGCAACGGGCGTGATAACTGCTAACGTCTCTTGGTGTACCGTCAAGTCCCTTCGTGTACCGTCATGACCCTTCGTGTGCAGACGTCATAAATGTCCACACCGTTTGACCACTATATAAACCCTTTGTCCATTATTTCCTTTTTCACCAAACTCCAAATTTTCGTCGAAGTGCTGTCAATTTCTCTTCTGACTTTCGAGCGAACGTCTTTCTTGTCTCTTTCTAGCCTGCGCGGTCAACACCTTCCTCTTTCTTTCACTTCACTCACAAATGGCTGCGCGTGGTCCAATCGTTGAGATCCCTGTCCCCTCCGCGGATCAGTGGCAGAGGGCCCCGTATCTGCGAACAGTTGGGGACCCATTCTGGTCCCTCGCTGAGGCGTATCCCGTTGTGGGTGCCGCCGTGGCTGTCCCCACTTTCTTCACGGCCCCTGCCGCCCCGGAGGATGCAGAGCCCGTCAACCCCTCCTCGGTGCTTCGCTTTTGCCTTGAGCGCGGGGATTTCCCCTTTGTGGAATGCCGTTTTGGATCCCAAGCTTCCGTACCCACTGACTGGGCGGACTGGGTTGATGACGTCGTTGGTAATCTCCGCTGCAAGCAGGTGCTACTGAGCAGCGGTACTCTCGAAGCCGTCCAACTGTCACGGCGTCTGAGCATTCCTCGTTCCGGGGCTGCCGTCAGGAACCTGGAGTTCGCGTGCTCGCGTTGGAGCAGCGACACTCACACCTTTGCATGGGCATGGGGGGAGAGTGGACTCTCGCTCGAGGATGTCCACATTCTTACCCGCCTGTCTCTACGCGGGGGCAACACCCTGGACTTCGCCAAGCTCTTGCGGGCGGATCTAGATGAAGTGGAGGCTTTGAAGGCGTTCCACAAGCAGGCCCAGAACGGGCCAATCTTCACTCTCCAAGGGGTCCGCAAGGATTTCGCGGCAAATGCCAAGAAGACCTCCCTCGGCAGCTGGCTGCGTTATTTTTTTAAGGACCTTCAGCCCGCGAGGACTGTCGCTCCTGGTGCTGAGCGCGATTCTGTCGCGGGCCCCCAGTATGGCCAGCACTTCTACATGGCGGGCTTCTTTGCTTACTTCCTCTCGTACTTTGTCCTGCCCGACTACCCCGCTGATGGCATTTCTCAGGCGGTATTCCCGCTGGCCGTCCTTCTCGCTCGCGGCCAGCCTGTCGCCCTAGCACCGCTGTTTTTGGGGTCACTCTTCCGCCAGCTGGACCTGGTTCAGGCGGATTACGCCAGGTCCCTCGGAAGGTGTGACCACTTTTCGATGGCTCACTCCACTTTCCTGCTCGCGTACTTCTTCGAGCATTTTCGTACCGTCGCCCCGGAACCCCTGGCCTTCCAAGCGTCGGGAGTGCGATCCCGCGCGGAACAGTGGCACGGGGCCAGCAGCGAGGACTTATGGTACCAGGCCTGTGATATCGAGGCAAACTTCACTCCTCGTCCCTACAGCATTGTTTCTCCGGGCGTCATGGGTGTGGGCCACTGCCTTCTCCCAGCTCTTCCCTCAATGCTGCGAGTGACAATACTCCCACGGCGCGGACGGTGATCAACTCCGCGCTCATTGCCCTTCCGGGGTGGCTCCCGACTTTGTCCAGTGAGGGATCTGGGGTGGCGGTGTATCGCCCGGATCGCTTCGCGAGGCAATTGGGTTTTGACCAAGCGGTGCCCGGCCCTCCTCCCTTGATGCCTTCTTTTGCGGAGTCACAGCTCCGATTCATGGCGGGAGAGCTTTCCCCAATCTTGGTGCAACTTGGGAATTTGGTCATCCCTGCCAGGGATAGGGTTTCACACTACACACAGGAGTTCCGTGCATTCTGGAGGAGGAACCTTGACTCTTTCTTGACGTTCGTCCGCGGGCAGGCCGTGGTCCCCGAGGTGCCTGAAGTCCGGACTCGGGATACCTCTCTGCGGGCCATTAGTGCAGTACGGGCGACTGAGTGGTGCGGACCTCGCGGGCAATGGGCCGTGATCCACGCGGAACCTGTGAACAGGGTCTTTCCGGTGGAAGCACCTGCACCCCCTCAGGCCGCCACGGGGCGAACCCGCGCGCGGGGACCCCGCGGGAGGGCACCGCCTCCGCCTCCTCCACCGGCAGGACCATCTCAACCGTCTTCCTCTCATGCGCCCGCGGCCGGGGGGCCCCGCCGTCGAAAGCGTATCCGCAATGTAAGTGCCTTCCCATGTGTTCAATTATTTCCTTGCAATGCCTTTGCCTCTTTGTTCTCTGGGACTTACTCCCTCTGCGTTGCTTCTTCCTTTCTTTAGCAGCGGGAGCGGGATGCTAGCACCTTCGTGGCGTATGAGCCAGAGGCAGCCGCAGTAGCGGCGGTAGCGGAAGAGGTAGCGGACGAGGCAGGAGAGGATGCCCCGGATGCTCAACCAAAGAGACGTCGCCTCGATGGTAAGCTCTATTTTGTTAGGACGCCATTTCTGTTGCCTTGTGGCTTTCAGCCCCTGACTTGCATTTTGCCATGATTTCTCAAACAGTTCTGACGGAATCCGACGAAGAGGCGGACGAGGGCGCGGAGGCAGGCGATGAGGATGACGATGAGGATGACGATGATGATGATGAAGACGACCTCCCCATCAGCGTCTTGCAGGCCCGGGCGTCCGCGTCTGTGAGGGACCCCGTCGCGGCGGATGTCAGTATAGTGGAGATCTCCGACTCTCCCGAGGAACAGAGGGGCGCGGAGGTGATCCAACCTCGTGCGGAGCCGGTACCTTTTCTTCACCCGGAGCCAGAATCCTCCGCGGTTATCGGAGGTATGTTGCCCGACGAGCCTTCCGTTGTTGACCTCGGGGGGGATCCCAACACAGTCTCTTCTGATTCGTGTTCTTCCCCGGAGGAATCTGGACATGTTATAGTGCAATCTATTGATCCAGCCCCATCTCCTTCTCACGCAGCGACTTCTGAGGCCCGCGAGCCCCCACCATCAGTGGACACCCACGAATCTGTGGGCCAGGCCGATATCGCCGCGGATCCTCTCAACGCGGCGGCTGCACAATTGCTGAGGGAGGGAGATGAGGACAACCTCGAAGAGCTTCCTCGCCCTGCCGCCGGGGGGTCTGCCGCGGGACAACCCGAGGTGGCTTCAGCTTCCACCCCTTCTGGCTCCCACCAACAGTCCACTAGTGCCCGCATCCGGTCAACGGAGAGTTATCTGGGCCGGGTTGCTGGTGGTTCCCCAGGGGTTTCTAATGCCTCGTTTCTGCAAGGCCCGGGCTCGAACGCGGAGCGGGATACGGCCATGGACGCCGCCAGTCCTCATTCCCCGGCCTGCTCTACCTCGCAAACCCACTCTCCTCTCCAATCCGCGAGACGCCCGCCGACCCCGCCGGCCGAGCCTTCCGCTCAACCTTCAGACCGACAGCTGGAGGTAAATGAAGAACTTATTGGTGGCCCCACCTCCATTACTGACTCAGATTTCAATTCCTTATTTAAAGATATGGACTTCTTGCCAACTGACGATGTTTTGGGGGGACAGGGAAGCCAAGCCCTTGGGGATTACGAGCTCGATTTGAATTTGGAGATGGGCGAGGAGAGGGAGGAGGTTGAGTCGAGAGAGCAGTCGCCGCCCAGGCAACCTGCTTCAGATCTGGGGAAGGGGCCCATGGATACTGAGACCACGGAGCCCATCCGCCTCTTTCCCGCGGGCTATGATGTGCCCGCGGAGTACTGGCCGCTACTGAACGCCATAGCCCGGTCTCATCCGGAGACCTTCAGCTCCTTCAACTCGCGGTCTGCCCGGCTTGGGGTGATCTACCTCAGCAGCCTCCACAACGTGCTCACTCCTTGGGGGCAGCTTCGCTACAGGGACTTCAATCCCGGGACCGAGGCTGAATTGCTGGAGGTTGCCGCGGATATGCAAGTCTTCGGGTTTGACCTGGCTTGGCTGTGCGCGCGGAGTTCTGCTCTGAGGGCCGCAGGGGAGAGGGCCGCTCTGAGGCCTGAAATCCAGGGCCTGGCTGCCCAGTTGGAGTCCACTCGCCAACAGTTGGAGTCTACTCGCCAACACTTGGCCAATCTGGAGGTCAGCTTTGCTCGGGTGCTGCAGCATGATGCGGAGCTGGCTGCTGCCTCGCTGAATCTAGCTGACCCTGACCCGGACGGGCTTGTTTTCTTGGACTGGCAGGCTTAGAGAGTGCTGCCGTTGTACTTTTCCTTTCTTTGAACACATGTACTATTATTTTTTTTCTTTGAATAAAACCTTGGGTCTTACTGAAATAAAAGTCTTTGTGTTGATGATGTCACGATAGATGCATTTTTGCAGTGGTCCGCGAGCCATGCTCTGACTTCTTGTGACCTGTTCATCATTTTTGCTCAACAAATAGCAAGTCTGCCACTCGGGTAGGGCCACGCTCTGGCCGCTCAAGATTTAACACTATCTCTTTTTCGATAATCACTAAGTGTAAACCTCGCGGGTCATGTTCTGACCTCTCACGACTTATCATCATCTTATTTCGTTAGTTGTTAGGCTCGGAGAAACGAATCGGGGGCCATGTTCTGGCCACCTAAGGCTTAACATCATCTCTTTTTGACAATCACTAAGTATGAATCTCGCGGGCCATGTTCTGGCCTTTCGCGACTCAGCATCGTCTCTTTTTGATAATCGTTAAGTTTTGAGGAATGGATCAGGGCCATGTTCTGGCCGCTCAGGACTTAACATTATCTCTTCTCGACAATCACTAAGCATGAGTCTCGCGGGTCATGTTCTGACCTCTCGCGGCTTAGTATTGTCTCTTTTTGATAATCGTTAGGTAAGAAAATGAAAGAGTCACGAAAGGGAGTTGGTAGTACCGCGGAAATGTTCTCTCCGTGGAGTCTCATCACTTTACCTCAACGTGGAAAAAGAAAGTTAAACACTAGTGTCAATTAGGAACAAGTACCCATCTTTTCATTAACGGTAGGTCCAATCAACTTGTTACAATAGGGGAAAAAGAAATAGACTGTTCTAAAATCAAAGGGGAAAGACTGGCAGGGCAGGACAGCGACTTGCTCGCTTCCAGCGTTTTCTCTTCACGGGTAGAATTTCTTGACATACTTGGCGTTTACCGCTCCTGTCTCGAAACCATCTTCGACGCGGGCTAGGTGGTAGTACCCGCTAGCAGAGGCGCTGATCACCTCATAGGGTCCTTCCCATCTAGGGGTAAATTTAGGTGTTTTCATATCCCTCATCACTGCCGTGGTAGCCTTCCAAACCAACTCCCCGACTTCAAATACCCGCGGCACTACGCCTTTGTTGTAGTAGCGTGCCACGGACTCCCAGTACTTTTCGTGGGCAAGGGCTACCGTCGCTCTTCTCTCTTCTAGGGCTTCCAGGTCTGCTTTCCTTCCTTCCGCGGAATTTTCCATCGCGAGTATCATCCGCGCGGAGGGGACACTTAGCTCTGCGGGTAAGACCGTTTCCGCTCCGTATACCAAGCTGAAGGGGCTGGCGCGGGTAGATTTCCTTTTCGAAGTACGATAAGCCCAAAGAGCTACTGGCAAGTGATCCGCCCAAGTACCCCCGCGCTCGTCCAACAGCTTGCTCAGAATCCTGATCAAGGTCTTGTTCGTTGCTTTCGCCTGCCCATTTCCCTGTGGGTAGTAGGCGCTAGAGGTACGGTGATCAACCGCGTATTCCTCGAGGAGGCTTCCCACGTGATGATTGATGAACGGAGTACCATTATCAGAAAGGATCACCTTGGGTATGCCAAACCTGCAAATGTTATTTTCCTTGATGAATGCCGCTACCGCGTCTCCTGTTGCCTTCTTCAGCGGAACAGCCTCGACCCACTTAGTGTAAACCTCCGTGGCAGCCAAAATCCATCTGTTCTTCCGCGATGCTGGTCTAATCGGTCCGACTAGATCCATTGCCCAAGTGTGGAAGGGATAAGGAGCGCGGACAGAATGCAACTCCACAGAGGGGGCATGAACCAAGTTCCCAAATTTCTGGCAGGCTCGGCATCTTCGCACATGTCTCTTCGAATCCTTCTCCATGGTGGGCCAAAAATATCCCAGATTAACCATCTGCTCGTGAAGCTTCCTCCACCCTTGGTGCTCAGTTCGCTCGATGGGTAAGGCTCCTTCTCGTAAGTAATCGATGTAGACTTGTCTCCAGTCCACCTCCTGGTTGTCAGTGTTTGCCATCAGGCATTCTGGCTGGGCCATGTACAGGGAACACCGAGTGCAATTCTTCGTAATCAAATCAGCCTCTTTCTTCATAGTAGGCCAGTAATAACCTTGCCTCTGAATTCTCCTGTATAGGGCTATCTCGTTGTCCGCGCAGTTGTCAATGTGGATCCTGTCCAATACTTCTTCTGCTTCCTTCGTGCCGATACATCGCGCGAGCCATCCTTGCGGGCCGCGATAATACAATTCTCCGCGTAAAACTATGAAACTCGACAGTTCCGCGGTGGACAGATGCCCTACGCTGGTGATCAACTGAATTTTAATAGATCCGCGCCAATCTTCGGTCGGCTCCGCGAAGTCCTCCACCGCGGATGGTTCAAACATCTTCACAATTTCAATGCAGGCTCTGTCCTCCTCAAATTCCGTTTTTGCCCCCAGCGTTGCGAGAGCGTCTGGGAAACGGTTCTCCGATCTGGGCTTGTGGATGATGCTGACACCTTTGAAGAATTTCATCAATTTCTGCACTGTTGTTCGGTATGGTGCCAGCGTTGGTTCCTTCAGCGCATAGATCCCTTCCGTTTGCAAGACTACCAGCTTTGAGTCTCCCGCTATCCTTAGGTGCTTGACCCCTCTCTCTTTTGCCGCTATTAGACCCAAGATTAATGCCTCGTATTCCGCTTCGTTGTTGGAGCATGGGAAATTCAATTTGTATGATAGATGGACTCTATCTCCTCCTTCTGTTTGCAACACTATTCCCGCGCCTCCCGATCCACTACCCGCGGCCCCATCGAAGCTGAGCGTCCAGTGCTGTTCATCTGTGCTGGCCGCGAGAGCTTCGAAACCATCTCCGGATAGACAATCTTCAAGCGGCTCACATTGTCCACTTGGGAACTGAGCTAGTAGGTCCGCTAGGGCCTGACATTTGATCTCTTTCGAAGTTGCGCACGAGATGTCGAACTCCGCGAGTGCTAGCAGCCAGCAGGCGACTCGCCCCGTAAGGGCGGGACGCGACAAAAGAAATCTCACGGGGTCGCACTTAGTGATTATCTGGATGGGAAAGGATAGGAAATAGTGCCGGAGCTTCTGCGCGGTAAAGACGAGGGCCAAGCAATGTCTTTCTATGGCGGTATACCTTTCCTCTGCTCCGTGTACCTTCCTGCTGATGTAGTAAACTGGGCGCTCTGTCCCATCTACCTCTTGCACCAGCAGGGCCCCAATGGATCTCGGGGTAGAGGTCAGATAAAGGATCATCGGCTTCCCCGCGACTGGTGCCACCATTGTCTGAGGAGAGGTCAACGCTGCTTTAATCCGCTGAAACGTTTGCTGATGGTCTTCTTTCCATTCGAACTTTGCATTTCCCTTTAACAGGTCCGCGAATGGTGCTGCGATCTCCGCCATCGCGGGAATAAAACGGCGGAGGTATGATACCTTTCCTAGGAACCGCTTGATCGTTTTCTGCGAGTGGGGCGGGGACATTTCCGTGATAGACTTGATCTTAGCTTCGTCCGCGTCGATTCCGTGGCGATGTACTAGGAAGCCCAAGAATTTTCCCGCGGTGACTCCAAATGCGCACTTCAGTGGATTCATCTTGAGATTGAACTTTCTGCATCTCGCGAAGACAGTGGCTAAGTCCGCGAGATGGTCCTTGCGCTCCTTGGATTTCACCACCAAGTCATCCACGTAATCTTCAATTATCTTGTGCATGAGGTCGTGGAAAATTGCTGTCATGACCCGCTGGTATGTTGCCCCCGCATTCTTGAGCCCAAAAGGCATGACAATGTAGTAGAAATTCCCCAATGGTGTCCGAAATGCTGTCTTCTCCGCGTCCTCCGGAGCCATTTTGATCTGGTTGTACCCGCTGAAACCGTCCATGAAAGAGAACATCTGGTGACCAGAGGTAGCATCCACCAGTGTATCGATGTGCGGCAGCGGGAACTCATCTTTTGGGCACGCTTTGTTGAGGTCGCGGAAATCGACACAAACTCGAATTTGGCCATTCTTCTTCTTTACAGGGACGATGTTTGCCAGCCACTCCGGGTACTGGATTGGGCGAATGAATCCTGCCTTCCGCAGCTTCTCGACTTCTTCCTTGATTTGTCCTTCCAAATCGGGGTGGTATTTCCGCTGGGACTGTTTCGCGGGCTTAGAATTCGGGAAGGTATCCAAGTGGTGCGCGACCAGTTCTGGGTCCAACCCGGGCATCTCCTCATAGTGCCACGCGAACACGTCCGAATTTGCACGTAATAATGTTATCAGCTTCTCGCGGAACTCTCCGCTCAACTCCTTACTTATAAATACCGGCCTTTTGGGGCCTACCCCGTCGCTTAGATCAACTTATTCTAGAGCCTCTTGCTGCGGCCTGGGCTGGTCTTGCATGCACTCCGGAGCGGGCTCCGGCTTGTCTATTACCTCTTCTTCTTCCACTGCGGCACATGTACCGCCGGGGCCAGCGGTTTCATGATCATCCGCTGCCCCGGTGGACCGTCACAAATAGTACACTGTCTTACCCCCCTCCTTCGTCTTAGTTATCTTCCTGGGGGTCGTGGCATCTGTCGCGGCAGGCTCTCTCCGGCGCGTCTCCGGCTTTTCATCTCTGATATCCTCCCATCTTGGGATCTTGACTGCGCGAGGCTTGGCGGTGATCGCCTGAGATACCTCGCCCAGCTCCGAGAAGTAGACTGCGTCAGATAGGTGTATTTCGTTGGTATCAAATGGGTTTTCCGATGCGCGAACCGTGACCTTCTTTCCTGCCCAGATTCCTTTCAAACATTGGTGGTAGCTAGAAGGTACAACCGCGTACTTGTGCATCCAACTTCTTCCGAGAATAATCTGATAATTTGGATCCGCGTTGATGAGATGGAATTTAGTGGCCGAGCGGATTGCCCCCACTTCTAGGTCCACCACCACGTATCCCAAGGACTGCTTCTTGTCTCCTCCAAATCCCGTGATGGTTATTGGAGATTCCACTATTCTGTTAGACTGTATCCCTACTTTTTGGAACGTCGACATTGGCATCAGGTTTATGGAGGCTCCGCCATCCAAGAAAGTCCTCTTTAGCTCCATCCCGTTGACGCGGGATGTAACGTACAGCGGGCGGTTATGGGGGTAAGGCACCCGCCGATCCACGTCCGAGAAGGTGACCGAGTTAGACTCATCGCGGATCGTCCGCGGGACTGACCCCTCCGCGGTCATGCACGACTCCTGATGAACTTCCGCGATGTTGACAATCGCCTTGGTTATTTCCAATCTTGCCGCCGGTGTGAACCCGAAACCGTCGAAGAATGCGCGGAACTTCGCACTGTTCTGTAACGTTTTGGCCGACGCATTGGGATCCGGCGTCACCACGGGGGCTGGACCTTCCCCGAATTCTTCCGTTATTTCGTAGCACGAGACCATGTAGGCCCCTGCTTCTTCATCTTCTCCTCCCGTGTAGTAGTTGCTTTCGGCTTCATCATCATCATTGTACATGAACGGGTAGCATTCCGCCATGTTGACTTCCCCGTTGTTTCCGTGAGCTGGATAAGGCTCGTCGCGGCGTCCTATCCTTAGCTCATTCGCGTTCTGCTTCCGCTTGAATAACCTCTTCAAAGACCAACAATCGCTTGTCGGGTGCTTGGTGTGCCTGTGGTACATACAGTATCTTGGGTGCTCGCGGTCCTCCCGCGTCGGTTCATACTCCACTGGGGGGAGTGCCAACTCTCCATCCTGCACCCATGCATTTACCAAGGCCCGCACTTCATCCATCGTACATGGGAAATCTAGCGCTGGCCCCATTTCGCGCTCTCTCCGCTTTCGTGTTCCCGCGGCCTGCTGAGTCCGCGGCACTTCCGCGACAGCCACGGTGGCGCTGGCAGCCTTGCCTTTCCACGCATCCTTTCTTGCCGATTTGACCACATGGCGGATGTTGTACGCCGACTCCAATAAGGCAGAGAATGTTCCCAACTTCAAATTAATGAGCAGCATCTTAAATTCGTCCATCATCCCACCGATGCAAATTTCCACCAGTTGTACTTCCTTCGCGGACTCGGTGCAATCAACTGCACGATCCTGAAACCTCCTGATGTAGTCCACCACGTCTTCTCCGCTGGCCTGTGTCTCTTTTGTCAAGCTGATCACTGTCACCTTCTCGTGGACCTGGAAGAATTTGGCGTAGAAGCTGTTCACCATTTCTTCCCAGGTGGTGATTGAGTAAGGCTCCAGGTTGACGTACCAAGTATACGCGCGCGAGGTGAGGGACTTCGAGAATTCACGTAGCCGCAAGTTATGATCGGACGCGTGGACCCCCAGAGACTCCATGAAACGGACCACGTGCTCCTGGGCACTTCCCTCCTTTCCGTCAAACTTTACAAATTTCGGTGGGGTATACCCTTCCGGGTATGGTAGCGATAGGATCGCCATGGGGTAAGGCGGGCGGATATCCGGGCTAGGGAGAGAGGGCAAGACCAGCTTGGTTTTCTCTTTAGTGAGGAGGGCCTGTACGTCCGCCAGGGTGATGAACTGCCCCGCGGATGAGGCCCCAACTTCGGTAATGGCCGGCTCCTTCTTGCTCGCCTCGCTCGCCTTCTGCTGCGCTAGCAGAGCCTGGACTTCCGCCATGGTAATATATGGTCCCGCGGAGGGCGTGCTAGTACCGTCAGCGGCTGCTTCCTTATGGCGGTCTCCAGTGGTATTTCCCGCGACGCCTCCTACAAGTATAGGGCGCAAGTGGGGAGGCACCGTTGGGGGAAACTGGGGCTGCATTGTCTGGCTAGTGCTCCCCCCCGCTTGGTTTTGTGGCGGTTCATCGTTTTGACCGACCGCGGCCTTTGGGAGCGCCGCTGAGATGACCTCGGTGAGACCAGCAAAAGCCGCAAGCAGCTGTCGCTGCGTCTCGAGGAACTGCCGCTGGCCGTCCTGGAGGGCCCGCAGCGCCTGCGCGGCCGTGCCCGCGCTATTGGTTTCCTCGACCTCTTCGATAACTGGCGTGCCGTCGTGTTGTGCCGCCATTGCGTTACGGCGTGATAGCGGCCGCTCGATGTATTCCGTGGAACGGGTACTAACCATAAACCAAAAGACACCTCCCCAGCAGAGTCGCCTAAATGTGGGTGGAAGCGGGTTCTGTGAGGTCGCTTACGTGTACAAGAGTGAGCTGGAGAGGTTCGATTGGTCGATAATCAGTACCAAGGGAAAAAGAGGAATAATCTCGTGGGGTGAGGGCTGGAGCGAGAGGTACGGAAAAGACAAAGGCAACGTGTCTCCTTTGTTCTCCGCGGGGGTGAATGACGTCTGCCCTTTCTGGAATCAGATGAGTGAGGTCACCTTCTCTCCGGGGAAGAATGTTCCCCTTCCTCAGAATCAGTGCTCTCTCTCTCTCTCTTTCCAGAAAAGTCAGCCTCTTTTAATCATTGGGAATGTCAGGGGTATTTATAGGGCACATGGGCCTAGGTCAGGCCCAGGACGGCGCTCCTATAAGACCCCAACACGTGTCACTCCCGTACCTCCAGGTCGCGGAAGACTTGTCCTCCCGCGGAGGACTTCCGCGGGGGACCCGCACTTCCGCGACGCTACCTCCATCCCAAGCCACCAAGCCACAAGAGCTTCCCCAATTCCCGCAAGAGCAAGGTCGCGACCCGCGGCGATCGTTTGCCTTCCGCGGGATCCCTTCCGGGCCTGCCTTTTAGGCCAGAATAGGATCCCGGGGTCTTCTTACAGCTTCTGTATCAATTCCAATTCCAGTATGTCTTTTAGTTCTCCCTGGCGGGGCCCGCGGGGGGGGGGGGGGGGGTCCCGCGGGATCTTCACTTCCGCGGATCGGTTCCGCGGGGTCTTCAGTTCCGCGGGTTGGTTCCGCCGGGCGTTCATCTTATCGTGCTACGTGTTTCCTTTCCATTGGTCAGTCAAACATCTTCTTGGAACAGTGGTTTGGCTAAGTTTGACTTCCCGCGTGGACCTGGTCGCCACGTGTCCACAGCCGATAGGCTGGTCAAAAGGTCTTCCTTGATGACATGTCAATAATTTTGACCGCGCCTACAACCACATTTCCCCCCGAAAGGTTTAAATACGTGAATCACTCCGCAACCTATTAAAGAGAGAAATAAAAGTGGCGGTTTTTCAACTAAGCATCGGAGAGCTTCAAAAGTGGCTGTTTTTTTCATATTATTATTTTTTACATCCAGCGTCCTATATTTTGGATGATTTAGATCACTAACCCTACAACGCAGTGAACTCACCCATTGAAGGATTTAATCAACGGTGCAGCAATAACTAGTACCATTTTTTTTTATAGGCAACAAAATTTTATTAAACTTGACAAGCTAGGGGTACATCGAAGTGACCGAACTCTATATTCAAGAGAGCATCTTGAAACATAGAGAGCAAGCCAAAATTAAGAAAGAGAAAAAGAAAAAGGATACATCAAACATGAAATTGAATGAAACCACAAGCATAGGTGGAGACATCCAACCGACCGCTAAGAAAATACAACAAGCTAGGCCAAGGACTGGCTAACATTATATACAAAATATAGTTGTAAGTCAGTTAAAACTGACAATTTATCCATTAACTCAATTATTACATGGCAAACTATAACATAACAGCCTCTCTCTTTACTAGAAAAGATGCGGTTTTTCCCCAATTTGTTACACGATCTCTGGAATTTTGAGGAAGGCATCTGTCAGCTGCTGAGCTCCTTTCTGCATATTTTCGCGAACAGTGTTCAGCTCGGTACTTGATTCGTTAAGGAGCTTCAGAAGATCGATGGTGTGAGCGGCCTCGATTGCAGATTCAACAGTAAGTGCTTTCTTCAGCAATTCCTTCAGGCGTTGGCGAATAACCGGACCTAGATTCTTCTTGATTTGCCTGTAGGCTTCTGGTTCTAAAGTTAATGGGCATTCAATTAATGATGAGGGGGGACATTGGCACTGGTACTCTGCCCCACAATATGGCATGTTCATTTCGTCAATCGACTGCTCTCCTGCATTCATAAATAAGAAAGAAAAACAATTCTAATTTTACCTCGTCATTATGACAGATATCCAGATTTCATAGGATAAACCAAAAAAAAGGAAAAAGCCAATAGAATTCATAGGAGGAATTTGCTAAGATTACACCTTTCTTATCGGAAAACGTTACCCGTACAGAATTTCTATATACTTTGATTCTTGACCAGAATGGTGTGGCAGTGATATTTTTCAAAAAGCAAGATTTGCCATATCATTGTGTAGGATATTCTTGTACAGCTAGCATTACCCTTGTTAGTTTGGTCTTTATTTGGAGCATTAGCTGGAGCACGAGGCAGGTACGGGTATTTCTGTATGTTGGGGTGGACGGGGTGTGAATTACCTGGGAAACAAAATATTACAGAGAAGAAACATTCATTAGCTAGCCATCGAATATTTCATGTTAAGGAACTTTCAGGAAAGAAACAAAATCGTTTATCTGAGTCACCACAACTATCAGTGAATCCTATATGATCAAGACAATCACCATGAATTAGCATTGGGAATTCATGAAGATCGTAAATAAAGCTAGTAGTATTACATAAGAACTATATATCAAAATTAACTGAAAGGAAAGACAAACAGAGTTGGACCTTACCCCCCGGAAGATCGTCGTTCCACCCAGGACTCACTCCTATGGCCATGGTTGACGGCAAATAGTCCAATGCGAGTACAAGGAGGAGAAGGTGGAGGTGGTAGTTGAGGTGGCGGAGGTATGGTGTATTGTATCCCATTTTATCCTTTCACACCCGCGTTCTTTCTTAGTAAGAGGGCTTGGCTAAGTCTGAGCCAGACAAGGTCACACACCCACAAGTATTTCATATATATATAAAGGAGGCTATCCATATTTGGTGTATGAACCTGTTAAAATTTTATGCTCATCTCAAAACCAATTGGCAATGAGTAGAGAGGTCCCAAATATTATTAACTGATCACTCATTCCACTCCCAAGCAATGTGAGACTCTCTTTCCTTAACATCCCCTTCACGTCCAGTCGCGTTTGAGGTCTGTCATATGTGGCCACTTTTAGGTCCTACCATCGTGCAGCCTTTTTTCTAGTCTGTCAAAAAAGCTATGTCAAAAAAGGTTTTTCCCTTTTGCCCTAAATTTTTTTCAAACAATAAAAGTTAATCACTGGTGCTAAGAGCTGGTACCGAAAATGTACAACGGCTTATAGTCGTATCCTGCAGGGCCAACTTTTGGGTCCCACACAAATAATATGTACCGTTCATTAATTTTAAAATGATGTTTCGAACGGCCTGGTAAAAAATCAACTCAATTAGATACGTTGAATTTGTTCAAATCCTAAATTCTGAATGACAATTTGAAGTTAGGATCAACCACTTACATGTGTGTATATATATATATATATATATATATATATATATATATTCAATTGAGTTGATTTTTCGTAAAGCTACTGAAATTAACAAATAAACGGTTCGGATTATGATGCAGAGAGGCGTGTCGAAAAAAAAGAACGCGCAACAAGGACAATCACGAACAAGTATGAACTAAAGGTATTCCCTCTACGAACACACGATAATGAGAAAACTCTCAATTTTCATTAATCAAATCATAAAACAACTCCTTAGCCCTAAAGTTTACAATCTTATTTATACTAATAGAATTCCTAAACCTAGCATTCTTAAAATCTAAAAAAGAAAATAAACATAAGGAAATAAAATCAATTCTAATTTTCCTTGATGAAGAAACCTATACAAAATAGGAATACTAGATCAAATCAAAGACTAGTAGTCCTTCCTTGCAACATTCGAACTAACAGGCCATCGCATTAATTGCCTTTGTCATTTGGAAGCAGCTACGACCACTTTGTTTTGTCTTCGTTTATCCACGTGAATCACTATTCACTAACCAACATACTGTTCTCCATAAAAAGTGTCAAACTAAATCGGCCTGAAATCGCAGGCGTGCCAGGACAGGATTGCTGTCCGAATTTGTATCAAGGCCTAGAAGTCTCAATCTGACTTCTAATTGGACAAAAGTGCACGGCCTAAGGTGAAGACTGTGAGGTGGTTCGTGAGTTGCCTTAACGAAAAAAACTTAAGAATTTTCTAACCGTTGTTAGAAAATGGAAAGAAAAGTAGAATAAGGCCTAAAATAGAATTAAAAGGACTTCATTAATTAACGGTTTAACAAAATCTGGATACAGGGAAAACATGATAAACTTAAGCTAAGTTGTATTGAGTACAAGCTGAACTTTTGAAAGTAAAGGAAAATGATAATGAAGATGCAATGAGCCGTAGGCTTTGAAGGTCGTGGACCTTTGCGAAGGGCTTCAACTTTGGTATTTATAGGCAGAAGTTCCAAGCCTTGAGCTGCTTCCACAGGCCTTCATGCATGGCTGCCAAGTGTCCTCTTGGTAAAGGTTTGGGCTTGAACTGCTTCTACTTCCTCTAATGAATAATTGCCACCTATCCAAGCCTTGCTCCTCACTCCAAGAATTCAGCTGAGGTCTGAAAGGCCTGAAAAAACTCTCATTTCCTGCATAAAAACTTGTTAAAGGGCAAAAAGAATTTTGGCTATGTAGAATCTCTAGGCCTTTCTACTTGTAAGCTGCTTGAATGCTTGGATAGAAGACCTTGGGCCCACTAAGGTTAAAGGCCAAAATTTTACAAGGCCTTTCAGCCATTTCATTGGCTTACTTTAGGCCTGAAATCAGCTTAGCTGATTTCAGGCCTGAACTACCTCTTTTTGCATGGGTATTGGCCCAAAGGAGAAACATGGGACTTTTTAACGCTAAAGGCCGAAATTCTCTTGTAAAGAACAAGACTTTTCAGCCACTTTTTGACCTTGATTGGCCTTAAGGTGATTCCTTCTGCAAGAAGACTCAAGACAAAGAGAATCCTTGAAACTTGAGCCCTCTTTTCCTACAACAAAAGACCAAGCAAGCCTGGTTAATTAAGCTGCTTGTGGGCTGTTAGAGAGAACCTTTTAAGCCTTTGAGCTGCTTGTGAGCTGCTTGAGATGTCTCTATGCATGGTTGTCATGTGTCTCATGCCTTGCTTCATACTAAAGGATAGTACAGACTCAGGCCTTGAGCTGCTTGCAAGTAGCTTACCTAGACCTGCTAAGCAAGAACATTCTAGGCCTTAGAGCAGCTTAAGGCCTTTTCCTGCCAATTAAAGGCCATATGAGATGTTTTAAGAAGTAGGCCCATCCGTCACTTGGGCCTGAGCTTGAGGTGAATCATAGGCCTCCATCCCTTTGTAAGCCTTGTGAGCCCAAGACTGGAGAAAAACTCAGGCTTTAACTAATTTAGACCTACTAGAAGGCCTTATTATTTCTATGAACTGGCCTAGGCCTGGATAAAACGCTCAGACCTAGTGGGCCAACCCAAGACTTTGGCCAGTCCTGGGCCCGAATTTGTGAAAGTGATATTTTGGGCATTAGTTTGTCCCAAGTCTTTGCAAACTCAATTGGCCCTTTTGCATTCAAACTGACCCAATTCTGCAGGTGACTGATTTATAAGGCTTCTTATAAGGCTTCTCAAGGCCTGAAACTTCCTCCAAGGTCATTCTTCAATTCTTTTTCTAATTTTGGCCAAAAATGGGTGTAAACACATACCAAAGGGGCAGGCATCAAAATTGAATTAAGGGGACCATTTGTAACGTGCCATGCTCAATTATCACCCATAGCCAAATACAAACTGTTAGATTTCTTGGAGGGTTCCAACCTAAAACCAATTGGCAATAGGTGGAGTAGCTTCTAGAATTTATTAACCAAGCTTAGGTGGCTTAGATGAACAATGTGGGACAAATCTAATACTCCCCTCACGTGCAGTCCGGATGCACATGGAGGTGACTGACTGACTCAGGCGACAGAGATGACAGAGGCTTTGCCACAAGAGGTGAGGCCACCCAAGACCTAGTTCTGATACCATGTTAGATTTTTTGGAGGGTTCCAACCTAAATCAATTGGCAATAGGTGAAGTAGTCTCTATAATTTATTAACTAAGTTTGGGTGGCTTAGATGAGCGATGTGGGACAAGTCTAACACAAACAAATAAAGTTTTTCAAGCTACCTGGTTCCTAAATTGAACTAAATGTGAGGTAAATTGTAGTGATAGGTTGAGCTTGTCGTGCATCTTTGTATGACGCTCCCTGGTGTGTTATTGCTTGACGGATTCCTACACCTAAAATAATGGGTTGCCCCAAGTGTACGGTTGGGACTGATGTAACACAATATCCGGTAAGACAGGAACCGAATCCATAGAGACGGTGATGTGTGCTGACTTAAAAACTCGGGTTGTTACTACTTAAACTGGTTCTTAGGTAGCCACCCATTGTCGATTGGTTGAGATTAACTAAAACCTAGGGAATAACTTTTTATTAGATAATTAAAAATGAGGCACGGTCGTAGTGTTCTTAGTACTCACAACTAGTCCCGAACTTATGTGCTCCAATCGGTGTTCTTAAAATGTTTGACTTTAGAGAAAGAAAGCTACCCTGAAAGATGCGAACCTTTATGGTCGTTGTTTACCCATGCGCAGTGGAAAATGAGTTTTGGATCTCCATTCCCCCGTTCCCATGGGCTCCGACGATTCCCGGGTTCGTCTAACGAACGTACTTTATTAACCTAAAATTGCTTTTTCATTATTATTTCGAAATAAGAGCAGAACATATCCGATCTGACCACGGTGTGCTAATCACCCCACGACCCTACCTATACGACTATTCACTCATTATTAAGCAAGAAACAAAAGAAACCCTAGTTTAAAACTGCTTCTATTACGCGAGATGAAAAACAAATAAAAAAATATAAACTAATCAAATACCACCGAATAACTTTTATTGAGAACAAAATTAAAATGAGTTACTGGAGTATGAGTAATTAAACAAAACTTCAAATAAAATTTGAAAGGAAAAGGACTAGGAAGAAAACTATCCAATATTCGGAAAAAGAATCGTTACCTCGGCAGCCCCGTTCTTCCGTTTTTTCCTGCGTTCCAGAAGTCCTCTGACGGCAGCCCCGTTCTTTCTTTTTCTCCTCTAAAAAGTGCTGATCCTGATCCATACCCGTGCTGCCCTTATATGATGCCAGCCTTCAATTTGTATTGGCTCTCCAAATGCTGGCGTTCTTTCTTTTTCTCCTGTAAAAAGTGCTGATCCTGAGCCAAACCCGTGCTGCCCTTTTATGATGCCAGCCTTCAATTTGTATTGGCCCTCCAAATTATTCCTTCCCAAAGGTGTAATCAATGGGCCCATTGACTCACGTTTGATTGCCCAGATTTCACGTGCAACCCAATTCAGTTTCATGTTCCAATTCCATAACGTAGCTTAGGAATTTTATCCAGTGCTTCTCTCTTCCGTTAATCTAGTGTACACTCGGTCCCATAACTTCATTAATTTCAGCGGCACCGGTTTTGCGTTGACACCGAGTAAATCATTATTCTGTGTTTTAGCTCCAAACGTTATCCATCGGCTCAGAGAGTCCTGAAACACAATTAACAAGTATCAAACCTCAAGTAGCGCACTAAATTGACATAGCAAGCCTAAGTTAGGAGGCATAAATAAGCGTATTTACGCACCTATCAGTTACTACAGAATTTCTTTTTTGTATCATTATCTTTAATGGTATGGAAACTCATTTCTTTGCCGTTCAAAAAAAAAAAGAACTAAATATATGTAGGAATGCATAAAAATAAATACTTTTTTTCTTCAATATTACCACTGTTCTTCCTCAAAAAAAAAAAAGAAAAAAAGAAAAGAAGAAGTAGCTTTTCTATTACAATTTATTGCCAATTTTGTTGGTTATGTCTATGATGGAGCCCAATAAGCTACAACGGGTAAGTAAAAGGGAATAAATATGACAAAATCATAGTTGTTAACACATATATGCTTCCTGAATGATAATTAAGGCCTCTAATAGGCGGCAATAAAATGTTGGCAATGAACAAGTTTTGGTTGTTTGTATAATTTCCAGTTCACATATACTTCGGGACCATTTTTATCTTTTGTATGATCTTATCCCCTTTCTTTTCTAATCACATTTTTGCCCTGAAAGGTTTAAACACGTGTATCACTCCGCAACATCTATATCAAAGGGGGAAAAAAATTATGGGTACACCAAATGTATACTGAATTGTGCGCGACCCACTTGAGGATTACACACAAATAATTGGAGCCATTCAATTTGTTTGAAATATTTTTCAAGGGTGCTTACAATAATCAACTCAGTCAGGTATTATTAAGGACACGCTTTGATCAATTAGTTTAATTTTTAGTCCGTAAATTCACTGAGGCTAAAAATTAAAGGAATTGATTAAGCTCTTAATTACTGATGTCTGATTGAGTTAATATTTATAGGGATCTTAAAAAAAATACTACTTTACAAAAATTAAAGAACAACAGTCATTTGTGTGAGATCCCGAGGTCATGGGTTTTACAAATTAAAGACAAACAAAAATTATTTTAGCCTGTCATTTGTTTGGGATCTCGATCAATGTTGGTTTCCTACATGATAATATCATGACATCACGGAAATGAGGTGGCGAAGAAAACTTTTGGTGCAGCGAAATCATACAGTAGGCAATGAAGCTAGGTGAATGACATCACACAAGTGATGCCATGGAAATGAGGTGTCGATGACCTTAATTACCCAAGAAGTGAGGAAGAAAAGTCTTCAGGCGGTGGAAACTTAAACAGCAACCTCCTCCTCTATCCTCAAAGTTTTGTATACTATAGGTTTGGTCCCTAAATCATTTTTCTTTTTAAATTTATAAATAGAGACCCTAGTTTGTAGTTTTCCTTTTACTTATGGAGAATATATAAGACTGTTTTCTTATGGAGTAGATAAATTTACAGTTTTCGGACTAGCTAGATTCGGGAAACTTGCCAAGTGCCTGTCGAGCGCATCCAGACCGTACATCTCGACAATTAATGATTCAAATATATTTATTACTCCATCTTTTACCAATAATTAACAGAAAACCTATGAGGACCGACCAAAACCCACCCAAATCGTACCAACGGCCACCAGATGGCCAATCCGACCTGTCCAAAATTCTATAAAAAAAAACCGAGGGGGTTCGCAGGAATCAACGGCATCCGATGTGTGTAGGGCGGTTGGATCAAGCACCTAATTTTTCGTGTATATGTACACATATACATATATACACAAAAAATTGGGTGCTTGATCCAACCACCCTACACACATCGGATGCCGTTGATTCTTGGACGTGCCCCCTTGATTTTTTTTTAGAATTTTTGGACGGCTCGAATCGGCCGTCTGGTGGCCAGAAACAGCCCGGCGGTGGCCGTCGGTACGATTTCGGTGGGCTTTGGTTAGTACGGCTAGCAAGACTCAATAATTAATGGTCCCAAACTCCCAAACACAGAACATGAGTCTTGACACTCTTGACAACACACTGCCATGTAACATCAATCCCTCTCTCTCTCTCTCTCTCTCCATCCATAGGGCCTGATGAAAGATACTCCCATCTTTTGCCAGTAATCAGATATTACTCGATATTGCATTAGAAGATCAGTGGTTCCTTTTTCTTTCTCATTCAAGTAGGTATGTCATCACATGTTCCCTCGGATAGTTTTGGCACCTCTTCATGTTTTTGTTGTTGAGGATGTGATCTTCCTTTCGGGTTTCGACGTCTATGCTACAGGCCTACTCCTCAAACATTGGCTCATACACATCAAGAAGTTACATGTTTGAATTGATAAATTTCTGACACAGTAAGAAACTACACATAATACACATTACTACCAAAATATTTTGGATGTAGGCTTTATTTTCTGATATTATAAAGCTAAAGGAGTGAGTATTGAAGTCGTAAGGTTTTGATTCTAATTATCGGTCTCCAAGATTTTGTCTTCGGTTTGAACCAAGCCCTATGACTCTTTCATGTGCCTGAGCAATACATGTGTCTTCAGTGACCAAAGAAAGTATGTTTGGTTCTAATGAATTACCAAAATTACATGTTGACTGAATTAATGACACATTCGAAAATTTCTAAGTCAAATTTTGGCATCTGAAATGGACACCAGACCTTGTACAAGTGTCTATGCTTCTTTGTTTGGAATGGTTCGTTTGTTAATGTCCCCCACTCCCTACCCAGCGTAAAGTTTGAAAGCTTACGATTAGGATATTCTTGTATAAGTTTTAGCATTTCAGTCTAGTTGAAGCTGAGGAAAGAGAGAATCTCATAACTTCATTACATCTTAATTGCCCCTTTTTGCATTTACAGGCAGCTCAGGATGCATTTACAGGCATTTCAACCTTTAATTTGTAGCTATTCAATCCATTTTTTACTTGGGCTTATTTGTTTTGGAAGAAGAAGATGAAGATGGTTTCGGTGGGATAGGCGATGACGGTAATGGTATGTTAGGGCTTGTAGATTGGTTCAAACAGTATTTGTGTTTGAATACTGAGAATTTGTGTTTGACTGAGAATTTTACACTGTGAAATTGTGTAAAATTGAGAATTTTACACTGAATTAAGAATTTCACATTGTGAAATTGTGTCAAATTGAGAATTTCACACTGTATTAAGAATTTCACATTGGCGTTAGGATTTATTTGTTTTAAACAAATTCGTAGGGGTACGTGAATTAGATGGAATCATCGAATTAGAAGCATCGATCATCAATTACTGGAACTGAAAACGTAGACGAGAATATCACGTACGTACATAGTACTTGTTTTTTTTTTTTTTTGTTGTTGTTGAATGGAGTACGTGGTTTTATTTGTTTTGGAAGAAGAAGATGAGGATGGTTTGGGTGGGATAGGCGATGACGGTAATGGTATGTTAAGGCTTGAAGATCGGTTCAAATAGTATTTGTGTTTGAATACTGAGAATTTGTGTTTGACTGAGAATTTCACACTGTGAAATTGAGAATTTCACACTGTGAAATTGAGAATTGCACACTGAATTGAGAATTTCTCACTGTGAAATTGTTTGAAATTGAGAATTTCACATTGGATTGAGAATTTCACACTGTGAAATTGAAAATTGCACAAGCAAGGTTTGGTTTAGTTATGTCCGTCTTTTTGGTCTGGGACATACACAAAAGATTCCCCATTTTGGCTTTTTTGACAAAAAACAACAACAAACACAGGAAGATTATTCTAAACTTTTTGGTCTCCATGTCTCTAGGCTTGAGCGGGGCTTACTATCCGCACAATTAGTGAATTTCAGAGGCTCTTTATTCCTTGCGGTTTTGTTACTGATAACAAGGCTGAGTTTTTTGCATTTTTCATTTAAATGTTAAACCTTGTTTCCCCCTCCCTCAGTGTGCTGTAGCTTGTTGTTGATGGAAACAATCAAAACTCTTGTTCATTGTTTGATAAGGTGTCATGCCTGTTCTGATTTATCCGACTAACTAATTTCTTTTTTCTAACTTATTGTTCAATTTCAATGTAATTACCTTATCTCTGCTAATTTCTTTCTCTGGAAAAGCATGTGGCCAGGGAATTCCTCGATCAATAACGTTCCCTTTTTGGTTTCCAACTTTAACATTGAGAGAATAAAAATGTTAGATTATCTAAACCTTCAATCCTCAGATCTCACCCCATATGCTTTGCTCTTTACTTAGGGAGAACAACCTGACAAAATTCTCTTCAACTTTATTGAGCATTTGATCCATAATTCAACAGATACCTTAGAGATTTTGTGGTGTAGATATTTACTATAGGTTTCTTTAGACTCATGTAGCTTATCATTTGCCAAAAAAAGAAAAAAAGAAAAAGGAATCATGCTACTAGGCATGATTCAAATGAATCAAAATGAAAGATCAAATCCCTCGTAGAAATCATGCTACTAGGCATATGTGATGTTCGTTAACTGAGTCCCACATCAGTTATTCGTGAAGGACAACTCCAGCTGTGAGCCTTTATAATGTTGCAAGCGCTCTTCTGAGAGTTTTCGTTTGTGTGTTGCTCGTCTAACACAAGCGAAGCAGCACCATCTAGAGAAGGTTTTTATTGCTCTAGAGAATCGACCAAGTTGGATGACACGAGACCAGGTCTTATTGGTTGGTTGTTAAACCACGGTTTTCACATGTTTTTGATAAATGCCAGTTTTCAAGTTAGAGTGGTTTTGTGGATCAATCCAGATCGCAATCATGACCGTTTGCCGGTCTAATTGTTCGACCTGCCGGTCCAGTCCGATGTTTAAAGCATTGCGTTGAGCACCAGTGTTAAATAGCAGTGCAGTAACCATCTGGCAGCCCTAGTTGTGGACGATTCGTTAAGATTCATTAGATGGACAATTTGTTAAAATAGTACCCACGGTGTGCTTTTACTATATAGTCCAGTTTTGTGTTGCTGTTCTTTGTCAATAACTGTTGGCAATTCAGTTCAATTCATCCAGAAATTATTGAAGTATGCAGCAAAAAGGAGTCTCTCATTCTGGATCTTCTGCTAGCTCGAGTCAAAGTGCTAAGGCCACATAAAAGTAGTTTCAATAGAAAAGTTGAAAACAAGACGGAAAACTAGACAACTATTGCTGTATAAAGCCTTCCTACCTTTGCATTTTCTAGAATTTTATGCATAATTGCAATGTGTTGCTGATCGAAAAAAATTGCAATGTGTCGGCTGAATTTACTTTGATTATACTAAGGTTGAATTTATATCATGCTTCACTTTAAAGATTGTTGATTATCTCACTATACGAAAATGTCTCTCCCCTTATTTGGCCTCACTCGAATCCGATTCCCGATTTCGGCCTTCCGCCCCTGGTATAGTCTTTGTTCATTTTTCACTTTCAGATACATCTTCTGTTGTACTTCTGCTGATATGCTTATCCATTGATGTATGTTGGGTATGCTCGTGCAATTTTCTAGTTCTGATGAGATTTGTTTTTGGTTTTTCAGATTGAGCAGTGTTTGTGGCCAGAGTTTTGGAGCCTGAACTTAAAGCAGCCACCATAGTTGCAAGCTACTATTATGGTTCCGCGACCCAGGATGTGACCTGGGGCTTCTTCCTGCGGATTCTGGAGCAAACATCTGCCAAGGTGATCCGGGATGGTGTTATATATATCTATACAGAGGGTTTTTCTATTTTCTAGTACTTCCGAATCACATTATGGCTTTTTGTTTATGACAATAATGTATCTCGTGAATTTGTCTGGCGTAGTATTGATGCCTAGATCAGAATATTGTTGTGGATCGTAGTTACCGCGAAGTTTTAAGTGCAGAAACCATGTTTCTCTCCCTCATATATGAATTTATTTCCCAAGGATACATGTGATTCCTTGTTCACATTGCCTGATGATGTAATCTGATACATGCCCATTTGTTTTTCATTTGTCTGTTGCTTAAAAACTTAACAGCAGAAAAGAAGAGCAATTTTTAGACAAAAATAAAATAAAGTAGTTCCGTGAATATTTTTTTCATTTTCTTTGCACCAAATTTGCACTTCTTTTTGCACAAGATAACCGATTTCGATGTATTTTTCAACTTGAGATGCACCCTCAAATAGAGAGCGCAGCAGCGCCCCGTACATTGGGGAGCTGGATCCAGTTCTCAAAATGGGAAATGATACAAGTTCCATGTGGATCGATGGTTAATCATTTAAGTCTCCATTCTTCTATAAAGGTTAAGAGCATCTTCAATGGGAGGAATTATTCAATGACATCTAATTTGTTTCCTAATTAATTTGTTGGGGTTAACAAATTGGGATTACAGAAAATTACCAGCCGGTCCAGTTTTTTGACTTCTAATTCCCATTAAGGATGTAAGAGCTGTTTAATTACGTGCAAGGATAAACAGAAGTTCAAGTTACCGTTCTACCCCTAGCCCTCGGCGACTCCTCACGCGACACCGCCTCCGCCCTCATTGAGTCCCTCATGGACCGACTCCACCGCACCGGCACTACCGCCGTGGCTGCCGTGACCCCCTCCGATTGATTATTTCAGTTTCTGGCAAATGCCATCTCTACCGCCTCGGTCCTCGCTTCTCCTAAACAAGTACTCTCATAATCTATACACCGTCACTAGTCCACCAATGGCTCGCTCGCTACTACCTCTGATGTGACTCCGTTCAACCCTCCGCAGCTATTCTCCGTCGCCGGCGGCCCCTTCTTCCTCTCACCTCTACAGCGCCAAATCCATCCCTCGCGCCCGTTGTTTCCTCGCCGTTGCACCCCCCACCGTCCCCGACTTCAAGTCCTCTTCCTGCTTCGGTACGTATCATCATCTCCCTCTCCCTCTCTAGATATATATAGTTCGTTGATTTCGGCTCAAATGAGTGAATTTATATTGAATGAAAATTGATTTGGATGTGCCCCCTCTCCCGCAGAATCCGACGACAGCATACACCTGTGGATGTTGATGCCCAGAGTGGCGAAAGAGGATGTGGACGTCCACTTTGACTCCCCTCTCTTTTCCGGCGACCACCTCCGATCGGTGACTTTTTCTGGCGACTTTTCACAAATTTCACAGTGTAAAATTCTCAATTTCACAGTGTGTAATTCTCAATTTCACAACAGATTGTTTCCAGTTGAAGAACAGATTGTTGTAAAAAGTAGACAAAGTTAATGGACGATTAAGCTTTCAATCTCCTGGAAAAGAGTTGATGAAATTAATTTTATTTGGGTGGATTGACACTTAATGATGTAGCCAATCCCTCAGGCACGTACGCAACACAGAGGAATTAGTTATACGTCCGAAACATTTCCTGCACTAGTTGATTTTCTTTGACATATTTGTATCAGTTGCTCTCCTTAGTTAATGATTCTTGGCTTATGTTTTTTTTTTTTTTTGTCAAAACGATAATTGGTGATATTATTACTTCAAAACCATTATATCAAGAGGAAACTTCATCCCTAGACAAGGGATCAAGAAGCCAAACGGGAGGGGACTCAGTCCAACGACTATACTCCAACCTAGTTAAACCCTTACTAGCCAACAAATGCGCAACTGAATTAGAGGATCTATGGCTACAAGAGAAAATACAAGAAGCAGAACATCTACACAAAACCTTGATATCGTCGATGATAATCTTCACTTCTTGGTTCACCATTACCAGGCCGTTAATCAAATTGATAACTGCTTGTGAGTCACCTTCTATAAACACATTCCTCAATCCCAGATTTTGGCCCAGTTGGACCCCATCCGAATAGCTACTGCCTCTGCAGCCACGGGACTTGAACACCAATCCAGTCTTCCATTTGTAGCCGCTCTAAAAGCACCCAACTCATTCCATATTATTACCCCAAAAGCACCCAACTCATTCCTTATTATTACCCCAAAAGCACCCAGCCCAGAACCCTTTTTCCATGCTTCATCCACATTAATTTTCTTGGTTTATGTTTGTTACCGGATGTTTCATGAATTACACTGTGGAAATGACAACTTTTTGTGGTCCACATGTCTCCAGCCAAGCATTTGAACAAGCTGGACGAGATCATGGCCAAGCATTTGAACAATTTCACAGTGTTTTTCACAAATTTCACAGTGTGAAATTCTCAAAATTATCAATTTCACACAATTTCAATGTGAAATTCTCAATGTCACACAATTTCACAGTGTGAAATTCTCAATTTCACAGTGTTGAACAAGTTGGACAAGATCATGGCCAAGCATTTGAACAATTTCACAGTGCTTTTCACAAATTTCACAGTGTGAAATTCTCAATTTTGAGAATTCACATTTTCACATACCCCAATTTTATATGAACAAAGGTTTAAGAACACCAAAAAAAAAAACAAATAAAAGAATTTCACGCCTCTGAAATATACATAAAGTCTTATTTAAATTAATTTCTAAAAATTATGTCACTAATCATGTGAAAATATACATCAACATATATGTACTTTTGCTTCCTGCATATTATCTCTCCTTCAACCTGTAGCAGATTTTGCATAACGGCGTTCGACGTATTCTTTAGCAGTTCCAACCAATCTCTACACACACAACACATTATTCAACGAGTCTTTAAAATAATGAGTCCAACTTGTCTCCAAATATTCTTTTAAACTTGATAATATGGACCGGTTTAGCTGTGTTGATTTTGGGTCTGTTATGGATCCACTTTAGCGACACAAAACACTCCTTTTGAAGATTCATCGAAAAATTAGAATTTTTTTGAAAAATTCACATCAATTGTATATCGTCCCATGATAGAAATGTATGTATATTTATAAATCTCGCTAATTCACAAAGAATATCATCGATCAAAGCAATCTCACAAATTCACATACCCATGTGAATTTGTTTAAAACACCACACATGGCCGTAAATTCACAATTTCACATACCCCTGTGAAATTCACATACCCTTATTATATGAACAAAGGTTTAAGAACACAAAAAAAAAAAAACAAATAAAAGAATTTCACGGCTCTGAAATATACATAAAGTCTTATTTAAATTAGGTTATGAAATTCACATACTCCTGTGAATTTATTTAAAACACCACCAACGGCCGTAAATTCACAATTTCACATATCCCAATTATATGAACAAAGGTTTAAGAAGACCAAAAAAAAAATTCACATCAATTGTATAACATCCTTTTTGGCGACACAAACCACTCCTTTTAAACAATCCTTCAATGAGTCTTTTAAATAATGGGTCCAGCTTGTCTCCAAATATTCTTTTAAACTTGATAATATAGACCAGTTTAGCTGTGTTGATTTTGGGTCTGTTATGGATCCACTTTGGCGACACAAACCACTCCTTTTGTAGATTCATCAAAAAATTAGAATTTTGTTGAAAAATTCACATCAATTGTATAACATCCCATGATAGAAATGTATGTATATTTATAAATCTCGCTAATTCATGAAGCAGATCATCGATCAAAGCAATCTCACAAATTCACATACCCATGTGAATTTGTTTAAAACACCACCAACGGCCGTAAATTTACAATTTCACATACCCCTGTTATATGAACAAAGGTTTAAGGACACCCAAAAAAAAAAGAATTTCACACCTCTGAAATATACATGAAGTCTTATTTAAATTAGGTTCTGAAATTTACATACCCCTGTGAATTTGTTTAAAACACCACCCACAGCCGTAAATTCACAATTTCACATATCCCTGTGAAATTCACATACCCCTGTTATATAAACAAAAATTATGTCACTGGTCATGTGAAAATATGCATCAACATTCTACGTACTAAATACGGTCAACAGACTGATAGCTAAATGACACGACATCTTGTAAACACCCCCAACTATAATAACTTCAAGTTGAAATTCACAAATTCGCAGTGTTTTTTTTTCATTTTTCCAGCTGCTTTTTCGGGAAAAAAAAAAAAACAACTTTGAAGTAAAACACAAATTCGCAGTGTAAAATTTGCAATCAAACACAAATTCGCAGTGCGTACGATAGTTACTGGAGGTCCGACGAAGGTCAGGAGAGGTTGTAGGTGGTCTGGCGAAACTCAAGCGAGGCTGTCGGAGGTCCGGCGTAGGCTGATGATGGTCGTCAGATCTGCATTGTAGCTGGGTCTTGAAATAAAGAAAGAAAGAGAGCTGTCGGTGGATCTTCTTCAACTGGAACTTCAACCACAGCATTGGAGAGTCCCTACAAGCATGGATCTCCGCTGTCTTCCGCCGCAGCTCCCTCGCTTTCTCTTCGGTGAAGCAACCCACCTCGAACCGGGGCCCGTCCTGGATCCGAGTCGGACGAGCAAGGGGTTCTCTCCACCGGTTCTTTGTTATTGCTGGTGATCCGGAGGAGGACGACGGCATGGTGCTCGACTCATACCAGGAGAGGATCCGGCTGGTGAGAGAGACAGAGAGATTGTCGACGTACGTCACGATCAACGCGGACGCCGCAGTCACTGGTTCGTCGTCAGCGACCGGTTTGCGAGATCTCGTGGAGAAAAGTTGTCGGTGCCGGAGGAAAGGGTCAAAGAAGAGCAAGATAGGGGTTGGAGAAAGAGTCAGATGACGGTACTTCGAAACAGCACTGGTGTTTGCGGATGGTTACAGTAGTTGTGTACAGGAAGGGTATTTTAGTAAGAAATTCAGGTGGAATCCTTATCCGTGCTTTTTTTGTTTTGGACCGGAGCTGGTGGTAATAAGGTCCACGAAAGTGGACCGGCCCGTACGGCTAGCAAGACTCAATAATTAATGGTCCCAAACTCCCAAACACAGAACACGAGTCTTGACACTCTTGACAACACACTGCCATGTAACATCAATCCCTCTCTCTCTCTCTCCATAGGGCCTGATGAAAGATACTCCCATCTTTTGCCTGTAATCAATGGTCCCAAACTCCCAACACAAAACATGAGTCTTGACAACACACTGCCATGTAACATCAATCCCTCTCACTGGATTCTCTCTCTCTCTCTCTCTCTCCACATAGGGCCTGATCGATGAAAGTTGCAAGTGGCATTGGGTCACTCCTCCTGTCCTAATTGCCCGATGGACTCACATCACTATGATCCATCCTTCCTTTCTTTTCTTTGTGTTTTTTTGTTAAAAGGTGAAAGGGAGTGTTTGGATCTCTCTTGTCTTTTTTTGCACCATTGTTTCATTACAATAATTCTAGGGACACACCCAAATTCACACCCAAACACACACACACTACTACTAGTAGTGTGTGTATGAGACCCACCACTCATGTGAGTGTGTGTGTGTTTGGGTGTGAATTTGGGTGTTGCCCTGGCACCATTGTTTTCATTATCCCATTTTTGGTTGTTTGGTACCCTCATTCTAGAATCCATTCCCACAGAACGTGTTCACCGATTTTTAGTGTACATTAGGCCGGAAGTGAAAAAAGAGTCCAAGAGGTCCTTTTTGCATTATGGGCTTTTCACATTTTCAATCACGGTTAAAAACCATGATAAAATCAACATAAAACCAAGATTGAAAAACTAAAAAAAGTCATTCTCCAAAAATGAATGATTCTGATTGTTTTTGTTGAACCTGAGACGAGCTACCAATATACGCTTTTAACATTGAAAAAAATGAAGTTGTTCTAGCTAGTTTGTAATGAATGATAAGGAAATAAAGATTGTGATCACATCACACGACACATGCGTGAAGTTATTACTCATGAGAATGAGGTATAGATGACTCTTGGGAGTTGTGAACTGGCTAAAGTTTTCAGGCAGTGAAAAGTGAAAGCAACGGCAACCTCCTCCGTTATTACGTATCATGTCTCTGGTGTTTCGATATCATCGAACTGGTCCGTGAATCTTTCTCTATAAATGAATAGGACCTTAATTTTTAATTTCATTCAACCAAAAAGAGCTACAGCTCCAGTTGTAATTTGTAAAGAGTGGATAACATTATGTACAAAATATAGTTGTAGGTCAGTTAAAACTGACAATTTATCCATTAACTCAATTATTACATGGCAAACTAGCTATAGCATAACAGCCTCTCTCTTTACAAGAAAAGATGCGGTTTTTCCCCAATTTGTTACATGATCTCTGGAATTTTGAGGAAGGCATCTGTCAGCTGCTGAGCTCCTTTATGCATATTTTCGCGAAGAGTGTTCAGCTTGGTACGGTACTTGATTCGTTGAGGAGCTTCAGAAGATCGATGGTGTGAGCGGCCTCGATTGCAGTAAGTGCTTTCTTCAGCAATTCCCTCAGGCGTTGGTGAATAACCGGACCTAGATTCTTCTTGATTTGCCTGTAGGCTTCTGGTTCTAAAGTTAATGGGCATTCAATTACTGATTGGGGGGGGGGGGGGGGGGGGGGGGGGGGGGGGGCATTGGCACTGGTACTCTGCCCCGCAATGTGGCATGTTCATTTTGCTAATCGACGGCTCTCCTGCATTCATAAATAAAAAAGAAAAACAATTCTCATTTTACCTCGTCATTATGACAGATATCCAGATTTCATGGGACAAACGAAAAAAAAAGAAAAAGGAAAAAGCCAATAGAATTCATACGAGGAATTTGCTAGGATTACATCTTTCTTATTGGAAAACGTTACCCGTACAGAATTTCTATATACTTTTTTTTTTTTTGATCGGTAAACAAGGCCCGCAGGCTAATTTCTATATACTTTGATTCTTGACCAGAATGGTGTGGCTGTGATATTTTTCAAAAAGCAAGATTTGCCATATCATTGTGTACAGCTAGCATTACCCTTGTTCGTTTGGTCTTTATTTGGAGCATTAGCTGGAGCAACAGGCAGGTACGGGTATTTCTGTATGTTGGGGTGGACGGGGTCTGAATTACCTGGGAACCGAAATATTACCGGGACCTTTTTTATTGGAAAACGTAACCTGTCCAGTGAGGACATGGTTGTGGCTCTGTCCAATGTTCGTTGGATGTTTTCTTTTCGTTTTTCTTTTCTTTCCTCCTGGCCTTCTCTTTTGCTTCAAGGTTCTTCTTGTAACTTGAGTTTCGGCCTCCTCGATGTATCATTTGTCGAATTTCTAATAAAATTTGTTGCTTATAAAAAAAGAAAAGAAAAACTTGTATAGAATTTCTATATACTTTGATTCTTGATCAGAATGGTGTGGTAGGTGATATTTTTCAAATAGCAAGATTTGCCATATCATTGTGTACAGCTAGCATTACACTTGTTCGTTTGGTCTTTATTTGGAGCATTAGCTGGAGCAACAGACAGGTACGGGTATTTCTGTATATATGTTGGGGTGGATGGGGTCTGAATTACCTGGGAAACAAAATATTACAGAGAAACATTCATTAGCCATCGAATATTTCATGCATGTTAAGGAACTTTCAGGAAGGAAACAAAATTGTTGATCTGAGTCACCACAACTATCAGTGAATCCTAGATGAAAATCAAGACAATGATCATGAATTAGCATTTGGGAATTCATGAAGATCGTAAATAAAGCTAGTAGTATTACATAAGAACTACTCCGTATATATCAAAATTAACTGCATGGAAAGACAAACAGAGTAGGACCTTACCCCCCGGATGATCGACGTTCCTCCAAGGACTCACTCCTATGGCCATAGTTGACGGCAAATAGTACAATGTGAGTACAAGGAGGAGAAGGTGGAGGTGGAGTGTTGGGAATGCCTTGAATATTTTGTCCCACATTGGTTAATTATGTTGTTTCCGTTTTTGTATTCTATTATAAATAAGGGGTTTGGGGGCTTTTAGCAGTGGCGGATCCAGGAATTTGACATAGTGGGGGCACCAATTTTCTTTGTAACATCTTAATATGTGAATTACAGTTAAATACATTCACACCAAAATAATTTTAGCATTCATGATAATATAATAATTTATAAGTATATTGCATTTTAATAACAAGCTATTTGGGCAAATTTACGCACCTCGATTATATGTGTTAAAACAAAATTATCACATGTTTATTATCTATTTTTCTAGTAGTAACGCTACAAGTATAAGTTTCGGGGACCAAAAATGTACAAATACAATGTGTGGGTTCATATTGAATACTACACAAATGATTTGAGACATTGAGGAGTGGGGAAACCTTGATTGTGAAAGAGTTTAGTGGATGGGGGAAATCTTAGTTGTGTAAGAGTTTTAGGGGATTTTAAAAAAAGAATAAAAAAAAAAACCCCACAGAGCGGGAATTGAACTCTCACTAAGAGTTCCTTACAGATGGTTGCTTACCATCTCACTGAGTTGCAACTTACTACACATGTTAGCATATATAACATATATATATACACAAAATTCCGGGAATTTTTTTTTTAAAAAGAAGGCGTGGGAGCACGTGACCCCATGTGCCCTATGGTGGGTCCGCCCTTGGCTATTAGTATTATGGTATTTTGTTCAAGGGTTTAGATATTAGGGTTTTGTTCATCTTTTAGGGTTCCACTAAGGGTTTGTGTCTCCCTTTTGGGTTCCACTTGTTAGAACTATGGCTCATATGTAAGTATGAAGAGATATTAAGTAGTTCTAGAAAGGAGGCCAGATGCCGGAGCGGAGTGGAACGAGTGGAGCAAAGCGCAATGAGTAGAGTGTAGCGGAGAGGTTTGAATGAGCGTAGCGTAGTGGTACGATACGGTTCGTACAAGGGTATTTTTGGGATACAGACCAAATACCAGGTTAGGGTTAGAATAGATTCGGTATAAATACTCTATGTTGTAAACCCTATTTTATAATTTTGATAATAAAGAACAGTAACCGCTCTTGCTCCCGTGTACGTACCTGATTTTGGAAAACCACGTATATTGCTGTGTCGATTTCTTTTCTGTTTTATACTCGTAAATCGTGTGTGCGTGTGTGACGATCCTAATACCACCAGAGATTTGTCCCTAGATATCTGTTTGGTGCTTCAAGTAAAGTTACAGGTATAGCCGGCTCTTTATTTCTCTCCTTATTTATAGTGAATCCTCTTGTTCTTTTCCCCGTGGAGTATGTTTTTACTTTGTGCTTGAGCCGAACCACGTATATCATTGTGTTCTTGTTTATCGCTTGTTGATTTGTTATATTCTCAATTTTGTGTTCGGCACAACAAATTGGTATCAGAGCTTCGAGTTTCAATCTGAGGCTTTTGTTTTCTGCTACATATTGTGCAATTGGTGATCGTTTCAATGGCAACTCGTTTTGAAATTGCAAAGTTCGATGGGCAGAGTACTAGCTTCAGTTTATGACGTATTAAGATGAAGGCTTTACTTGTTTAACAAGGATTACACAGGACTTTGTTGGGAAAATCGAAGAAACCTGCTGATATGTAGGATAGTGTGTTTGAGGATCTCGATACGAAGGCGCTCAATTCGATTCAGTTGTGTTTAGCCGATGATGTGTTTCGTGAGGTCGGGGAGGAGGATACGGTTGCCGGTATTTGGTTGAAGTTGAAATGTATCTATATGACGAAGTCTCTTACCAACCGGTTGTATTTGAAGCAGCGCCTTTATACATTTCGTATGAGGGAAGGTACGCTCGTAAAAGACCATCTAGATGAGTTAAATCGAATTATTATGGATTTAAAAAATATTGATGTTATGATTGATAATGAAGATCAAGCCCTTATTGTTTTGTGTTCTTTGCCTGCATCTTATGAGCACTTTGTTACTACCTTATTGTATGGGAGGGATACGATTTCCATGGAAGACGTTAAGTCTAGTTTGTATTTGAAAGAATTGAAGTGGTGATTTTGATGTTTAGGGTTTGATTGTGCAAGGAAGAACTTCTGAGAGGGATAATGACAGTGGAGGGGTTTCTGGATCTCGTCCACAAATCAGGAAGTAAAATTTTTTTATTGTAGGAAATACGGGCACATGGTGAGAAATTGTCCTTGGTTGAAAAATAAGGACAAAATTGAAGAGAAGGGTGTTGCTGGTATTGTTGAAGATGATTTCGATGATTCACTTTTGGCTCTTTCTGTGAGTGTCAGTAATGTCTGTTCGGATACCGATTGGATTATGGACTTTGGATGTTCTTACCACATGTATCCGAATAAAGATTGGTTCTATACTTATGAATTGGTAAGCTGTGGTATAGTTCTTATGGGGAATAACATGCCCTGTAGAATTGTTGAAATTGGAACAGTTAAAGTCAGAATGCATGATGGGTTTATGAGGACGTTGTTTGGTGTTCGACATATACCAAATTTGAAGAGGAACCTTATCTCTTTAGGTACTCTTGACTCTTTGGGTTGGAAGCATACCGCTGAAGGTGGAGTCTTGAGGGTTTTGAAGGGTGCTCATGTTTTGATGAAGGGTCGGAAATCAAATAACTTCTATGTGCTTGATGGTAGTACGATTGTGGGTGCTACATCTTTGGGTTTTTCATCGGTGAATTCGAGGTTGACTTAGTATTTGGTTTTTAACTCCGTGGTGGAGTTGGTAATTAACTCCGTAGGGAGTTTAAACAGATCTTCGTGTGTATCCGAGAGAGATGCGTTGGGTGGGAGGTGCCCATTAGAAGATGGAAGCTCAATTTGGAGGTATGTGCGGCTGGATTTCCTGAGTCGCGTTTACAAGGTCAAGCAGACGTACTTGAGCCTTGCTCGTTTGTGCCATTGGTGATTGCCCCGTAGGGGGCTTTGGGGAGATGAGCAATTGAATGAAAGGATTGCCTATAGTGTTGAGTTCGAGGGAATTCAAGTCAAGGTGGAGAACTGTTGGGAATGCCTTGAATATTTTGTCCCACATTGGTTAATTATGTTGTTTCCGTTTTTGTACCCGATTATAAATAAGGGGTTTGGAGGCTACTAGTATTATGGTCTTTTGTTCAAGGGTTTAGATATTAGAGTTTTGTTCATCTCTTAGGGTTCCACCAAGGGTTTGTGTCTCCCTTTTAGGTTCCACCAGAGATTTGTTCCTAGATATCTATTTGGTGCTTCAAGTAGAGTTACGGGTATAGCCGGCTCTTTGTTTCTCTCCCTGTTTATAGTGAATCCTCTTACTCTTTTCCCCGTGGAGTACTTTCTTGTTTTGTGTTTGAGCGGAACCACGTATATCTTTGTGTTCTTGTTTATCGTTTGTTGATTTGTTATATTCTCAATTTTGTGTTCGGCACAAGATGGAGGTGGTAGGTGAGGTGGCGGAGGTATGGTGCATTGTATCCCATTTTATCCTTTCACACGCGCGTTCTTTCTTAGTAAGAGGGCTTGGCTAAGATTGAGCTAGACAAGTTCACACACCCACAAGTATTTCATATCTATTCTAATATATAAAAGGGAGTACTAATGTATAAATGGGGAGCACCAATTTGGTGTCTCCCCTGTCATGTATTTTCTTTTCCTAAAATACCCTTTTAAAGAAAAAAAATACATAAAACAAAATAATTAATTGTGGGGATATATTGGACATTTTAGCACACACAAAAAAACTCCCAAAAATAGTTACCACCCCACTACATCTCTAGATGTCCTCAATACACCCCTTTTTCCTTCAATTGCTCCGTCCATTTAACAATTCAACTTTACCGGTTTGTTGCAGAGAAAATAACTACCAAATAGCGCCTGACATGAGAAAGAGAGAGCCAGAGGGACCATTTTTGTGAAGAAGTCTGTCAAATGTCAAGAACTTTGAATAGGTTTGTACTTTCATCTACAACCCATAGATCTTTATTGTACTCATTCATTTACCTACTTTTGGATTTATTATTTTCTATTTTTCTTCGTTCATTTTTTTGGCATGATCATGTAACTTGAAGATGTAGTTTTGTGGGCTATTTTCGAAGATGTAGTTCTAAAAACTTGATGTGCTTTCAGAATTTCAGAGTTTTGTTGCCATTTGATAATTGACCAGACGGATACATGCACGAATATATCTACCATCACGCCCGTTCGATGCACGGGATTACAGAAACAAAAAACTTGTTTCGTACTCTTTTATATCCACATCTATATATGCTTATATATGCACAATTTGACTCACCAATCACTCTCTTCTCATGCCTCAACTGTGAGTGAGAACCAAATTTGACAGAACAAATTGGTCTCCTTTAAAACCCTATCTAGAGGCCGGGTTTACGCGTTGCGTATGTAAGTCAGATTTTGTCAAAATTTGAATAATAGCTTTCCGTTTTAATGTTTGATCGTTTTTTCGCAAATTATGTCCAAATTTGACTTGCAAATGCATCGCGTGTGCCCCAATCTCTTATATATAAAGGAGGTTATCCATATTTGGTGTGAACCTGTTAGAAACTTTATGTTCATCTCAAAACCAATTGCCAATGAGTGGAGAGGTCCCAAATATTATTAAGTGATCACTCATTCCACTCTCAAGCAATGTGGGACTCTCTTTCCTTAACATCCCCTATCACGTCCAGCCGCGTTTGAAGTCTGTCACATCTGTCCACTTTTAGGTCCTATCATCGTGCAACCTTTTTTGTTGGTCTGTCAAAAAAGCTGTGTCAAAAAAGGTTTTCCACTTTTAGCCTTAAATTTTTTCAAACAATAAAAGTTAATCACTAGTGTTGAGAGGTACCGAAAATGTACAATGGCTTATAGTCGTAGCCTGCAGGGCCAACTTTTGAGACCCACACAAATAATTTGTACCCTTCATTAATTTTAAAATGATGTTTCGAACGGCTTGGTAAAAATTCAACTCAATTAGATACGTTGAATTTGTTCAAATTAATCCTAAATTATGAATGACAATTTGAAGTTAGGATCAACCACTTATGTGTGTGTGTGTGTGCATATAGATATATATATATATATATATTGTAGCGGGCCGAACACACACAATTCATGTGGTTCGGACCATACCTGCCATGGACCGGTCAAGGGCCCCGTGCACGGCCTGCCGACGACGATACATTATGCAAATTCAGTCTGCCTCGGGTTCGGCAGCGGACAAAGTCTACGCTCGGTTTGTGCCGTCGGCAGAGCCTGTATTGAAGATTACCTCCTTCATGAATCCACAAGCCGTGCTCGGTACTGTCCGCGGTCGGCAACCCTCTAAGTACGGCGTGCAGCCGACGGCGGATGGTTGAAGAGCCACGCGTCCTGCCACGTGCAGAAACGGTTACAACAGAAGACGATCACGGGCGCACATGGGTGTGCCAGCTCAGCCCTGGAAACGGTTATCAGATCTACTCCTCGACGTCACTGTGACGTCATTGGTCTCGTGAAGGGCATGCGATCGCACTTGGAGAGCAGGGTGGAAGATACTATAAATACCTAGAGATGGTAACCCTAACAGGTACACACTACTGAATACTTACACATACTCTCTCTAAGCTTTCTGCTTCCTCTCTGCGCCATACTTATCCTCTCGCCGGAGGGCCTTGCCGGGACAACCCCCGGCCAGGTCTTAGTCGTGCGTTCCTTGTGCAGGCCAGGAGAAGGAAGCTAACCCACCATCGAACCACCTACGAAGGATCGAGGACCAGAGGATCACGGGCCACACAATTGGTGAACCCGACGTGAAACAACTTCTGATCTGAACGGCTCTCTCATCCTCCAAACTTCCCTCGCTCCTCCGTAAATCAGCGACCAAATACACTCATCATGGGCGGAGATATAGCGGACGCAACCATCTCGGGGGCCAAAGACGCAGCTGGAAACGTCAATTCCACGCCAACCCTTGAAAGGCACATGTCCCTCTCTCTCGCCCCTGGATCCGGGCTCTCACCGGTCTCGGACGACGTCACTTCGGCCTACATCCGCCTGCTGCAGCGTCGCGACGACGAACGCGACAACGAGCTGGCGGCACTACGGGCGGAAGTGGCCCAAATGAAGCGACACATGCAGCAGGACGCCACTCCTGCCGCGTCTCGATCTGGTGGAGACAGGGGTAGAGGTGGGCAAACACCGCCTCCACCTCCACCTCCACCACCGCAAGGGCGTCAGAACGTAGGAGGCCAACGCGGGTCCGTGAAAGACCGCCTAGGTTTCAATCCAGCACAAGACGACGCCAGGGGAATGATCCTCTATAAGCAACCTGCAGTATCTGGAACGCATCGTTCCAGAAGCCATCACGATGGAACCAGGACAAGGGACACCGAGTCGTTCACCAGCACGTACTCAACCGGTCGCGCAGAGTTCTCTCGCACGACGGCCTCGCACCGTAGCCGAGACTCTGCCCGAACCAGACCCCATGTCTCTGAGCGCCTGGGGAACATCCCAATAGAAAACAATGACGATGAACATTACGCTCGGCGCAACGGGAAAGACGTACGCATTGAGGGCGCGAACGACGAACAGAAATCCCGACACCGCAATGACAAAACTGTCAACGGCCCACGCCGAACAGAGAAAGACCTGCGAGACAAGCTTCGGCGAAAAGAAGCGGAGAAGACGTCGGCGAGAGAAACCAAGGAAAGAGATTCAAAGCGACCGAAGACGGACGAGCACGGCAAACCGCCGCGCCCCGGATTCGAACGGCAGCTAAAAGATCTCGGCGTCTCCCCATTCACCTCCCACATAATCAACACACCGCCAGAAACCACCTTCCACCTGCCCAAATTTACGAAGTTCGATCCGTCGACGTGTGAGGCCTACACTCACCTCATCCATTTCAGACAAACCATTGAACTCTGCACGAGCAAAGATGAGGTGAAATGCAAGGCGTTCCCGTCCAGCCTCGGCTCCCTAGGGCTCCAGTGGTTCAACAAATTGCCCGCTGGATCCGTAAGGACGCTGGCCGACCTCGAACGAGCCTTCAACACACGCTTCATCACAAGCAACAAAACGGCTAAGGAGCCTGAATCGCTGTCTCAGATGAGGAAACTGTCGTCGGAAACCCTCAGGCAATATGCCGAGCGCTACTGGCAGCTGTTTAACGAGATCCCTGGAATTGATGAGTACTGGGCCGCACGCACCTTCAAGAACGGCCTGGAGACTGGGAGCAAGATCTTAGACGAACTCGCCATCCGTCCACCGCACGGCATGGGTGAATTGATGCGTGTAGTGGAAAGATTCTGTGCTCTCGAAGAACTCTACGCAGACAGAGCCGCACAGGGAATCCCGAGCTCTAACAATCCGTTCTCCTCGACCGTGCACCAGCTGCCGGTACAAACGGCGACCCAACAAGTGCAGCCGAAGAAACAAGTGCACAACATTAAAAAGGGGAAGGAGCGTCAGCCGAAAGAGCATGACCACGTGGCCGAAACCACTCACTTCAAAGAACCAATCTGGTCTTTTCTGAAGGAAATAATGAGACAACCGTGGTTTGAGTGGCCGACGGCCAAGCTCGGGACCGACACCGGCCAACCAGATCAAAACCCAAGGAAGAAGTGCACTTACCATAACGAGCTCGGCCACTACACTACTGCCTGCGCACCATACAAGGCTCTCCTTGAAAAACTTGCGGCTCAAGGCCATCTCGATCAATACATTGATCGAGCAAAAACGCCCGCCCGACAGATAAATCCCAACCCAAACGAACAAAGACCGTTGATCCACGTCATCCATGGACCGGTAACAAAGGCATTCGAGACCACCCTCAGAGCCGACATCGATCACGCCTCAACTTCAAAAGAGATACTCTCCGTCGGCTGCGGATCCAAACGTTCCCGACCACAAGACTTACCCAAGTGGACCATCAGCTTTACCGAGCGTGATCTTGAACACGTTCAGACTCCACATTCGGATGCACTCGTCGTCACCATCCAGATTGGTGTCCATGATGTCAAGCGTGTACTCATCGACCAGGGAAGTTCGGCTGAGGTTATGTACTATGACTTCTTCAAAAAGTTGGACCTACCAGAGTCGGCCTTACAGCCCACCGAGGTACCCCTCATTGGCTTCAGCGGAGCTCCTGTGTGGCCGGTCGGCCGAATCTTTCTGCCGGTCGTCGTCGGCTCAAGGACTGTTACCGTCGAATTCATAGTTGTCAACGCGCCGAGCCCATACAACGCCATCCTCGGCCGAACCTGGCTCCATGAAATGCAAGCAATTGCTTCAACATACCACCAGATTGTTCGCTTCATCGGCACAACAGGAAGACAAGAGGACTTGCGAGGGGACCAGATTGCATCAAAAAAATGCTACGTCTCTGCCGTCCATAGCTCCTCAAAGGCAAAACACGTGCAATGGATTGAAGTCCCAGAAATGGCCGTCATTGACGACGTCGGTCAAAAAGCCGAGGACAAAGCCGAAGAAGATCTTGTCAAGATGCCCATCAACGAGGACGGCTCTCGTTTCTTCTTGCTTGGCTCCTCACTTTCTGACGCCGAGCAAGAGGAGATGTTCCTGTTCCTCAAGCAAAATCTTGAAGTATTTGCATGGACCCCGGAAGAAATGCCGGGAGTGGATCCCAACTTTATATGCCACTCCCTCAATATAAAGAAGGACGCCAAACCAGTCATTCAAAGGGCTCGACGTTCGGCACCAGAGCACGCCGACGCCGTAATAGAAGAAGTCAACCGGCTTCTAGACAACAACGCCATTCAGGAAGTGCAATACCCAACCTGGCTCTCCAACACGGTGGTCGTCAAGAAGAAAAATGGAAAGTGGCGAGTCTGCGTCGACTACACGAATCTTAACGACGCCTGTCCCAAGGACTGGTTTCCCCTCCCAAAGATCGATCAGCTCGTAGATGCAACAGCCGGACATGCTCGGCTAAGTTTTCTGGATGCCTACCGTGGCTATCACCAGATCGCCATGGACCCGGCCGACATGGAGAAGACAGCATTCATAACTCCTCATGGAATTTTCTGCTATAGGGTGATGCCGTTCGGTCTAAAGAACTCCGGAGCAACATTCAACAGAGCGATCTTCAAGATGCTCTACGCACAAATAGGCAATATCCTGGAAGCTTACATTGACGACCTCGTCGTCAAAAGCCAAAAGGAGCACAACCATCTGAAGGAGCTGGCCGAGGTCTTCGAGATTCTTAAGTTCCACAAACTCCGTTTAAACCCGGAGAAGTGCGCGTTCGGCGTAAGTGCTGGTAAATTCCTTGGCCACTTGGTCACACGACGTGGCATCGAGGCCGACCCCAACCAAATCAAGGCAGTGGCAGATCTTCGGCCACCAAGATCAATCAGAGAGGTACAAAAACTAACTGGGATGGCAGCAGCTCTCAATCGCTTCATCAGCAAATCATCCGACAAGTGCCACTCCTTCTTTCACGCTCTCAAAGGGAAAAGCCGACGAAGTTTTGAGTGGACACCGGACTGCGACAAAGCGTTGGCCGAGCTCAAAGATTACCTGAGTTCTTCACCGCTAATGGTAAAACCCAAAGAATACGAAAATCTCTACCTTTACCTTGCAGTCTCCAGCCACGCAATTAGCTCAGCACTTGTTCGGCGAGAAGGGGCCGACGACATGCCAGTATATTTCACAAGCAAGACACTCCTCCCAGCCCAGACTCGGTACCTTCCACTGGAAAAACTCGCACTCGCCCTGGTCTCCGCGGCAAGGAAACTTCTGCCATACTTTCAGGCGCACACCATAACAGTGTTGACCGAGCACCCTCTCAAAGCTCTTTTTCGAAAAGCCGACCTCTCAAACAGGGTCTCAAAATGGGCGGTCGAGCTAGCGAACTTCGATATCCGTTTCGAACCAAGGACAGCTATTAAGGGGCAGGTTCTTGCCGACTTCATTGCTGAACTCACACCCGAGGACTCGGAGACCCTACACAATCCTCCCAACCAACATTTGGCCGAACACCAACCAAAAGAGAACCGGTGGCTCCTATTCCAGGGAGACACTTGGCGGATGCAAGTCGACGGCGCCTCCAACAACAATGGAGCCGGTGCCGGAGTCGTTTTGGTCTCTCCCTGCGGAACTCTTCACGAAAGTGCCATCAGCATCGATTTCCCCGCCACCAACAACGAAGCTGAATACGAGGCTTTGCTCGCCGGCCTACGCTCGGCAATCGCAATGAAAGTTGACAACTTGGCCGTATTCTGTGATTCTCAACTTATAGTCAACCAAGTACTTGGGGACTACGAAGCTAGAGACCCACGGATGATGAAGTACCAGGCCACAGCAGCAGAACTCATTACTCGCTTCAAAACTTTCAACATCGAGCAGATCAACCGCGAGCACAACGCCCACGCCGACGCTCTCGCTGGTCTAGCCTCGGCTTCAAAATCATCAGAGTTCCGTACCATAAATTTTGGGAACATTGACAACCCAAGCTTCGACACAATTCCAGAAGTGCTCAACATCAACCTTGGTCCGAGTTGGATGGATGAAATCGTGGCCTTCCTCAGAAATGACACCTTACCCGACGACAAAAAGGAAGCCTTTCGAATCAGAAACAAAGCTGCGTACTACTGGCTCTCTGAGAGCGGGCAACTCTATAGGAAGTCCATTTCCGGGCCCTATCTTCTCGTGGTCCACCCGAATCAAGTCCCTGATATCCTTGACGAATTGCATTCGGGAAGCTGCGGCTGCCACTCTGGTGGACGCTCGTTATGCCAACGAGCGATGAGTCAAGGTTACTTTTGGAAAAACATGAAGAAAGACTGCGAGGAAATTGTTCGAAGATGCCGACCATGCCAGCTTTTCTCCCCAATCCCAAAGCTGCCGGCTCAAAACCTGTCCCCAATCACAAGTCCATGGCCATTCGCGCAATGGGGACTCGACATCGTCGGGAAACTCCCTACAGCACCTGGGGGCTTCAAATTCTTGATCACCGCGACGGATTATTTCTCCAAGTGGGTAGAAGCCGAGGCCCTGGTCACCATCACAGAGGCTGACGTCCGACGATTCGTATGGAGGAACATCGTGACAAGGTTCGGCGTACCCTACGCCATCGTCTCAGACAACGGCACTCAATTTGTCGGGGACGGCCTCACGAGTCTCTGTGAAGAGTTCGGCATCAGATTCTTCAACTCAACACCAGCCTACCCTCAGGGAAATGGCCAGGCCGAAGCCTCAAACAAGACTGTCTGTGCAGGGATAAAACGAAGACTGAACTCAAAGAGGGGAAAATGGGCAGAAGAACTCCCCAGGGTTTTATGGGCTTACCGCTCCACTCCCCGCCGTTCTACAGGCCAAACACCGTTCTCGATGGCGTTCGGCATGGAGGCCGTAATCCCATTGGAATCAAGATTCCCAACCCTCCGAACGGAGAATTTCAACCCACAGTCCAACGACGAGGCCGTCGAGCAAGAACTGATTTTGGCTGAGGAAAAACGCGACGACGCTCGGCTAAAGCTTGCCGAGTACCAACAGACTGTTGCCAAGGGCTACAACAGAAGCGTCAGAATCAAGAAGTTCAAGCCCGACGACCTGGTGTGGCGAAAAGTCGTCCAAGCAAGCAAAAAGAAAAAGTTCATGCCTAATTGGGAAGGGCCATTTCGTATTGTGAAGGTTGCTGGTGAAGGAGCTTACACACTTGAAGACATGCACGGCAAGGTGCTCACCAACCCGTGGAACGCACAGAACCTCAGGAAGGCTTACATGTGACGCTTCAATCAGACTTCGGCCAAACCTTCAATCAGTTCGGCATGACCATTTTGCATCTTTTCTTTTTCAAAGAAGGGCTTCGACCCACTGTTACTGTTTTTCCTTAATTTCCCTGTATCAATGAAATGACAATCCTTCTTGATCCAAATATCTTCAAACATCATTTTTTGCATTTATTCCACTCTCGGCTAGAAAGCCGTACACAAACGATGACTTCGGTCACACCCTCCAAACGGCTCCTTAAAAAGCCCATTGCTTCGGCCAATTTTACCGCCCAAAGAAGCAATCACTGGACATATGGTCCGCCGAGCCTAAAATACACTTTCGGAACTTAGGCTTCGGCTCGGATTGGCAAGACACTATGGTCGGCCACCGAATGGTTACACTCGAAATTTGGCGAGCAAACCACCCACAAACATTCACTACTCTCCAACGTTCCTCTACCATGGTCAGGGGCTAACACCTTGACCGAGCCCCATCCACTGGCAAGAGGGACACTTCACACTCTCTAACTAAGTCAAAGGTTGGATCATGACAGGTCACATCACATCCATGTTCGGCGACCTATAGCAACCACGGCCATACTACTTTGGTCAGGGCTCGGCTGCAATATCTATACTTAAACATTTCGATCACGAAATACTCTCAACTATTCTGCCGAACCCAAACCAAAAGTGGGGGCTACGGACAACTACACATTCACAAACATGCAAGAACTACAAGAATTCTATGAAGACATGAAGGCATTCAGACAAGCTCGGCAATAATAGAGACGTTGCGAAAGAAGCCATGCTTTCATTTAAAAACTTCAAAAATAAAGACAAGTATCTGAAAGATCCCAAACTGGGAGGTACGGCGTAGTAAATCGTTCGGTGCCGACCCCCCTTAAAACATTACATCTGGCACGGCAAACTCCCAAGTTTGGAGCCGTCCAGTCCAACAAAACCTCAAAAGAAATATAAACCTTAAATTCTAAGGTTGTGGCGGATCACCCTCGGCTGCAGCTTCAGTTTGACGAGCAGCATCGTCCTCGGCTTCAACAACCACTTCGTCATTCTTCTGAACGGGCACGGTGTCTTGCTCGGCGTTAGCAGCCTCATCCTTCTTCTCCCCAGTTGAACCATCCCCTCTTCCCTCAGCGTTGGCGATTGTCATATCTTCGACTTCATCCTCACTCTCGGGAAACTCCTCCGGAGTAAGTGGGGCACATTCCTCCTCTGTGTACGGCAATACAAGCTCTGGAACGTCGGCTACGGGGATTGACTTCATCAAGTTCATGTCCGGCTCCAGCTGCATGACCCCACACGCAGCTCTCACCCCATCCTTGTACCCAGTCCGGTACGCGATCGGCAGCTTCTTAGCAAGTTCCTCGTTGACCATCGACCGAGCCTCCCGGACGTACTCGGCGCCGGCTCTGTCATACCCAGCTTGGAACGCCTTCTCGTCCACCTCCTTCATCTTTCTCTTCTCCCTGCGGACAACTTGTCCGAGCTCGCGTTCGGCAGTCTTCGCATTCTCAAGGGCCTCATCCCTCTCTTTTTCGAGCTCGGCAATCTTCGACTTGGCGAACCTTAAGCCGTTCTTTGCAGCCTTTGCCTTCTCACGCTCGGCCTTGGCGTCATCACGGTAACGTGTCCTCTCAGCAGCCAAGAGCTCGGCTTGCCGAGAAGCACGCAGCAGAGCTTGCCCAGCCTACACAAGAATAGTATATCATCCTCGGCAACATGTGAAAGCATAAGCTAGAAAAACCAAGTCAAAACGTACCTGTACGAGATATGCACTTGTGTGGACTAAGCTCGGCTGGAGCTCCCCTGGAATCCTATCCATATCCCTTGGAAGAGCAAGCCCATGCAGCATGGTGACGGCAAGACCAGGCTCCTCCTTGACACTGTCGTCGACCGTGATCACTCTACCGTCGGCCATCGCGAACGATGGTGCAAACTCTGACACAATCACTCGCCCATCAGAACCTGTCGCCTTCTCCACGGCCTTTGAGCCTCCAGCCGCCGAAGACTCCGATTGGTCCTTTTCTTTTGTAACTGGCGTCGGCGGCCTGGCAGGGAAGAAGTCATGTACCTTCTGCCTCTTAGCAGGACTCTCGGCAGGAGAAGGAGCAGCCACCTTCTTGCTGGCAGCAGCTGCTTCCTTTAGATTCATCCTCACCACGTTTCTTCTCCCCATGTCGTCGGCAAAATGAGGGATTAATGTTCGGATCGGAGGGATGTGGACGCCTTGAAGGTTGGATGGCAGACTCTCTTGAAACCAGAAGTCGGCTGACTTCTGAAAAGTAGGAAATTTCACCCTCGGCTGTTTAGCTTTCTTGTCCGGTTTTGGGACTTCGTCGCCAACACTCACCTCTGTAGCTGACTTTTTGCCCTTAGCCTTCGTGCTCGGCCCTGCCTCCTTATCCTTCTTCTTTCTCTTCGTCAACTTTCCCTTGTACGAGGGCTCGTAACCAAGCAGCGTCGGCGCGTCGCGGCAGACACAAGCTCTTAGAAGTTCAACGTGGCTGTCTACGGCCAAAGAATTCTGAGTCTTGGTGATCACTCGGTGATCTGCAAAGAGAAATGTATTATCAGAATATCGACGAGCTCATTCAAAGATATTTATCACGTTCGGCAGAAATAAGAAAGAGAAGTAAAACCTCGGAAGTCAGTTATCTTCGGCACAGAATGCAACCTCGCAGCCTGATCGCCGAACTCATAATTCCCACTGACCTCGACGTACAGGGTGGCCCATTTATCAGTATCAGGAAGTCCATTTATCAAAGGTTCCTTACCACTACGTGTGGATAAATACCTACGGTTGGTCTTCCCGTGCCTGGACATTATGTACGTATGGAAAAGGTCGGCAACGGTGAAATCAAGGTTGTGAAGTTCCTTCAACCTGATCACAGACATCACTATCCTAAAACTATTTATCGAGAAAAAATGAGGCACTAAGCCGAACCTAGCCAACAGTTCCCTCAAATATGGATGAAGGGGGAAGCGGAGTCCGGCCTCACAGATGGCCATCAGGGGGACCGTTATGTGCTCGGGACGATCTTGTCTCTTATCCCTGATCTTGTCGCTAGCCACCTGGTGGACAACGACGTCGTCTGGTATATTATACGTACGGCAGAAGGCCGCATACTCATTAGGACGACCACTGAAGAAGTGGGCGTGGGGGCAAACTTGCCCTCGCTCGAAGAGATCGGCAAACTCTCTGTCCACGGACGAGGTTTCAGCAGGAGCAGAGAGTGAGGAGGTCGTAGCTCCAGCCTGGGAGCGAATTCTCGATTCAGCCTCCGGCCCAAGTTCGTGTTCGGCTTCGGATTCCGTGGAGAAGGTTATCTCCGGCTCGGTGTTGAAACCACCGTACTCATAGTCTTGCTCGGCGTTTGAGTCACCAGAATCTGACATGTTTGAGGCGATGGAAGAAGTTTGTCGTCGGCTTCTGTGTAACTCCAAGTACTCTCGAATCACAAGGTTTGCAGAATCGTCCCCTGAACTTTCAGAGTCGGATGAGATGACGATGATTGGGGGAGCCAGACCTAACAAAGTCAAAAACAAGAACATAAGACCTCGTTGTCGGCCAGAAAAGAGCTGTCCCACTACGCTCGGTACCCTAAATGGCCACCCCATCGTCACTCTCAAGGCTCGGCCGAAGCGTGTTCGGCCAGGAACCTTCCAAACAACAGGGACTGGGGCTCGGCCTACTCCATCAACGGCCAAGCCCAGAACCCCGTGGAGGCTCCGTGCTCGGAAGAACAGGTTGAAGAAGGAGATGAACAGTCCGTTCATCTCCAGGGTGCACTGTTCATTTAGAACAAAAAGTGCCCCAAAAACCCAGAAATGGAATGGAAAACGACTGGGAAATGCAGAAAAGCTAAGAGAAGCAAGAATCGAACAACATACCTTGACTTATGGCGAGATTTGGTGGCAAGTTTGCTGGGAATCAAAACCAGAAGACGAACGGTTGCTGTGGAGCTCTGACAATGGAGGTCTGGAGAGAGAGAGAGAACGAGAGCTTTCTCTCTCCTCGCGTCTCCCCTTATATAGGGCTAGGGTTGGGAATTCGAAAATCCCGCCCATCATTGCACCGCCGAACGACTGACCACTCAGCGTGTGACGCGTGTCACCGAAAGGACAGGTTGCAGGGTATGCCAGCCATCCCCTCGTCTGCCGTACCCATCCACGAGGCGACATCTGGCGCCCAACCATTGGAGTAATCCATCGACAGACTGGACTCCTTCTGAAAACAAAACGATTCGGGCTCGGCTGGAATCCTTCTTCATCAAATAAGTATACGCTCGACGGTTCGACATGTTCGGCCAGAGGCTTGATTTCAATCTCTACCGTGCGTACGGCATCGGCAGAAATTGAGGGGCTATTGTAGCGGGCCGAACACACACAATTCATGTGGTTCGGACCATACCTGCCATGGACCGGTCAAGGGCCCCGTGCACGGCCTGCCGACGACGATACATTATGCAAATTCAGTCTGCCTCGGGTTCGGCAGCGGACAAAGTCTACGCTCGGTTTGTGCCGTCGGCAGAGCCTGTATTGAAGATTACCTCCTTCATGAATCCACAAGCCGTGCTCGGTACTGTCCGCGGTCGGCAACCCTCTAAGTACGGCGTGCAGCCGACGGCGGATGGTTGAAGAGCCACGCGTCCTGCCACGTGCAGAAACGGTTACAACAGAAGACGATCACGGGCGCACATGGGTGTGCCAGCTCAGCCCTGGAAACGGTTATCAGATCTACTCCTCGACGTCACTGTGACGTCATTGGTCTCGTGAAGGGCATGCGATCGCACTTGGAGAGCAGGGTGGAAGATACTATAAATACCTAGAGATGGTAACCCTAACAGGTACACACTACTGAATACTTACACATACTCTCTCTAAGCTTTCTGCTTCCTCTCTGCGCCATACTTATCCTCTCGCCGGAGGGCCTTGCCGGGACAACCCCCGGCCAGGTCTTAGTCGTGCGTTCCTTGTGCAGGCCAGGAGAAGGAAGCTAACCCACCATCGAACCACCTACGAAGGATCGAGGACCAGAGGATCACGGGCCACACATATATATATATTCAATTGAGTTGATTTTTTTGTAAAGCTACTGAAATTAACAAATAAACGGTTCGGATTATGATGCAGGGAGGCGTGTCGAAAAAGAATAATGAGCAACAAGGACAATTACGAACAAGTATAAACTAGAGGTACTCCTTCTACAAACACGTGATAATGAGAAAATTCTCAATTTTCATTAATCAAATCATAAAATAATTCCTTAACCCTAAGGCTTATAACCTTATTTATACTAATAGAATTCCTAAATCTAGCATCCTTAAAATCTAAAAAAAAAAAATTAAATATAAGGAAATAAAATCAATCCTAATTTTTTTTTTGACCAAGAAACCTATAAAAAATAGGAATACTATATCAAATCAAACTAGGAAACTTAAATACGTATAAAAAAATCTTGACTAAAATAAAATATTCCTACTAAAATGCTAAATTCAAAATAATAAACTAAGATTCTTATATTTCTAGAATAATCAAACTATCAGCCTGCGTCAGATTATTCACGCGAGACCAAAAAATGGACCCCGCAAACCGTTGTACATTTTCGGTAACCCAAAAGTTCGGTACCAACGGTCGGGTTTTATATATTAAGAATGTAAGCAAAGGGTCCTACTGAAAAATAATTATGTGACTACGACACTACGTTCACTAAGAATTAACAAACCTCTTTCAAGATTTGCCTTCGTCCCCTTACGTACGCCAGAGTTTCTTCGATGTAAACTTCTCTGGTTAGAATGTTGTGCAGCCCTAAACAATAAGCAATACATGCCAATAAAACTTGAAGAGGAGAGGTTTCCCGAAATTTATATTAAATGTACATTTTTACATTCGAGTTGGCCCCACAACAGCAAGGTTAAACCTACGCACTAGATTGTAATTCTTGGTAGTTTTTTGGGTAAATAGCTGAGTGTACCAATTAAACTGTGAGCCCTCTATACATAGATCCAGGAGGGGGCCTGTCTTTAGTTCAATCCCAAAACCATTTTCAGCCAAAACACTACCACCAAGTATAACACAACTGCTTCTCTTGATCTTCAAAAAAAAAAAAACTGCTTCTCTTGATTTCATTGGTAAAATGCAATTCCACTTAACTGAAATGGGACGAGGGGAGGATGAGGAGGCTCTCCAGGGCCTTACATCAACCATCGGAACCAACATCAGTGAAGGTGCCTACAAAACCGATTCCTTATTCTCTTCAGCTTGCATTTACAGAGTGCCTAAAGAGCTTCGTAAGCTGAAGGAAAGCGCCTACACCCCTCAACTCATCGCTATCGGCCCTCTTCACCAAAAAGACGAACACCTCAAAACACTCTTCCAAGGGGTCAAAAAGAGCTACACGAATAACCTACTTCTTCGACTGACTGCAGTAAAGATGGAGGGATCAGAAACGAAGTGCTATGAGTACCCCAAGGTGTTACAGGAATGCGTGAAGGAAATGAAGGACTGCGTAGACAAGGCCAGGAAATGCTACGCGGAAGAATTAGTTGTGAGCGACGACCATATGTTGGAAATGATGTTGGTCGATGGTTGCTTCATCCTTGAACTTCTCTACAAATTCGACGAATTAGAAAGCAAAACCAAAGAAGCAAAGATCACACCCAAAGAAGAAGGACAAGAAGGAAAGCGTTATGGAGCATCTACATCATCAGATCTTTCGACACCCCTTTTACAGGTACCTTCAACAAGACTTTTGTCTACATCATCAGATCTTTCGACACGCCTTTTACAGGTAACTTCAACAAGACTTTTGTCTTCTTCTTTTTCTGTTAATTTTTTGGGCAAAGTATGGATTATCAAGATTTGGCCAAATCACCTCCATATAATATTGAAGTAAAATGCAACTGTTAAATATTCGTCCAAATTAAAGACAAGCCATCATTTCCATCTTTCAATATCTAGCAGCCCCCCTTCCCCTTCTCTCTCTCACACACACACACACAAACGAACCTCCCAGAGATCGAATCGTTGGATTTGAGGGGGAGATGAAGATCCTCCGACAGCAGACGCTGGTGATGGTGGCAGCGTCAGTATACATTAGAATGATTGAGGGAGGACGATGATATTGTTTTCGATTAGAAGAAATCGAATTTGAAGTTGCAATGAACAAGGAAAAATTTGGCACAACTGTATCCCCTAATTTTGTAATCAGAAATGCTACTGGTACAGCACTTGCTGTACAGACAGCGCGCTTTTGGGCCCGTCTCGGGTCCAACAAAGATAATCGGAGCCACTCATTTTGTTTAAAATATTTTGTTTTAGGTCCCTGTAAAAAATTAGCTCCAACCGATATCGTTAAGGGCGTTTACGAAACGTCCAATTTTGCTTCAGAATTTAAGCTTGTAAAATTGGACATTTTGTAAACACCCTTAACGATATCTGTTGGAATTGATTTTTTACGGAAACCTAAAACAAAATAAGCGGCTCCGATTATCTTTGTTGGACCCGAGACGGGCCCAAAAGCGAGCTATGTGCGCTGTCTGTACAGCAAGTGCTGTACTAGTAGCACAGCTCTTTTGTAATAATGTCCATTTGAGTTGCTGTTGAATCAGAATAATTAATTTTTGCACCTCATTTTGGATTTCGGCTTTTGCCTTTGAAGGTGTTTGATGATCTACTCCTATTCGTATTCTCTCTGAAAAAGACATAGGGTATTACAGTCATTGTTCTGTTAATAGTGTTAGCTTGGTGCTTGACGATTTCTTAGTCCTAAAATAAAGGGTTGTTCCAAGCGTAGGACGGAGACCGACGTAGCACAATATCCGGTAAGTTCGGAGTCGAATCCACAGAGACAGTAATGTGTGCTGACTAAAAATTCGGGTTGTTACTGATTAAACTGGCTCTTAGGTAGCCACACTTTGTCGATTTGATTGAGATTAACTAAAACTTAAGGAAACAACAGTTCTTTTCAAATAATTAAAAAAGAGGTACGATCGTAGGGTTCATAACATTCGTAACCAGTCCGGATTAACCTGCTACATTCGGTGTTCTTAAAAGTGTTCAACTTTAGATTGAAAAAGATACCCCGCAAGATGCTAGACCCTATGGTCGCCGTATACCCATGCGCAGCGGAGAATGAGTTTTGGACCCCCATTCCCCCGTTCACATGGGCTCCAACGATGCCTAAGTTCGTCTCACGAATGTTCTTCAGTAACCTAAAATTGGTTTTTTTTCATTGTTTGAAAACAGGAACAGTGTCCGAACTGGCAACGGTGTGCTAATCACCTCGCGACCCTACCCAAACGACTACTCACTAATCATTGCACAAGAAACCAAAGAAACCCTAATTTGAAATATGCTTCTAAATACGGGATAGAAAATAAACAAAAGATCTAAGTTAAATAATAACCAACGAATAACTTTTATAAAGAACTGAAATTAAAACAAATTATCGGAATGCGAGTAATTGAACAAAATTTAAAAACTAAACAATATTGAATCTTGACAGTCAGCAGCCCCGTTCTTCGTTCCTACTGTGTCGCGTGATCCCAAGAATGTATCACGGCAGACCCTTTCTTTCTTTTTTTCGTCCGTGCGTGGGAATCCCTTTTATATCTGTTTTGTAGCCGACTAATAAAACTCTCGTGGGCTGAGAATTGGCTTAGGCCTAGTTCCTTTAAATGGCCCCACCGGTTAGTCAAATACATAAGCATTGGGCCCACCCAATTGAATTGCAAATTCAGTACTCTTGCCGTGGACTAATTAAGTCCAGTGCTAATAAATTCTTGACTCATATGGACCTGCTTCAAACACCGTTTTATATTCTTACTTTGTGCTTTTTTTTATCAAATCCTTCAAATACCTACAACACAATAATTAAGCATTAAGCTCTGAATAATAATATAAATGGGACTTAACAAAGATAAATTAGGGGGCGTTAATGTGAACATTTACGTGCCTATCACTTGGCACTTTAGTCCTAAACCACAAGGAGGTTAATTGGTTATTTTTAAATGTTAGAAGGTGAATCACCCCAAAAGCTTTATTTAAAATAAAAATAAAATAACTTCACCTTTATGAATCCATAGTCCAAGACTTGATAGCTACAATATTCTTAATATTTTCTACCGTAATTAAACCTAGGGATTACTGAAAAATTCTAGTTCGCCTAGGTATATAGATTTGCTATGTTTTATCTCTTCAATTAATCAACTCACCAATTGAAAAGTAAATCAATCTCACAAACAGAAATCAAACAAATAACGAGCACTAAGATATACGTGGAAAACTCCAAATAGGTAAAAACCACGAGAAGGAATCAAAACATTATACTCAATGTGTAGTTATAAGTAATCTTACCTACGATTTGAATCCTCACAATCTCCCTAAGATCTACTTGCTGAATCACTTGTTCACCATACCGAGTATTTGACTACCGCTGCCTTGAATCCACAAACCTTCCGAAATACTTTCAGAAATCCACCGGAAGATAATTTAGATAGTTGAATCAAGGATTTGTAAACTTCTTGGAGTTGTCATTGCATATGAGTGATCGAAGATCTCATTGTACTCCAAAACTCAAAGCACCAAACCACTTCCAATCTCTCCCCCAAAAGTGGCGGCTCAACAATGGTACGTTATTTTTCCTTCACATAATTCACACGGCTGTATGATCAACAAAAATGAGCAACCCACTTGTTTTCCTTTCTCTTTTTTTTTTTTTTGAATGGTGAAAAAGTTTTATTAATCTTTGATAGATTATAAAGACTAAAAGGACGAGGAGAAAGATAACAAGTACCTAACCGAGACCCAAATCCCTGATTGACAAACAACCCTTCTCTTTTTATATCATGACCAACATTCCTTTTTGCCTAACGTAAATTGAAGGGTGCCAACACTAAATGTGCCAATAAATTGGAAGGCTAATCTTATGAATTTGTTAGACAGAGAGGAAAAGATCTGGCTTAATCTATCCTTCCGTTTGTAGCGATTCTTTCCAGCTCACACAATCAAAACTTTCCTATTTATCTGTCTGATAGCTCACACTCAATTAGATAGCGAGATTCCTTCCACTTTAATTTTAAATAGACTCACTAGCTTAAAAAAAATACAAACTTGATAAAAATACGGGATACAAATAAATGTGTGTTTTGTCAATGAAATTGCCAACATAAAAGAGATCAACTTTTGGAGCTTAGGGTATCCACAATGTTATAATCAAAAATTGATAACCAAAAGTTACCACATGAGCTTTTAATTATTCATTTAAGAGATTGCTAAGGTTAGCAATGTAGATGTCTATAATGGTATAATCAAAATTGGATAACCAAAACTTGTCACATCATCTTTTCAAACTACAAAAAAATAAAAATAGTAAATAGTATAAAATAGTAATACTAAAAATAGTTTTTTGAAAGTAATAAAAACTATTTACTAGAAATAGAAAATAGTTTTGAAACCTTTTTTTCTGGAAAAAAAAAACTATTTAAAAAAAACTGTTTTCTAAAAACAAACAATTTTTTAGTAAAATATTATTCGAAAAGAAAGAGAGAAGAAAATAGTTTTTGAAACCTTTTTTTCTGGAAAAAAAAACTGTTTTCTAAAAACAAACAATTTTTTAAAAAAAAAAAATTTCGAAAAGAAAGAGAGAGGAAAAGGGAAGTGAGATAGAATATTTTTGTATAATGATTGATGTATTTGATTGAAAATATGTAGGGTCTATTAAATTTGATTATTAGCAAAAGATTGCTAATTTTGGTTATCCAAAGTCTAAAATTTGATTATTTATAAGAAAGTTGTTAAGTGTGATTATGACATTGTGAGCTATATTTTTCACCAACATTATTACCATTAAAAACCTTTTACTTTTGATTATAGTATTGTGGATACTCTTACAATTACAATTAACACTCAACACTTACCTATAACGATTATTATAAGTTCATATTATTTATGGAATTCCCGTTTTGAAATTTTTGTTTTGGCATTGATTTTTTAAAGAATGAGAGAGAGTGAGTTTTGGAATCTGATTTCGAATAAACATGAGAGAGGGATTGATTTGAATCTTCTCAAAAATGGCCAATCCCAGGATCTCTTCTTGTTGAATTAATAGATAAAATTTAAATACTAAGCTAGCTTATTCTAAAGAATATGATGATAGTCAACATTAAAAATTGAGGAAACGTAAGATGTAAAACTCTAACATTTCCCCATTGAGAAAAGAATACTCCATTCGGCGCACAATTTTTGTTCCTTTTTAAAATTCTGACGTACGTTTTAAAGAGATGACCATTTAATGCACTTTAAGTCAAACTAAAATGCTCTTGCCTCTTATTACTAAAGTACCAAAGTAGTCTCTACCTTTCAAAGTGTTCAAAAAATGTGAATCGATATTGAAGACAACAATTTGGATGAAAAAGACAGTTGTTTGGGATTTTTTTCGTCTCCAGTGACCTTTTTCTTCCTTTTGGTAACTATTTTTTTACTTCTTCCGTCCCAATTTGAATGTCCCCTATGATTTTTCGTGCATTTTCAAGATGGATGATTAATCCGAAAAATACCATGCGAATCTAACAAAAAAAATTTAAAAAAGAAGAAGAAAACACACAAAACGAAAAAGATGGAGTAAAAAGTTTAAAAGAATGAAGCCTTAACATGAAAAGATGGACTAAAAGCATGGGATGGATGAAGTACTAGTTTGATATGTGCTTCTCCTATTGGGAAATACAAATTTTAATTTGTCAGGTAAACTTGGAAATACAAAGTTAATCAGTAATTTTGAGTTTCAGAAGCCCGATCGAAAGCGTTATTAATAATTTTGAACGAAACTTGTAGTGTTAAAAAAAATACAAACTCGATAAAAATACGGGATACAAATAAATGTGTGTTTTGTCAATGAAATTGCCAACATTGTTGGAGATATTAGGCCAATAACTGACTTACAACTGAAGACTACATCTGAGTCTGTGTGCAAGCCTTCCCAGCAACGACTTCTGACGGAGAGTAATTCATATGGTGTGGCTGCGAGTGTAGGTGATTAGTCCTTTTGTCACAACAGAATTAGTTAGAAAGTAAAGGAGGTGGTTTGTGATTGTAAGTCGGTTTGTTAGCTATATGTAAAGGATTAGCTCTCTCTGTAATTGATCAACTGAAAAGAATAAGAAATTCATATTTTCTGTCATGGTATCAGAGCCCTAGAGAGCTCCACCGAGTCCTAGCGGTCCTCTCATGGCGTCCTCTTCTTCTTCGTCTGTGTTGCCCTCTAATCTCACTCTTCTCATTTCCAATCTCAGTTCGTTCGTTACAGTCAAGCTTGATTCCTCCAACTACATCATTTGGCAACGACAATTTCAGAACATCCTTCGTGCCAATGGTCTAATTGAATATGTAGAGGGTTCGATTCAGCGTCCTCCGATGAAGATCACTGATGCAAATGGTAAAGAGGTACCTAATGATGCTTTTCATTCTTGGTCAGTAATTGATGGTCATCTTCTCAGTTGTCTTACTGCAACCCTCACCCCAGGGCTTTATACGACTGTTCTTCATCTTTCTACTAGTCATGAAGTGTGGTCTTTTCTTGAGAAGCGTTTTACTTCCTTGTCTCGTTCTCATGTTCATCAACTCAAGAATAAGTTGAATAATGTTTCTAAGAAATCCAAACCTATGGAAGAATATCTTGAACAAATCAAAGATATCGCCAATCAGTTGGCTTTGGTTTCCGCCTCGGTCGATGATGACGACTTGATTCTTGCTGCCTTAAATGGCTTACCTGTGGATTACGATCCTCTTGCAATCACAATTAGGGCTCAAATAGGAACAATTACTATGGAACAAGCTTCTTCACTATTATGTTCTGAATCCATTCATATTGAATCTAAGGCTAAGAAATCTTCTACGGATCTTAACGTGGCTTTTACTGCTGCTAGAGGGGGTTTTTCTTCCCCTAGACATGGTGGTTTTCCCAATAATTTTAGAGGTCCATCTTCTCAGCGAGGGGGTGGCAATTCTGGTTTTCATGGTAATCGAGGAGGCTTCTCCTCCAGGGGTGGTTATGGTTTTCGTGGAGGAGGCTTCAGACCTAATTTTAGGCCTCAACTCTCTGTGTCTTCAGCCTCATTTGCTCCTATTGTTACTTGTCAAATCTGTGATAAGCCTGGGCATTCTGCTAAGACTTGCTGGTATCGTATGAATAACACCTCTCAGTCCAGCTCTACTCAGCCCAGGGCATTTGTTGCTTCTAGTGCTTGGAATTTTGATCCTTGGACTTCAGCTGGTCCCTGGAATGATGGTATTTCTGGACCTTCCAACTGGTATCTCGACTCTGCAGCTACTAACCATATTACCAATGATGTTCAAAATCTTGACAGCTACCAATCCTATTTTGGCAATGATCAGGTCACCGTTGGAAATGGTGCCTCTCTGCCTATCCGTAATACTGGTAAGGGATTACTTCCCACACCACATTTTTCCTTTCGCTTGAACAAAGTGCTGCACATACCAACCATGTCCACCAATCTGTTATCTGTCAATCAATTGACTAAAGACAACAAGTGTACGGTTACATTTGATTCTGATTCTTTTGTGGTTCAGGACAAAGCTACGAAACAGGTTCTTCATCAAGGTGCTAATGTCAATGGTTTGTATCAGTTTCCTTTGTCCTCTACGACTTCATCAAAGGCTTTTCTTACCTCCACCGCTCCAGGTTCTGCTTCTGTTTCTTCTGAGATTTGGCACCAACGCTTGGGACATCCTTCCTTAATAAAGTTCCAGCATATTACTAAGCACCTCAATATTCCTTTTACAAGGCCGGTTGGTTCTTTGTCTTGTACGTCTTGCTGTGTTGCTAAAAGTCATCGACTTCCTTTCAAACTATCCACCACTAGTGTAAATCAACCTTTGTCCTTGATTCACAGTGATGTTTGGGGACCATTTAATAAATCC